>LQNK01000758.1:60923-142317 GCA_001586405.1 Phoebis sennae
GTTGAATCTATGACTTATGCTTTCTGATTTAATTCAATATGTTATTATCTTATCATACGAATCTATTCACTGGCTCTAAAGGCACTTATAGGAAACATGCATATTTAATTAACTGGTATAATACATATTGTATTATAAAATTAACGTTTGTAAACCTCATTACATTACGTCTTGAGCGTGCCGCCTCACAAAAACCCACCGGGTTGATGCATTACAGAGCGCTATCTAAAAACCTGTTTGGGCGTTCGAATGGCCCGCAATGGGAAAAAACATCCAGATTCCAATGCGGACCATAAAAACGTCTCGAGTCGAGATAATTTCAAGAACATCCAATAATGCAGGCGCGCCGCACGCAGTCTCACCCGCTTAACTATTTATCTTTGCACTTGAAAGCAGCGATTAGAAATGCTTTCTTACTTTATCAACTAAATTAACTGTTGCCTTAATTGAGCATTTATACAGTATTCAAAGCAGTTGAAGATGCTTAGCTTAAGTTCATTGTTGCATTCCAAAACGGGGAAAACATAACTGAGTAGGTACAGAGTTTAAAACATTACTTGAAGAATTTTTCATACTTAAATAACATTATCTCCCACGTTATTGCCCAGTACATAAGAGGCTTAAGGCATCGGTAAGAAAACAGATGGTTGGGCTTGGGAGTTGAAAGAAATATATTGAAGTGAGTAAGAAACCGACATCGGTCTTGTTGGGAATGTAAACATCACGATTCATTGCACAACCTTTCACCTGCGATAACTCGACAGTTGTGACTTGTTAGTTGTCGCATTATGCTGTCCAGTTCATTTACTATTAGCGAGTATTAAACGGCATACAGCAAGCATGAATATAAGATCTTACTATAATATTAAGTTACACAGTAGAGATGTAATTATTTACGAATAACTCGAGTTAGAGATAGCCATACAAAGTACTGATGCAAGTAAGTAAGTAAGTTTACTTAAGTAAATATTTCAATATCGTAATTCTGATAACTATGAAAACAATTGGAAATTTAAATTCACACACAAACAGTCAACCCAAATAGGCACAATGGCATGGGGCTTGTAAAATAATAATAAACGCTACACCAAAATCGTTTAAATTGTTAATACAATAGCCGAAAATTTACAAGGATACGATAAAAGTCACAAAAGATGTACACCTCGGATTTCCCATGGAGTCTTGATTTATTTCTTCCGTAAGGATAGTCCATTCACCCTCTTGTGTCAGCGGCAGTGTGACAAAAACCTCGCTTATGTAACTGCGTATAATGTCCTTTATTTTTCCGCTCGTTATGTGTGCATTCAAAACAGGAAACCAAACCCTAGCATTTGTTAAAATATATTGCAAATAGAAACAAGCAGTACCCATATTTCGATAGAATGATACTTGGCAAATTCATATTTTCAATGAATTACTTTGTATTCACTTTTTTAATTCGGTGCCTCGGTGTGGTAATAATTTTTATCATACACATTAATTTATGTATGTAACAATTAAAAAACATACAATTCCATGTTAATCAATACTAAGTAAGATAATAACTATTGTAGAGTCAATTTTACATGTATATTCTACATCTATACAAATAAAATCACCGATCTAGATGAAATTCCGCACAAATTGGAAACCACCAAAATTTTACTTATTCTTATTTGTCTTAATAATTATTTGTATGATTGTCCTGCTAAATAATAAAAAATATGCGTAAAATTTGTTTGAATCTGTGTGAAGTCGGGGCAGTCAACTCAAGCTGCAAATAAATTACAAAGTGGACAGGTAAATTAGACGGGCTAGGTGTGAGATGCTATCAGCTTTGACAGCGAAAGTCGAATTGCCCCACTTTGAGTATTTTCATTTTTTACTTTATATATTGATCTTGACGCATGTCTCATATAAAAGCCATATGTCGGTAGAAAGACTGTCCATCATAATCGGTCTTGTTAAATAATACGGGCACGTATGTTTCCATTTAAATTCTATTATAAGATGAAGGGCATCTTACATAAATTTGTGTTATCATATGATGGATGTAGATTTATATTGATATGATATGATATTATGAAGAAAACGTCTCAATTTGCTCTCTCAAATAATGGGATAGTATTTATCATATTAGTATTAAGGAGTTTATTTACAAAATTGACATTTTGTGTTACTAAATACACAAATTTTATACATACCTATAAAATTTTGCGTTACATGCCATGCATTTCAACAGGGTTCATTATATAACTGCAAGTCACACAATCTTTTAATTTGTATGTATCCAAGCATGAAATATGACGAGTAAAGTATGTTATCAAATGAACGCAATTAACGTGTCAGCTAACCCAGAAAATTTTACATTAGCAAGCATTCAGCGTTTTCAAAATATACATAAATTATTGAATACGGTATAAATGAAGTAAAGTAACTAATTAAAACTGCATTCAAAAAAACTAAAGTTTAGATAATACTTAGTCTCACAATATTCTCATATATATTCATACATGTTCTCTAAAATTAATTATACTTGTATTAAAAACAGTCGGCTAGGTAGCCGCAAGCCGGTATCACCTTACGTCCCCAATAATACCTTTCCTCGGACCGGTGTAGTTTTGCAAGCTATAGAATGTCTAAAGTCTCTACGTATTAAGTAACTATTCGTTGCATGTAATCTAAACCCTGGCTTTAATCTTACGGTTCTGTTTGCCTAATATGTTACACCAAAGCTTGCGAAAATATCCCTTTAATAAAATATAATTTTCGCGTACATATGAACACACTGACAATCTCTATAGTTTGTTTGTTTATTTGTACGCGTTAATCTCAGTAACTAGGTTCTGATTTAAATCAGTCCACTTACCTAAACCTTTCTAAAACCTTGTGCTGTTATATAATAAGAGATAACTAATTTATTTAATTTGACATTATTAGTAAATCTCAAACATCAGAAACTCAATTCAGGCCTGAGAACATCCGATAAACAAGTTAGCCATTCATTATACGTCTATAATTTATTCATTCATTCTTTAAAATTCAAGTTCCTTTTCTAATAATTCCACGATGTCAATTTTTTCTTGCGACATGAATTGTATGCATGCTATTTCTACCCGCTCTAAAGTTTTATTATCGTACTTATCGAATAATATTCAAGACAAAAACCCCACTTGAGCTCACCCCTCTGTCTTTGTGGGAAAGTATAACAGAATGATTTTTTATTCTTAGAACGAAACCCTTCAGGTAGCCGACCCTGGCCTGGAACGAGCTTTCGACATTTGCAAAAATGTGGCTTCATATTAATGACACAGTATTTATTACAACCAGTCAAGTATGGGATGTATATCGTGACTATAGATTCTAAATACGACTACGAAGAATGATTATTTTTTATCTGTCATATATGACAGTTTCATATTTTAAATGTAATTAGTAGAAAATGCACAACCGCATTGACATTTATTAATTCTTGTGTAATTCACATTTAAAATAACCAACGAAATTCTGTCAAAGGTGGAATAAACAAACATGAAGTAAACGACATAAAACTCGCATTAAATTAACTTAATTATCAAGTTTACTCCCATCGGCCTCTATAAATTGACTAATTGCTAATTTATAACGATATGTGATTTATTGTTTTATTTATTACGATTTACGATATATTGCTTAATGATAATTAATGTTAAAGCAAATGTTAAAAACTTTTTATGACAAAAATGTGACCGACTATCTCCTTATCAAAGAAGGGAATAACTTTTATGTAGGTAAATGTTTTTGACATCTTTTAGAAGACAGAAAATGAATAATAACATAGAATATTGACTTTTGGATTTATTTTAAAAGTTCAAATACACAAATCATTTTAAGAATTAATGTGCTGTTGGTAATAATAAGTGGTGTCATATTTGTCTGAAACAAAAGACATGATAGAGCAAAAACTAAACAAAAGAAATTATCTGTGTTATAAACAATACTCGTACACTTCACACGAGTATCAGCGGTAAAGCATAATGCTCACTGCATCAGCCTTGATTACAATTAGTGTATGTCTTGTATTCTTGCTTAGTATCTATACCGTATCTTTTTGTAAAAACAATCCTTACACAATCTTTAGCAACTAATATTAAATGCTGACGCGATAGAAGTTGGTAATTCAATGTAGTATTTGTCTTTTGAATCACGTATGAATAACAGTAAGAATTAACAGTTTAGGTACACAATAAAATATTTTGGAGGTTTAAGTACATTTATATGTAAAGAATTACGTAAACTAAAATAAATATCAGATTCTACAAGGCGTCGAACTATGTTTATCTAACCATATTTCTATTCTCATATTTTTATCAGTTTTATACAAACACACATAGTTATACAAACATACATAGTTATACAAACATTTTTACTATGTTATAGTATCAATAGAGAGTAGGAAAATACTCATGAGACTAGGTTATGTATGGAATTTTATCATCTCATCTTTAAATAAAGAAAATTAATGTCGCCCCGAAATTGCACCACATAATCTAGATTCGTATTCAAAACCTTATTTTTATTTTCTCATGTGTTAATTACTGAATAGGTACCTTGTAAAGGAGAACAATAGGTGTATTTTAAAGTAGTCTATGCAGTGACAATGACCTTTGGGAGCCCACGCTAATTATACCCACACGTCTTCGGAGACGACTGCCAGACTCGTTGCTGGTATATCTCAACATACCAAGCCAATTCCAAAGACACATAAACGTCTCATTGAAATACATTCATTAAACTTGACAACACTTGGCTGGAAAACAATTCGACTGCGGCGAAATCATAAAGCAATAATTATCAATTACACTGAAATTTAGTATACTAAGTTAAAAGTCCAAAAGGAGTTTTACTGAATTGTAGTTCAAGAAGTTAGTGTTACATTTTGTTTATTTAGGACGAAGTGTACACTTAGGTTTACCACCACCGACATTAGTTTGTATTTGTATTATATTGAGATTTTAGAAAGTAAAAATAACAAATAAAAAAAGTTCCCAGATTACCCAGTGGGCCGTAAATAATGCATTTACACGTTTAAGCATGAGCTTCGCTCATGATAAAATAATTCGGGTAATTCGATGCCAGAGAGGAATTCAGTTATCAGCATCATATAATGAAGGCATATAGGTAGGTTCATGTCTGGTTTACATCAGGGAGATTTCGTTTGAAAGTCATACTCCATATATTTTTTTATTTTCCCATACTGATAAATGTTGTATATTTTTATAAATATGAAATTCATTCAAAGTTTCATTTGTTGGAATATTAACAACTACAGTAAACTACATGTTTACACGTTTTAAAGCGTATTAACCGTTAACGCATCCTTATACGATAAAGATAAATTCTTTAATCCTCTCTTAATACTATAAAATGCGTTATATGGTTCTTAAATTATTATAGCGCATGACTAACAAACTCGTTAGACGAAGCCACAAAAAGTAGGGGTGTTCGGCAGCTGATCGGAAGTCCCGTCCTTTGTTCCACTTATAACCACACTGTCGCACCAGGAAGGAAGTGGGGTGATCACTTACATTAATCAATATCAATACTATCGAAATATAATTTTAATGATTAAAAAAATCCTAACAAACATTTTTACCTTCATCAGATATTCCTTTTTTGTGGTCACGAATTTTTATTACGCACTATTGTTCTTTCAAAAATATTCGTACTTTATATTCGAGCGAAACAGGAAAGCTCCATTATTCAACGTATTTGGGCACAATGGTTGTCGCAACGGCGCACGCGCAGCGTGTGATTGTTCGAGATACGGAGGTGGTTTATTCAAAAAATTGCCTTTGTCACCTACAATAAATTTTAGGCCTCTCCTGTACAGAAAGTACGCCTTGTTGATTTCACTAAAGCTATTGTTATTTTTATTGATTATTTCCTGTCAATCCTATTAGATTTCTGTTGTGTTTTAAATGTGTTATTTTTGGATGTACTAAAAAAAGACTTTGATGTATACAGTTCAGAATTCACGCTCATGAAAAATGGGTAAGCTATCTTGTTCTGAAGCTTTGAATGAAGTTAATATAAATCATACAGCTCTATCTAACGTCATAACAAACAATATATCTTTCAAAATAATGGAAATCCGTATTATTCTAAATAGGCCGTAGAAAGATGACATCAGCCATGGGAATGTAGTTTAAACGAAGCCGACAACGCAGGAAATTAATCACATGCGATGAAAGTTTAATCAACTTACGCTGATAGCTAGTAACAATCTGAGGTTTCTAAGCCCAGTAAACTTTAGAGCAGTGTCTAAAACATTATCGTGGGATTATTGCTCAAATTTTGTTAAATATTGAACCTAGCTCCACAAACTGCTTTTTGAAATGGCATGCGCTATCGGCACAGTGGGGCTTTATGGGCAAAACCCGCCGTTCTCATCAATATTGCAGGTCCGAAGATCGATCACTTCGTTAATATTACAAACGCATCTAGTCTGCGAATTTCTTTGAAACATAATTCCTTTTACGCATATTGTTGGCTATTGTCAAGAATGCCATATATGTAGATAGTCCACTGTACACAAATTTAAGTTGTTTGCTTTTACGTTTCATTGAAAAATATACTATTCTCCTCATATTGTGTTTCAACTGTGTCAATTAACTTATTTACATTATTTTCATATATTTGAAAGAAGTTTTTTTCCTCGTTAAGTACCATAATAACAAAATTAGGATCATACTTAGAATTAATTTCTTATTTTTTTTAGTAATACGTAAGAAGTTTAATTCCATGCGCTTCCCACGTTTTTGTCTGGGTTCAATTAATAGTTTTATTTCATTCTATAGCTCGAGATTAGACAATTGGATTTAAACGGATCATCTACTAGACAATCTCTATTATGAAGCATGACTAGTGTTTCTCCTTGACCTCCCATCACCTTTACAGCACTCAAATAGTTGCTTTTGGAATAATGTTGTTTGAAAACCGTGTCTAATACTACTTAAATTGTTTTCATACAGCACTAAAATAAACAATACAGAAAAAATCGTGAAAAATTAATGCATGTCATGGTACCATAGCATGGCATGACATTCTATTTAGCAATTAATGTTAAAGTTTCACGTCATGATATATTCAGCCGGGGCAGTAAAAAAAAGGCCAAATATTTTTTAAATGAATCTGTGTCGTTGATAAGATTTAGAAGCAATGTTACTTTGATATAGGAACCAATGCACGAAGATAATGGTGGTCGTAAACGATTTAGAGCTGCATATGCGCTGCGGCTATCGACTACAAGGTCGATATCGGAGTTATTAATAACGGAAACTTCATTTTATTACAAACATATGGACTTTGCCTCATGCTGGATTAAAAAAAAACAATCTATAATTTCGCAAAGAGATGGATTTCGCACATAAAAGTTGAAAAGACATTTTTAAGTACTTCAACAAACGATAAGCACAAAATGGCTAAACATTTTACAGCAGAACGGGTCTTTACATTTAAGTGAAACACCTGCCTTTTTCGCGGTTCAATTGCTATTTATTGCACGAATCGAAGCCCACCCCTTAATATTTAATGAATGTTACTTTAATAGCGCATTAAGTAGGTATTTAAAGTGATAACTTTTTTAATTATTCAGTTTTAATAAGCTTATTAAGCTTCCTTCGTTAACTTTCATAGAACAGGAGATTCAAAAGAATTGTTTATTATTTTAAAAGCTTTTTGGTACACTGCTTTCAGCAACACCCAAATACCGACTTTTGCTACAATACAGTACGTGTTACGAAAGTAGTAAAAAATTATGAAATTACTTCATACTTATAAATATATAGTATTTGGTCAAGAAAACTTAACTAAGTGCAATAGTTATATCCATAGGCTTTCACTATTAGGTATGTCACCGTTCCCCAGTCCAATAATGATTTATTCGCGACTGCGTCCACCGCCGGTGAACGAACCCTGTCACTGCGCAACTTACTGGTTTTGACTTTCGGCAGACGATGTTAAGCACGCATATTATAATATTGACCATAAAAGTATCGCATTCATTCACAATAAAAGTATACCGCCGATTTCGTACCGTTTTATTATAATTTACACTCGATCGAGCTATAAAATATATTATCCCTAAATTAGAACCTTCATATTATTAACCTAACGTTTTATAGTAATTTCTCACCTATTTAAAGTACATAATTCACTTGTAATAACCAACTATTAGTGTGCCAATTACGTTCTTAGCTGGAGTCCTGTTGCAATAGTCTGTACTTGGAGAGCTTCTAATAAAATTAATGCTTCACAAGAATGGAATTTCCAAATTAGACCAAATATTTTGATACCCACATACAAACGCGTCGGAAACGTTTAAAAATCTGATATATTACCGTTAATCCGTATAGTATAGGAACAGCTGCGGAGCAACAATCACTGCAGCTTTACACCAAATTATTAAAAGGCATAAAACGAGCGGTAACTACAGAAGGGTGAGCCCTATTGTCAGCTTTCGTGTCTAAAACTCGCATGATGGTTTTATTATTGCAGACAAGCGATGTTACCTCAAATCGTGTATAGAATTCATAGATAACAAAATTATATAGCTTTTACGAGGCTTTTAGTTTTTTATTTGCCGATTTAATCGTTATAATTTCCCACATGCCATAAAGCATGCATTTCCATAGGTTTTAATTTCTGAATTTGTTAGTTTTATCAGCACAATTTTCCATATACATTATAGCACAAGCCTATAACATGTTATTTAAAGGCGCATACAGGTAGGTACGTATGTAGCCTTACCGCTCAAGATTTTACGTGATATGATTTTTATCTTGACTGAGCATTGCGGTCACGCGCAGTCTGCCATCAATTTGTAAATGATAAATATAGGTGCAGTACTTAATCATAATTAATTTACATACTTTAACACAACTTTCTATTTTCTTAAATTCTAAAAAGAAACAATTTATTTGTTATCATAAATTGTTAATACAAGACCAGAAACAAAAATCCCAAAATTATTTTCTATGGCTTCTCTTAAAAAGCAGACAAGACGTTGTAAGCAAGCTATGTGCAAAAATTAACGTATTTAACCCTCCAAAGGTGTGAGAGACCGTTAAAGGTGAAGGCAGGTTATTGCGTCCCCTGGTGTCCCCTCGCCTTCGCGGACCATTGTGAATGGACCGTTAGCCGTCCACCTGCACCCACTGAACCGAACGCGACGTATGACCAGACGCGTGTTCGTGCTTTTTGTATACTTAGCGACGATAGGAACTATGTTTACAATTACAATATTTAAACGAAGAGGCATGCTTGTGATATTCCTTTCTAAAGATATCGTTATTTAATGTCCGTATTTTCCCATAGTCACACTTATACATCAAACATTTTCATTAACGTTTACGTCATGTTATTTTTTATTCGTCATTAGATCAGGTAGAGAAATTTAATTGATACTGAAAATTCTATCTGAAAGCGTTTCTAATTCCTATGAAGCACTAACCTACCTCACTAAAGGAAAAACATAAACACTATTAAAATGAAATCGACATCAACTTCAATATAAATTTACTTATCACCGGAAACCAATTGCTCAATGAAAGTAAGCGACACAAATCGTTCAAATACCTTGAGTAAATTTGAACATGTGTAATGTTGATAATATAATTAAACATTAGTACGTGCGAATGGTTATTTATCGTAAGTCAAACAGCGGGTGATAACCGATACGGAGGAGCGATCCTTGCGACATCTGATCTGATACGTCTATGTGACCACCGGACTGGATTCGTACGTTACTTGAATGATAGCCACATGAAACTATTGACCCGATGATAAAAATATTTATTGACGTGTAATTAAATGTTTCGTATTTATCAATTTGAAAGTAGGTTATATAAATAAACGGGAAGTAACATTAATAAAATTACACCGTAGATTTAGATATAAGTTTGTTTTTTTTTTCTAATTAGTAATTTCCGTCTACCTTAATAAATAGTTTCCTCCTATTACATTTCACAGTATTAATGAGTTTTTCACAAAACGTAATATTAATCAACAATAATTGAATCATTACAAAAGCGCAAACAAATAAAAGTTACCAATTCCACATACCGTGTGCATACGACCCAATTCCGAGAAGATAATACCGATTGTATATTGATACACGATATTTATTTTATCAGGTTACAATAATCTTTATTGGTCGTGCGTTGTGTATTTCAAAGATCCATTTATAAAAATAATCAGGAATGTAATAACAACATAACCTTATTAATTATTTTAAAAATCAGCATCCAAAATTGTTACATTTCCACGACATTCTTCTTTCTATCTTAGAATACTCAATTAGATGTTTAGTCGCATTCAAAGTAATCTGGCATTCGGGTATGTACCTTACTGTGTAACATTCAAGCGACGCGCTTGCTCATTTGCCTTAATGAATTATTTTCATTGTGAAACATTTGCAAGAACCTTTTGAAGCCTTTGAAGAATCAGCGACACAGGGACTCCTAATGTTGTAGCGAGACTTTTTTAAATATTATTTTTGCTTTGTATATTCCTAACATACTTTTTATTCATACTTAAGAAGAATAACAATAAAACCATCTATGAACATAATAAAAAGTCACAAATTGAGGAAAGAATGAATCGACAGAGAACAGTTACAGCCGGTTCACGTTTACCAATATGAATTGCAAATGATTGTAGATATTTATTTATCTCATAACGAACAATAATTACTTTCTCATGATTAAGTGCCCATTCTATCTGAGCGTATAATTTACTATCGGAATAGGGTTATTATGAAACTTAGCAGACATTAAGCACATTAGTTTCATAATATTTTACTCTAAACGCCACTATATTTCGTCCGTCATGACTCGTTTCGTTCCTAATTTAGCGCAAAAGGGCCGGGAGGAAATCTTTATGATGAATTACTTGAAGGGTATCATGTAATGACCCCCGAATATTCATCTTCCGTGTCAATTTTCGTTTTTAAAATTTAAGCGAAATTTTGTCATCATTAATTTATTATTTAGATAAATGGTATTCATAATGGAGAAAATAAAACAAGGAACAGATGGATGTTGACCTATTCAATCATTGGGGTCATAAATCACCAATTTATCATTCTGATTAAAAGCAATTGACTGCGGCAGGAGCCCCGGCAATTTTATTTTTCCTTTGTTTGTAAATAACCCTTAATGCTGGTGGTACATTGTGCTCTTCACATAGGAGTACAGAAAACAATAATGTGGATTCAACATACAAATGGGCGTTGCCACATAAATGAAAGATAAACTGTTTTGATGGTTAATATTTAAGATTTAACGTAAAGGTGTTTTAATTAACGGAGCGAAGCTAAGATCCAGAGTCGAGATGGCCCGGCGAGTTTATGTTAAAAAGTTCTAAATTTCATTGAAGACCTATTTCTTTTGCTGCAAATTTCGCGTCGGTAAACTACCGGGCGTGTGCATGGCGCTAAGCCAAAGTTCTCTTTTGTGATGTAAATACGGTTTGATCACGTACAATAGATGAGGGAAGGAGGGTCCCTCTTAGTTGGAATGTAAACAGCCCGTTTGTACCACACGCAGAGAAGTTTTCATAACAATTAAATATGTAATATAATGGATTGCAATTATTGTAAAGTGTTTAGTAGCCCGGGGAAGTTAGCACACCCTCACCGAAAAACGGTTTCAATAATAGTATAAAATACTTGCTATTTTGATAGTTTAGCAATTCTCAAAATAAGCGTTTCGTGCAACGGGTTAGGTAACTAGTGGCCCAAATCCTTATCTTGATTGTTTATATTTTACGATCTCCTCCGTATCTCAATTGGTTTAAATATGCCTAATACTCGACTCTATTATACATGAACGGTAATACTTATTATATTTAATGTTCTAATATGAAACTAAATTAATATCGATTAATATTTTTGTTATGAAATCTATTCGTGTATATTAGTGACAAAGTCAAATACAAACGACAACAAAAAAATAAAAATCAAGAGCTCGAAGACTTAATAGCAAGCTGCACTTAAGCAAGTTCTCGATGCGTGTGTAATCGACCTAATTCATCGTGTTTATCCCGACCACAGGCGTGGGTGTTGGGTTTCGAGCATTCGTATGGACAGTGAAAGCAAACAGTCAGCGTTCCACATAACGCTTTGTTGGGACCGACACATGACACCTTGGCCTTCACGGCAAAACTTGATTGTGTGCTCTAGCTACAGCGAGAAAAACCGAGTTTTCATTACTAAGTGATAATTTTACGACAACTCCCAAAACGCATTACAGTTTTGGCTGTGAAGCTTCGTTTAAATATTTTTTCTACATTTCCCAAAAGTTTTTAAGATGTAAATTAATAAAGTTCCTCATGAAGTAAGACGCCAGTTTTACAAGTGTAAATTTTACTACAATTTGTGTGACGTTGTTAATTTCTGACGTAAAAATTCCGCTGTACATTAACTTACTTTTAGTTTTCATTGAGAAATGGTCCATTCTTATCTGTAATATGAAATGCCGCTTGTTTAAAGATTAATAGCGATACTGTATGCGTCTTTCAGTTTCGAAGGCTCCAGTACCCTAATAAATATTTCCTAGAAAGAACAAGGATTCCTGCCATTTAGCTTTTAGTTCAAGGTTCATTCAAAAGTCAGACCACATCTCGTCGCCTTGCACAATGAACACTTTCAATAGATGTAGCACCCGTGGTGATGTTGAAAGGTTTTAAAGAAAGAAATGATTAAAGTACAATAGGAACAAAATTGTTTCCTTTTGTTACTCGTATCAACGCAATATGCAATGTATCAATCAATTGAGATAAGATACAAGTTTTTTGTTGCTATCAACGTTGTTTTTTATAAAGCCCTTAGTTTTTCATTAAGTGGTTTATATTTTTTGCTTAATTATCTGCTGTTTTGTTATCTGTTTACTCTTACTCTGGAGGTCTTACGCTATTGGAAAAGAATCAAATACCATATCCCATTATTATATGAAGTCTCACAAACAATATTGTATTACATGACCATGAGCATTTAATCAAATTGCCCTTCATCACAAACGAACCGCCACATATAAAACAAATAAAGTATATTACTAAATACAAATAGAATATACCATTATGTAATTTATCTAATTCAAATCATTATTCTTACCATATAATTATTGATTATAGATATGAATAATAAATTACTTTAGTCATGGTCAAGTTCAATAACCGGACACCCATGATCTGATTGATCACAGACCACTTCAAGGTTCTGATTTTTTAAATCCCTTTATATAAAACATATACGATTAAACATTGGAAAACTTTATTTCCTGTTTCAAAGTATCATAATTTTACAAGGAGACATAATAACATGTAAAAGCAGAAGTCATAACAATAATATGGAAGAGTCTTAAATTATAAGTTGAGAAGAAACTTAGTGTTCGTAATAATGGTAACCGTAATATTAATTTGCGAATGTTCTATTGCTATACGAGGACAAGACTATCTTATCGAAGAACGTGGACTTACGTACATGAATGATAAGATAATAATTACATTTTCTTTGTTAAAAGACCGTTTCAAAAAGTATTTCATATAAGTATTATTCATGCAATACTAAGTTAATAGAAAAATTATCAAAAAAAAACTATCGGCTTCGTTCGCGAAATGTCATATCTAATGAATCTAATATCAATATAAATATTATATACAGATATTATATAATTTTTATCAAAATCCGTTTAGTAGTAACGGCGTGATTGATATAGAAACATTCAAATCTTTACATTTATCCTATTAGTAGGAGTAGGATTATACTATTAGTAGGAGTAGATTATAGTATAGTAAACAAATTAATTTTATAAAGGAAGCTTTACAACATGCTTAGACGACTTAATATTTGTGCAATATCCTTAAGTCTTACCGTTCAGCCACAATTTCTGGCGGTGAGACTGAAGCCGCGGCGGGCGGCGCGATGAGCTGTGGCCGTCTCGATACTCGTCAGTTGTTAATAACATATGTTAAATTCCCACATCGCACCGCGCCGGAATTCGCATCCTGCGAGGCGTTGTAGCCTTCTTCATACATTTATTTTATTTTCACCGCGTTTTCTTCCTTCCTTCTTCATACATTTATTTTTTTTTGCCGCGTCGCAAACCGCGCAATTCGTATCGCTGTTACCTGTGGCTGAACGGTCACCTGGACTTGCAATGAATCTTTAAATGCGATACTAAAGTAATTTATTTATTTTCAATTAACTTTTATATACGCTATTGAAGTCGTTAATGGCAAGTTAATTTACTGTTTATGTTCCATATCATCGCGACAACTTTCTTTATATTTTACTTTCATTCCGTCGGGGTAATGAAATTTATAATCAATGGCTGTGCGTTTCTTTTATTGAAGTTACTTATTCATACTACTAATGTTTAGGAGTCACGTGTTCACCGTGACATAAAAACCTTCATGCGCACGACTGCGTTCTTATGTATGTCCATAAATATACTGGTTCACATTCAAACGCCACCGTCTTTTTTGATTTTTACAATTACGAGCCCAAATATAATTGCTCGTTGAGATATAAACGCTGTTCTATAAAGCGAGACTTAAATTAGATATGTTTATATTAATTATAATTATTTCATCTATTTCTTTTTATATTTTAAACTTGCCATAAACCATCAAATAAAATCTTTCGAGAAAGAGCTCTGCATTTTAACATTAGGTAATAAGTTTTTTTGCAGCTTGTACAATGAAGCATGGATTTCCTACACCGCACATCATATTTTTTGTCTTTTTTACCGTTTTCCAATTAATATCTCAAGACTTAACTGCGACCCTGTAACAAGGATACGTTGTTATTACAAAGTAATGTTCTGCAGTCGTTAAAATGCATATTTTGTACTGGCAGGTTTAAATATTGACTGAAACATGACCCGATATTAATTTTACGCAATGCATGTACGTGTATTCAAAGTCAGTTTATAGTTTTTTACATAATTGTATGTAAATGTTATATGTACAACATTACATTTTTTAACTAAAACAAGCTAAAATATATCAATACCAATTCCCAATGGGTTAGTGGAATACCATTCAACTGCACATTTTTCTACCTATTCATAAGCTATAGGTATTAATAAAACAAATTTATACAAATATTTCGTGTATCTTTCGAATCTCAACTGAAGCATCATTAATAAACCAGTCTTTGGGATGGTTACCGAACGTTGATAAGGTGGGGCATGTTTGATGGTGTACAGTTAGAGAGTGGGCGACCTGTGGCCCATTCATACACTTTTCGATACTCCTACACTACATTGTATTGCCTTATAAGTCCATATCTTTAACTGATGTTGCGTAACATCTGTTTGTTATGGTAGTACTTCCGCACATGACTAACCACACGTATATTGCGTATAAAAATAGAACTAGTATAATTAATTAAATTAGCTCGGGAAGAGTTCCGTATAATAAAGTTCTTGAAATCATTTTACGTTACCAATATTTTTTTTGAGCCTATTCATTACTATACAAACAAACAAACAAAGTTTTCTTCTTTATAATATTAGTGTAGATAAATTATTTACAAACGGTTTAGAGATTTATCTAGGCCCTGAATTTATAGTAACAAAACTGTGACAAACACATTAATCAGACTGATTAAATATTTCGATCCAATAAGATAATAGTAGGTCATAGTACGATAACTATAATTTACCGTATTACAAGGTTTGATCTGGAACCACGAATTTAATATAATTATTTTATGAATATTAAAAAAAAATACAAAACAATCAAGATTTATTTGTTCATTTGTATTCAACTCGGATAAAGGAAAAATAAAAAGTTGTCGCCTTAATACATCCAAACTTTATTCTTTTGCTTTACATTAATTTCTAGTTGACGAGTGACGTACAAAGTTCAGAAAGTTTACTCTCGACGATAACAAATTTGTTTGTGCCATATTGAGGGACAACGGCTCCAAAAATAGCTTACGTGTTCTTTAGGTAATCGAAGTACACGACATTACACGTGGTAGGTGCGAAGTGACACGTACAAGCTGCACCTCCCCTCTTTTATTTTTAGTTACTTGCATTTAGACAACAATAAATTAGTCCGAACATTCTAATGATGTGGCCTAAACGTGTATTGATGACTCGTTGAACATGTTTTTTACTCGAAAACTTTCTCAATAAATAAACAGTGAAATGTGAGAAACATTACACACATTTGTTTTGTTTGTTAAACACTACACCACTAACAATTTTTTCACAGAAGGAAAGACTAACCTGACAATAATAATTCACTTTTATAAACTTGTTATGTAAAGTTTCATATTATTTTGTAAATCCGTTCAATTCTTTGTTCCTTTCAAGATTAAGGACACATATTTGCTTCTAAAAAGTTTTTCTTGTCATAACACTATCACGTGTGTGTCAAAAAGCAATAAAATCATATTTGATATAATTAGCACTGTTGTAGTCAGGTGTAAATGTATCCACAACATAATATGATAATTTGTTTGCCATAAAAGTATTTTCACTTCTTTATTTCATCGTCAAGTAAAGGTGTGAAACAAACTCTCATTTCAACGAGATTCAGTCAAGCTTTGTCCAAATACTATTCTCGACAAGCATACTAAGAAAAACCGGTACCAATTTGCGATCGACGATGAATTTTTATTCGTAGCTTTTCGAGTATATCTCGTCTATTGTTATTGAGGTGTCGTACGTGGGTTTGATGTAGCTAGATGACGTGACAGGCATGAAGTGCTGGACATCGTTTACTTAGCTGACTTTACAAATTGTTGCGTCGTATTGAGTTTCATGTCGCTAAGATGTATGGCATTGTTTGAGACACGTTCTATAGTAATGCAATCATTTCATCCCTTTAATAATAGAACACACATGAAATAATAAAAAAAGAAATTCAATTATTTTTAATAGCAACGATAATAAATAAACTTTTGCAATCTCAAAAGTTTTGGTGTTTCATTCTTTGAAGTCTATTACTTTTGTAATAATATAATAGCATACAAGTAAAACTTGAATGAAACTCTTATTTAAAGGCGAAAACTTTACATTAGTATCTTGACATTTCTTTATAAGTTCGGAATTATCAGTCCAAAGTTTTGAGATAAAGGGTAGAATCGATATTTTTTCACCGCTGTAAGTCACTGCAGCTTAAAATATTTTATTTTATCGTTCTTAATCTGTGGTTCTCATAAGCCATATCTGGAAAAGGCAGACATGGATTGATGAATGGTTTCCGTTTGTCTTACCAATTTTTGTTTTATCTTAAAGGTTCGCCCTGAAAATTACTTTCTCAAATTGATTGTAGAATAATTGTTTATTCAGTTGAACGGGCAACGCTGATTCATGTTAATGACTTGTCAAAACTGTTCTTCACTGTTTTGATTTAAAATAAACAATATATCACCGCCTAAAGGGCAATGTATATTTACTAGGCGAGATTTAGTAATGGCAGTTTAGGAGCTATGAACACAGCGTCGACCGGCGCCTGCGGCTCTCACGTCAGAACAAAACAAACACCCACTAAGATCATATCTTAAAAGCGAACTTGAGACCAAATGGATTACTCAACCACCGTTCGTGTTCCTACTACGTAATGAATCTATATTAAGTAATATTGAATAACGCAACACATATAACATTTCTAATTAAATACACGCGTTAAGTGGCTTATTATTGCAGCTTGTTTTTTATGTGACACTTGATATGTTTTCAAATAATGCGTGTCGAGGAAGACGTGATACGACGAAATTAAATTGTTGGACTAGCTTCCGAATCCACTCTGTATACATATCCTCATAAAACGTCGTGTCCACTTTTATAATATTATTATTTAAACGTTTAAAGCAAATATTTACACGTTACTTTGTTATTAATGTTTGCTCTAGGTATGATACTTGTTATTTTGCCAAATTTATCATATTAAATCGTGCGTGCACATTCCGTCCCGCATAATACCACAACACGAATGACAAGCTTAGGGTTGAAAGCAAACAAGGTGGGGGCGTCTGCGCGCTCATTATTCCTTATTAAAGGACTACACTGATAAATTACCTCGAGAACATCAAAATGATTGTCGGATATTAAAGACACGCCGACGGTATCTTGTACGTGTATTTTTTTCCTTATTTATTCTAAACTTAAAGCAAGAAGCAAGTACACTCCAAACTGAGAATCCCCTTTTTAGTAGACAAAAATCGCCATTAAGCTATTATGGTTCAAAATAGGACCGTGTTTTTTATTTCTTTAATTTTATAAAATGAATACCCAAAGAGGTAAATTAAGCGATAGCAATTTATTTGAAAATCCAACGATTTTTTGGCTTAACTCGTGCGTAGTAGGCGCGGGTTAGCTAATATATGTATAGTAAACGTGTACTGTTGACAAGTTAAGACTTCCTATCTATTCGCTTGGTGATTTATTATGCTACGTTATATACGTTTTTGCTTCATTGTGGTTTCCAATTAAAATAGACTAATTGTCCGGCACTTTGAAGTTTCATTAATAGCCGTGTGTGAGCCACGATCGTCATTTTGTCTGCATGCGGTCAATAACCTCGCGAATCCTAGAATAAACAGCACATTACAGTAATACATTTCAATAACTCTTCCGCACTTCCTACCGTACTCCATAATAATGACTTACGGCCGCTAGCGAACTTGACGCAAATAAATCGTGCCTGATGTGGCTTCTTAACTTAATTTATTTGTTTTTCCGTAGCAAAATGATGCTGTTTATGACCCGTGCTCACCACGTTTAATGGCACGCATAAAGTTTGATTGACGCGTCACTCCGAACTGCTTTGATAGCTGTTGTTACATCAACATTCGGTTTTTGATTCTTTTGATCACGAGGAAATCTTTACGCAATAACCATGAAATATTTCTGTGAACGGCTCTATTCAACCTCGTACGAAACCATAAATACGGAAGAAAAATTTATTTCAAAGTATTTACTAGACATAGAATATATCGCAAAATAACAAAGATCATAAAATAATCCGGTCTCCAAGAATTAAGTTAGACCTCGAAAACCGTCGCCGAGCAAATTGACTGCCTCGGGCTACGAAGTGTCCCAAATATCAGACAACCAATTATTATTGACAATTTCCTCGTAATGCATTTTAAAAACCTCCTTGGATAAAATAATTTCAAATTTAAGCAGCTGACATGTATACGTTAGCCTTATTAACATACGATTTGAGTATTTTCAAGCAAAAAATAAGTTACATTTATTCGTAGAAAATTTTACTTGCAATAAATAATGATAACAGCGATGCACCATGTTTTATTTATATAGAAGCACGCATTTTATGTTAATATATCTATCGACTTCATACTCCTAAACGACAGCTGTACTTTTTATTACCAAACAAAATAATACGCCACATGCCGGTCATGCGTTTCATTCATACTCACGCAATATGCTGTATAATTTGTGCTATTTTCGGGTCCTCTTAGATAAGTTTATTTATGATACCGATAAAAACTGTTAGAATGAGCCGTGCGTGCACTAGGTCAATCGATTATTGGTTCGTTGTGCTAATTTATCGATTGTTTATGTCACCAAATCTAGTTGCCCTAATCATAAACATTACATTAAGTTGCACGACATTCATTGATATTCGTCATGAATAACTGAATATTACTCACAGTTAAAATAAACTTAATGATAAGCTTCTTGAGAAATTGTTATCAAAAAAACGCAAGAATGTGTCATACGTAGCATAAATTGATTGTTAAAAATTATAAACTCCATTTTCCTTAAAAGCTAAAGGCTTGTCTAAAACTGCTGATCGAGAGGTCCAAGTTTATTCTCCTGCTTAGTTGCACTATTGTTACGAATCCACTTTACGTACAAGTACTCTTATCTTAATAACAGGATTTAATAAGACCAGATATACCATTACACTGCCATTGTTCTCTTAGACTTAGAAGAAAATTTGGTGTAAGAAATTTTATTCTCATAAAGAACTTAATGTAAATTCTGCAGGAATTAACAAAAAAAAATTGTCGTAATATGGAGTAATAATACATAATATGTCCTGATAAAATATAAATTAATTATATGAAAAATAATCTACCTGGATTGCGGTATTTATCAGCTTGAACTCCCTATAAATAACATAGTAAAAAAATAACGAAATAGTCAGTTGCATCCGAGTACAATAGATGTGCTTCATCACCACATGGCTCCAAGCGGACAATGTGGAACTCTTTAGAAAGCAAATAATAGCCGATTGAAAATCATTGCATGAATAATACACGTATCGGCCAGAACATTTGTATTCACTTCAAGCCACCAGCTGGAGGAGCACGCGCTTTAAAATATTCTTAATAAATAATCCTGCCTGAATTAAATGTGTTTTTAAAAGCCCGCTTTAAATGCATTAGTAATTAATTAGTTAAATTAGGAATACGGAATTAATGATGTTAGTAATGTTTTAAGGGGTGACACCTTAGATACATATTATGATTTTATGGCGCTATTTTTTTGTTTCCTTTTACGGATAGTACCACACATTAATTAATTATTTTAATAGACATTTTTTCAATGCTTTAATTTTTTTTCTTATAAAAAATATTACCTATTTAGATCTGATTTTCAAGTTCCAAGCGTACGTTGACCGTTTGGTGTAGGTCAATAGATTATTTATTCACGCTTCCTGTTCAGTATACGATCATGGAATCTTTGAGGAATTCCGACTCGCGTTCTGGAAATACTTAAAAGTTTTCTATTTATTTAATCTAAAACTAAAGAAATAAACTTACTCTTTACATTGATCATTAAATTGAATTATAAATTTAAAAGGCATATTTGCAACCTTAAAAAAGCGGTAAAATTACGTCGTAAACGTTGTGAGTGATTTTAAACAAAATATATTTTAATTCTTGCTTATTGACCATTAACCAAAGGACACTTTAAATTGATTACAAAACCATTAAATCCCTTTATTCTTTACGACCATTAGCTTTGAACACGTGTGGACCGCAGACCTGTTTCAAATTTTATAATGATCATTTCATCGGCCCCCTATGTTGATAATTGTGAATTGCATTATGTAATCTCGGTTTAATTGCGTTGTTATTTGTGGGGCGGTGCATTAGCCGTGCACATTATCACGCTTATCAGAACGAAATGATGCCAGATGGGACGAGCTTTTTGTTATAAAAGACGCAAAATAAATATCTTTAAATTATATTTAGAGGCGAAGTACAACCAAATTAGCTATTTAATCAATCTATTCGAAATCAAAGATTTTTGTAATTATTCTAAATTTAAATAATTCACCAAAATAAAATATTTTTTATAAAATAAAGTATCAATTACAATTTAAATCCATTCATTATTTGAAGCGATGCAAATCTGAGCAGACCAATTTCGCGAGCATCTGTTTCATACATGTGATTAAACATCTGTTAGCGACTATCATTTGAAAACCCCTAGGACGTGACTCGTGAACGATACATTTATCTCGACCCTCGGTTTTAATTAGAGCCTATTCACTTATCATTGCATTCCAATTCTGATCGGTTTACATTTTCACGCTAGGCTGCGCGCGCGCCGACATCGCCACAATGAACCCTTGATCGGTGATTAGAATTAACTTAGATCCTATTGTGCCTGGAGTGAAAGTAGGTAGAATAGCTGTGCACATAATGTACTTCTTAGGCTTTCATTAAAATCTAAGCTTTTCGTAAAAATCCTTTTACTTCGTAATTGTGTGGCATGTTACATTTAGTGACTATGTTATAATAATAAACGGAATATTTCCCTTTATGAAATAAATTTTCAAGAGAAATGACTTATTAAGCAATGCTAGAGGTACGTTCTTTCCTCTGAAATATTTTTAGATGTACAATACAAATCCCCATATTTTCCGTAAATCCGATATAAATTAACAAACGTGCGTCTCTATTTGACGATATTTTTATTAAATTTCATTACTTACTTTAATTTACATATTTTAATCCCTCTGTGTTAAAGTGTTCTAGATGATACTATCACGATTGTGGAAATAGTGATAAAAATATAAGTTATGTATACGCCCCTAAATGTCATTAAAAGAAGAAGCCTTTGAAAAAAGTAACGAATAAAAAGATAATACCGGGAATAAAAAGATAATCTGTAGAAATTCGGAACTCCTGTTTGTATAGCGATAACTTTTGACACGTTATCATAAACGTCGATCTCATGAGGATGGGATAACTTTTCTCACAATGAATCCAAATCTGCAGAATTTATCGAAGGATTTATATTCTTTTCTTCTAAGTATGTTTTTTGTTTCAGGTAAGTATCTATTCGCTGCCATTACGTAATATGAAAAGGTATTGTATTTATCAGTTGATAGGAACTTGTTATAGAACGACTTTTAAAGTTTGTTGTTTAATATATCTATGTAGCAGTTTATATTTCAAACAATGCTGTCAATTAGAGGGTAACATTTAAAGCTACCGATCCCAATGAGGTATACGAATAGTATGTTAAATACACATTAAAATGCTTATTAAAATAAACAAGCGCGGATGGATATATAGAGTGCAGCTTATTCTTTCATAAAGTTCTACCAGCTACCTTCCTCTTTGGCGGACAAACTTTGACAAGATAACGAATTCATCGAGTTTAATTAAGGTCTATCTGCTGACCCTTCATTTGTGCCAATGGGGCTCGTCGACCCTATTGCGAAACAAATTGCTCGCAGCCGCTCCTTAGCTGCCCGAATAAAAAGCTCTCAAAATGATTATTTCATTCGCTTGTATACGACTTCAATATTGAGTGCCGTTCGAAATAAATTGCGTTTGCTCTCGTCATTTTAAATCAGCCTTAAATTTGCATAGAAATTTAAAGGGTGATATACTTAAATACTATGTGTACAATATTCGTCCATGTAAAGATTCAAGATAGCTCTAAGGTTTATGTACTGAGACTATGTAGCATTTAAACTATATACCAATCTTTCTATAAAGTTAGGTATGCTTTGCCACTATAATCCCAGGGTTTAGAGTAAATCCTATACTGATCGAGTCTGCGACGTTGTTTATACTGATCTTAACCCTATGATATACTGATCTATGTAGGCTATCGTGATATTTATTTTTTAAGAATAAATAATTAATCTTAAGCTACATCTTAAAACCCATTGCGCCGACCCCAAATAATGGGAAAAGGGCAGGATGATGACGACGATGAAGCTACGTAAACAGTGGCTTTATTTTATTCTAATAATCGGTTACTCTCGTAAATTCGGATAAAATTACGGCTATCATATTGAATATTGAGTAAATAAATTACTTCGAACATTCTTATTAATACAACCCATTGTCCTTACTCGATATCTCCCTACCAATCTTCATCATTTTGTCTTTGCTAATAACAATATTGTAGGCTTATCTCCAAGCGCATCAAGCTTAGTCACGAATGTCGGCGTGACTGAAAGGGCACGGAGGAAGCGTCTGTTTGTCTGTTTGTGTATAAATGCCACATAAACAAGTTACCCCGCAGGTCTTACGGTGTAATATTATGCTTTTCTCACGATAGACACAAGCTGGCTTATCCTTATCGTGTGTTTAGCCTAAAATACTTCGAAAGCATTTGGAAAACTTTATTATTATATACTTTTTCATATTGAAAAAAAATTATAAATTTATTTATAATTAGTACACTTTCCCCTTGGATATGCACACCATAATATGTAGCTAACTCACCTCTCTTCCAGTTAGCGGCTTAGCAGCGAAAGTGGTAGTAATCACCACCAATTAATATTCTTACTGAAGACGCCAACGCCAACTATGGACGTGCGTGTATTTTGAGAATATTTAAAGGGTCATAAAATGATAAACCACAACAACTTTATTCATGAAGATAACCTATTAAATAGTTTATATCAATTATTGGAGAAGTGACACACAAATATCAATGACATTGTCCGTTATTTATTATGATCGATAAATATATGCACCGTTACAATTAAATTGGCAAAACAATAAAAGGACGATAATGTCCTTTTATTGTTAGGCGCGATCTCGTACCGGATTTCCAGACAAGTATGTTTTATACTATTAAGTATAGTTTGTTATTCATATAAGTTCTTAATTATTCCCCATTCAAACACATTATGATGTAATCGTTGATTGTGTCGGTCACCAAGACTTCCTTTGTCGCAATTGCCGACAAGCTAGCTTCCGGGCGAATAGGGCTTGCACCATATGAAAACACATTTTAATAAGCATGTATGATAAAAATTAAAAATAAATTTCTGTTAATTAAATTTCTAATAAATTTTGGTACTTATTTATAAATACCTAGGTTAGCGTGTCTAACGCTCTACGATCGTATGATCATATTTTTTAATTATTTATAATACAATATTTTAATTATTTATGTTTCAAAATATTTTTGACTATTGTGTTAAAGTGTGGATGACACATTCACACTCCTATTTTTAGATTAAATTTATAAAAATAAGTTTTTATTTCTACGCGTTATTATTTCAATTTAATCACTGTTTCAGCTATAACCGTCATTAAACCTTTCGACCAAATCCGATAAAGGCCCCTGACATAGAAATTAAAGATATCCTTCAGCGACCCAATTCCAAATTACTATTGTCCAACATTACCATTTTACAAACCCTTCCGATGGATTCCAAAGTAAACCGCTTTTCCAATATTCAAACAAATTGTAAAATGGATGAATTCTGAAACCAACGATTTAATTTCCTTTTTCAAAAAGAAACATTTCACGTGATAAAGTAAACTTCACACCTACCTATGACATAAACTCTGATTTTTTGAAGTGGGCTAGTAGTCAGATTCAATTTCTAAACTATGAGAAATATTGAAGCCGATTTTGACGAAAATAAATCCTGTACACAAACCGTAAATAAATAATTTTCTTAAAATATATACATAAACGTTAGAATAACATTGTATTCAGTTCATTAACATTATACTTAGGTTTATGTAGTGTTAAATCCAGTCATAATAATGTTTTCCGCTTTTTTATTTAAATTTTACGCAAACTGTAACTTTTAACTAATCCTATATTTATGGGCAGACTTATTTGTTGACGTTTAAATCAATAAACCTTAAGCAATACAACTTTCTTTTTAATTAATTTGAACGTTACCACTTACATTTACCATGATAAATAACGATGTAAATGAATTATTTTATTTTTGTATGACAAAATAATTAAATTAATAACAATGTATATTAAATATTAAACCAACAGAGTACCTTTTAATATTCTGACATAATAATGTCATCTTCGAAATAACAACCAGGGTAAATTACCTGCCGTTGGGAACATCATAACCTCAATATATCTCCTTAATAGTTCGCCATTAACGACGTAACGCCAGTATACTTCCTTACGAGTTACGACCAAACTGTTATTTCCCATCTTGTATGGACAAAACACATTCATTATTCAGCAAGAAAGTGTATGAAAGGTATATAAATGTTTATATAACACTTATTACTCAAGGAACTCCAGCAATTGGGCCATAAACTTAAAATTAAGGATATGATTCAAACAGGAAAGCGCGTAAATTCAACCTCTTTAACGAGTGACAATCTTTAACTGTAAGATAACTTATCGCACCATTGTTCGCACGACTTTAAATGTCACCAATGTAAGCCTATTTATACCACTGAGAACCATCTGCTGCAAATCACAGTCACATCCAACAGTAATTAATAGTTGATATTCTTTAAATTTTACTGACACTTGTAAATTGTGTGCAATTAGTTAATTTGTCACATTGTTACACGCATATTATCGTTAACCAATAACCTATTAAAGCTTCGAAACCTTAAACTTTACCATCGCAACGTTAAAAACGATTCTATAATAGTGCAACTGGCATTATCCCAAAATCGGCGACACAAATAACGAATAATGCCTTCTTGTTTTATGCAAATTATACTCTTTTAGGTCATCGATCTTTTCGTCGAGCTATGAACAGAAAATATAACGTTAAGCATATGCTAGATATAAGATTAAAAATATGACAAATAAGTCGGTGGTTCCTAACAATTATTTAGTGTTCAAAACCAGACAATTCTGCTCACAAAACTCTTATAAGGATGCAGAAATGATGCACATTAATCATGGCGGCTGAAAAGAGAAGGAGCGTAATTGCAAATGCGAAATGTAACTTTAGTGAGAGGTCAGAAGTAATAAAGTAACTAATCATTTTAAAATAGCACACGGTGCAAAAACCCAGATCATAATTGTAGCTATGTTAAACAACAACTTGATTGTTATTGAACTTGTCGAGTATTGATAAAATAATTGTTTAATTCTTCACTATGCTGTCGCGGTTTTTTGTCCTAATAATGGCGGTGGGTACTTGACATTGGCAAAATCCATCTGTAATGAAAAGGGAAGCCATTAACAAAAAAAAATAAACAGAAGACATATTATGGCATTTGACAGTGACCTGGAGCAAAACCCTTGGCATAAAAAAGAAGAACAAACGGAATGTAGCGCTCCAAACATTATTAACGACACTATTTTAAATGACTACTAGCTGAGATCCGCGGTTTCACCCGCGTATATATCTCGTAGGATTTTCGGGATAAAAGCTATCCTATGTCCTTCCTGGCGTTGCAAACAATCATTGTACAAAATTGCATCGTTTCAGAGCTTGTTCAATTCATACAAATAAATAAAAAATCAAATCGTTCCTCTGTATAATACTAGTATAGATATTTTAACACTTTATCTTGTAAAAATACGAAATACGTAATAGAATCTATTCCGTTTTGATTAAAATCGTACAAATTATCTCGATTTTAATCATACTTTGATATGATCTTTCCCCTCAAAGTTTCGCTTGCCTCATACAATTTCATTTCTTAGTCCACTATCCAAGTCGTATCATAGTTTAATTATCTGCATCATTATACTTATTCAACAAATCTGGTTATGGCACGACTGTTTCGTTGAGGTGACCTTGCGAGCTTACCAAATTATACCATTGATACAATAGCCTTGGCACAAAGCAGGATGAGGTTAGTCACGCATATGTAAGCTCTGAATTTTAAATATAGTATCTTTAAATAACTTTAATGACCAACTAATGAAAATTAAGAATATTAAGTAAGATAAGAACATTTCACAAATCAAATTAATTATGCTATTGAATTACACTTCAGTTGGATATCGTTAAAACTTGTCAATAATTCTTGAATAGGACACAAAAAGTTGTGCTTCAAATTATAAGGAGAAAGTTGTCCCTCCAAAATTGGATACAACTGATGAGGAACAGTGAAAATTGCCAGGAAATATCCAATTACATGTATAAGTAATGGACTGAAAGAGCGTTGACGTGAAACGGGTTAAACTTATTGCGAATGAATAGATACAAGGAACACTTATTACGTAGTTTTGTTTTCTGTTTTGGATGGTCAAATAATCTTCGAGGTAGAGTCGATACAAGAAATATATAACAAAGTATCAAAAATATAATGATAAATTCAAAGTGGTGTCGCTTATATGTCGATTATACAAATATAACTAAAAGATTTCATAAGCATCGGTATAGAGAACGTGTATCGAATTCCTCGACAAGTAATCTTAGTCGTGTTGCAAAATTAGATTATTATGTTACATGCACTTAAGTAAGAAAATTGCCTTTCATCTAGGTACATATAATAAATAGTTGAAAACGACTACGAGTAGAAGTGCTTCCCAAAATAAATAGCATCATTTTCCGTCTTATACAAATTTAATAAGAAAATTAATTAAATTACACTGTGATTTGACATTGAAGTCGTATTAGTGGTCAAGTAGGGCTTGCAATAGAATTAATGAAATATTCTGTGGAGGCTTTGAACACCCACAAGTATGATTCACTCTTCCGATCCACGCAGCGCTTGCATGAATTATGGTATTAAAAATAACTCACTTTTAAATAAATTATACTTTTTATTTACCTAACTGAACCCCGTCTCCACACGACTGCAACCTAGTGAATCACGTATCATTTTTTCATACAAATCTTGTTCCAAAAGAAAAGAAAAAATATATCAAAATCAATTACATATTAATTTGTATCTAAAGTTTAGTTTTTGAAAGAGATAATCATTTTTTATTAATCAAAAAAATAATGAAAGTATTTCTTGTTGTATCCACATATATTAGTGGTATAGAGTTTGTTAGGAAACTTGTAAAATGTTACAACTTCACCTTTACGATCAATGTTATGTGGAAACGTCCTGTTTTGTACACGAATAATTAACTTAAGCGTAGTTCCAGTCGACTTAATACCATAACCTTCTTGTAAAATTGGTACTATTAGTATGAAGGTAATAAAAGTACAATTAAATAAGATAAATAATAAATATTCCTGGACATTTAACACTACGCCATCTAGCCCCAAACTATACAAAGTGTGTATTATGGAAACTAGTTAAATGATAAAGATACTTTTTTTAAATACATGATACTATACATGAACACCCAGACAGTAGAAAATTACAATCGGGTCGTCATTTGACAATTAACCAAATAGTACAAAAACTGCCGATGTTCTTAACAATAAATATAAATGTTCTTTAAAAATGGGCATTTTATAACTGACTAACAAACGACGAATCTCAATTTGACTGTAGTTTTTTTATGTATGCTCGTACAGATTATTTTTATACAATAAAAACACCCCTGAACTGCTAGGAGGGTTGAGAGTAAATTTTGGGTTTTGTTACACTTCACATTTATTAAGATTCTTAGAAAAATGGGGGTTATCAATGGAATAATAACTTTTGCCAAAAATAAAACCAACTTACTTTCACTGAAATATACTTATATTCAACAACACAGACATGTTAATTGTATTGAAGACATAGGTAGCAGCAGCTAAACTGGCCTAATTACGTAACGCATTTAATTTCCTGCACAAACAATTATCTCCTTGACATTTGACCGCTTTCTTTATGAAACAATCTACTGTTACTTGCATAACATCCTAGTTAGATTATCTGCTGCCGCCTCGCACGCTACAAAACATATTACTTGTATAGGGTGTTTAAGTAAATAAATTTGATTCAAAGCTCGCAAAATTGTAGGTTTATTGATAAAATGTAAATATACCCTATAACCATTTATACTGCGTTGCCAAGTGATTTAATATTTCTTTTTATCTTCTTTTTGTTTTTTTTTAATATCATCAAAGGGTTTATAAGCATGAAAGCCAATTTAATAAAGCAAAGAATTATTAATTTGATACATAATTTTGGATTTTTTTTACTATTATGAAAAATAAATAAATAATAATTAAAGAAAACAAGTTTATCACAACCGTTAGCTAGTGGATAACTTATGATTTTTCTCATAAATATGAATAAATACCATTCCACTCAACGTCAACGACAAAAAGTTTCTTCACACTATTATAATTCGATTTTCCATGAGGTCATAGAACACCTTAGTCCTTACAAGTCTTGGTCTCAGAGCTGTCGCTTCGTGTTGGACTAGCGTCTAGCGCACAGCAAAGGAATTCGCAACTAGAATTTGCTCTCACAGAAACATGATTTTGCATTTTAAACATTTGAATCGAACGCGCAGACTAGTTCGCTTTGAAGCCACAATCTCGCCTTGACTTATTAGATAAGATTCCTTGTAGTTTTTATTGCAAAACCGTTTGTATGTTAATTATATTACTTCTCAAACTAGCAACTGACATATCCTGTATGAACAAAATTCCGGATGTAATGTTTTTATATTTAAATAACTGCCGATTTTTGAAGTGGAATTCGCAAGCACCATCATCTCATTACATCAGACACTATTAAAATAGCCTCTGTAGTGTTGTTCTATAATACAAAGTTAAAAGCATTGTGAGCCTATTAAAAAAATCTTTAAAACAGAATCCCCAATGCTAATACAAATTATTGGTGAACAAATTTTTACAAAAGTAGTGCCAATAATTATTCGAGATTCCGTTTTAAAACGCCAGCATCGAAATACCTACATATCGAATGGCTAAAACACCTTCGAACTCATGAAACACATAACTTTCAAAGTTCTTTGTCGAAAAGTCCATCTAGGAACAAAGAAGGGTTTCCTTTCGACAGCTGTTCACACGGAAAAGCTTTTTCCTTGGTCGATAAGGACTAAGTCAGCCAGGTTACCGATATAAACGAAAAGTTCCCATTTCATATTAAATGCCTTCGTATTTATTAGTTCTTATATGTGAATTATTACGTAAGAACAACTACACAAATTTTATTGCTTAAAATTTGTGTAGTTGTTCTTAGTAGAGACTGCTCTTCTATACATTTTTTTTTTATTATTTGAAACATATGATACAATGTATATATTCAAATGAAATATCTGTCTATCTCTGCCTAGTATCAACAAATAGTTTACAACTTGACCTTAAGGAACATTTTACCGTGTTATTATGTTTTTTTCCTTTTAACTAACCAAAATTATAATTAATTTTATAATATCGCGTATTTCATGAATTCAGAAACGGTTGGCATTTTTACTGTTCAATCCCAAAGGTAAGTAATAAGTAATATAGTTCTTCCAAGTTACAAATTTTAATCTACGAGTTCCATGCTTAGCGGCCATTTCGACAAACTTGCAATAATTAAATTAACTCCAGTTCAAGCAAAGTTTAAGGAAATTGCGCGGTTGACACAGGTTGAGAGGCGCTCTCATATTAATGAATTGAGTCTGTATTCAGATGAATGACCCGAATTTATTTTTTTGTAGACTAGTCGAGACCTAAGTAGTGTGCTTAGTTGTTTACATTAATCTGATATAATAAAATTAAATAACATAATAAAATAAATTTAAAATAGCTTTATGATATAAATATTTAATTATGGAGTAAAAATATTCCATTATATGGATTTGTTAAGGCATTCAGTTTTCAATTATTACTATACAAAATTTCACATAATTATAAAATATTAATTATAGATATAATTAAAATTTAATTATATCATCTCGTGAGTACGCAAATTAAACATTGATACCTACCTACCTACCTTCCTTTGATCCTAAAATATTATGGAACTCGATGTAAATTGAATTGTCTCAACTGTCTTTAAACAACTTCGTCTCAATAATAGGACGTAGGACTATTAATTTCGCCGACCTTGTAATCTCAAAAGTTTCGATTTGACCTAACAGATAATTTTGTGAGTTATCGCTTTAGATACATGGGCAGCGATACGAGTGCACCGTGTAATATCCTCGTTCAATGTAATTCTAATTGAAGCATGCAGCTTTTTTATAAAACCGACACCAGAATATAATTGTCAAGACTATTAGGAGAAAACAATATGACTGCTATTGATATTGAGAACGTGAAATAATGTAAACTCACAGTACGCAAAAGTATACTTATTTACTTGTACTCAAGGAAAAATTTCTCTTATACTTTACTATTGTGCCACGCGTTTTACCCGCATATAATCCCGTTCCCGTGAAATTTCCTTTATAAAAACTATCCTATATCCTTTCACTACTTTGATAAAACAATATTTGTACAAAAATTCATCCATTTTCACAAAAAATAATTGTACATCAAAATCGGTTGAGCGGTTTAGGCGTGAAGAAGAGACAAACACACAGACAGACTTACTATACAGAGTACCTTTTGCATTTTTAATATTAAAAAAATAGGGATAAAAGGATTATCGCGCCGAATCATAAGAATGTATCTTAAACACTCGTCGTTTTAGAGTTGCTCTTTATTTATCACCAAAATAAAAGATTTCCATTTATAATGAATTGATCTTTGCTCACCACACATAACTTGGAATTCGCTCTATTTTGCAAGTTAGATTAAAATTTATTATACCCTTAGTTACGTGTTTCATTCGCCCGCAGGAATGTCGGAAGAGCTCTGCTTTCCAGATTGACATTTTACGCCTACCTGTCGAGTTTTCAAACAGCTAAGGCACACATGACATTCTGAATTATTAATTCTTGAGAATAACTCAGAGTTACTTCCAATGTATAGTGAAACACGCTGAAATATGTACGACTATGAAAACTTAAAGCTTATCGTCGATAAAACTTTAAAGACCATTTCATATGATACCCATAATACGACCTTCACCAATTACATATAATATAAAAATTTTTGCCAAAAAATAGAACCGATTTCCTCGCTCTAAAAAGTAGAAAATAACTTTTATTTCATTTTTGTTGAAATCTATACAAAGTCGGTGCCTTATCTATTTTCAATTTAACAAGATTTTGCACCGACTTTGTATAGATTTCAACAAAAATGAAATAAAAGTTATTTTCTACTTTTTAGAGCGAGGAAGTCGGTTCTATTTTTTGGCAAAAATTTTTATTTTATCCTTTTTAGTGTCCTGTGAAGGGTAATCACATCATCTAGTCACAATTTAGTTGATATATACATCATTAAACCTTAACCGCGGAGCTTATTCCGTTGATTTTCGAGGAGTTCCCTGGAATATCTTCCACATGGATGATCTGACTTGAACCAAATTTCTATGGGACCACACATGAACTCTACTCTTTCGAGTGCAAAAAAAAATTTCCAAATCGGTCCATAAACGCCGGAGATATGCGGTAACATACATAAAAAAAAAATCAAATAAAATAAAAAATACCGTCGAATTGATAACCTCCTCCTTTTTTTGTAAGTCGGTTAATAATTATAAACTCCATTTTATCACAACGTTATATTTTTATCATCCATAATTACTAATATGTAACTTTTTGTAATGACACGAATCACGATAGATAAACTAAGCGCCAAATCTTGTAGAATCATAATTTACCATAATATGTTTTGAGTACACAGTACATAGCCGAAATACGTGAGAACATTTTTATGATTGCAGATGGTATGATAAACGACTTGCAGACCTTGAATAAGGTTATTGTTTTAAAAGTTAACCGAATATACTTTGACAGTAACATTATACTGATGTAATTCCCAATAAGTGACTGACTCTGTGATCTCCATAAATATATCTTTTTTACGAAAGAAAAATATAAGGAAATTGATAGCCCAATTATAATAAGCCTACCATTTGATAAGTGCGAAGTGTGGGTGCGTCATTCATTTTTCTCGCTGTGACGTACAATCAAATATTAAAAACATCTTACTCCTTAACAAGCGACACGTTTTTAGCATCAAATTAAGAATAGACTCGTGCCAGCACTCTTGATTAAATGTCAAAATACATCAAGTGCAAATGTTCTGACAGAATGTTATTGGCATGCTCATGCAACAACCGCTAAATCAATATCTCTACTACAATTTGGGGATTTAAGGAAGACAAAAAATATCCTTTACAATTTTTACCTAAAATAAAGCACACTATGGACAAACACAGATTGTATCTGAATGTAGCGTGACGTGAAGGGGGTTAACAACCTTGATTTGTATCCGCTGCGGATTGTATTTTGTCGGTGATTGTTGCAATTTTAACAATGCGGTTAAAATAATGCACATTTTATTTTTGATGACATCTTTTGATATGGTCGCTGGACATCTTTTTACGATCTGTGTTCTTCAAACGAAAATAACCTCAATTCGTAATATAAAATCTGATCATTAATGAAAATTGTAAATAGTGGGAATAGTGTGCAAAATTTTTAAGACACATTTGGACCATGAATTTTTGTCAAAGTAACCAAATTTATCGAGTACAAATAAAAACCAGCGTTAATTTTTACAAACGCATAGAAAAGGCGAGATTTAATTGTTCGGAAGTTGAACCCACTCAGCGCGGTTAGCATATATGATTCATCACTTTCGGGATGTTTATGAAATTATTAACGGTAGCTTACCGGAATATCCATATTACTGAATGCTTTAATAATATTTACGTAGTTGTACACGTGCTATCTATTTTTAGTCGGAAACCTTTTTAATTATCCCACAACGTAAACTATCTTGACGTGATTAGGTCAATCGATTACGATTCAACTTTTAATACCGAACGATATATTTCCCTTTTCATGGCTTACGGGATTTTTAATTTCAAGTCGTTATGCTATACATATTCCTATTTAAAATCGCACTTCACAATTAAAAATATTTATTTCTTAAATATCATGGTTTTAATTCAATGTTTAAATCGATTATATACGTTCACTTCTCCGTGATTTAGAGCTCGTATACGTTTAAGTAGTATAATAATAGCTGAAACCCAAGTTCTTTATTTAAACTCACATATTATTAAAAATGCGAAATATGTCAAGGGTTATTATAATATGACCCGGCAGAACGAGTCTAGACAACAAACCCTCTGGCATCTCAGTTTTCTCCTAGAAAATAATGCTGAAAAATTGAGGCTTCACCGCTCTCATATTCAGTTTTGCATAATACATATAATGCAGGTATTAATAGTCATGTACAGCGAACGTGAGATAATGTCTCAATACATACACTTCCTGACACTGAACAGACAGTGTTGAAGACGTTAAAAAGCTGAGGTGTTGAGTCTATGAAGCCTCATTGTTTGGCTCTGACATCGTACGTCGGCACTTCAAAGAGTACTCAAACATCGGCCACGCTAACGCTGCATTGGTGGTTTTCTTTTAACGTACTATTTACACACGACGATAAACAAACTGCCTGTGTCAGCTTTCTTCGAGCTTTTAGTTTTGTAATACTTGTCGTTTGTTGAACTTCATTAATTGTTATTAGTCCGCATAACCATCCAAAACATACCTATTATCTGTTGTCTAAACGATTCAAATGCACTTACAAATCATAATTTGGAAAATATGAAAAAAAAATACTATTTCAATGGCGGAACATGAGTAGGAGTGGGACCTCACAGGGTTTTCTCCGTTCTCCGTTTTACCTGAATCACAACCATACAACCCTTTCCCAAATTTTATCAATCTTCAATCAAGTTGATTGATTTACATCGGCGTAGCCTCAACTCCACTACCCTCAGGGGATTCGAAGCCAATTCCCTCCAGTTTTATCGATTTGGATGTGATATGTCAACATGATGAAATTATCGCTTGTGTTAAAGTTAGAGAGATATTAAAGGTTTGTTTCACATTATCCTATGCAAGATGTATATTTGCTGTTTAACACTATTACAAGTTCCCCATTTTTAGAAGTTTATACAGATTGTACCGTAAGAAAGTATCAATTTTCATACTATAATATATCAAGACAATAAATAATATGGAAGGCATTAATTTCGTTAGGTAATAGGTTTAGTGGCAAAGGTCATTACACCTCGTGGGATGCTGGTTTGCGGCACCGTACCACGTTTCCTGTACGGTTGCCAACTAATGATTTACTTGCTTTCATTCAAAGACGCACTACAAATAATAATTAAGGATTCGAGAAATTTCCGTAGGAGTCTTATTTTTTGTAGGTCACTATTCATACTTAAACAAGTATTTATTGTGTTATACAATGAATACTTGATAAATTAATTTGGGAGCCTAATTTTTAAACCATTATTTTATAAAAGAAAATGAAATATTAATTGGTACAAGTTTATCGCACATAACTTTTTTTATAAAAAACTAAGCTTACGAGCTATATTTTAATGGTGTTAAGTGGATTGATCTACATTTCTTTCCCACGGTGGCGTAGATAATTGAAAATACGCAATAGAACGCATTTCATTGATGTTCACGTTGACGTGAATGTAACGCAAAATAAGGACAGGCCATTCAATACTACACCGGCACCGCAAGCGAGGCAATGTAGCGTAAAGCCTCCGCTTTTTACGAATAACTACTATGGACTCTATCATTATATACGCAATAGTCAAAATGCTCTAACCCTTCAATGAGATTTTCTTGGATCGAAATGATAATGCCAACCAATATCTAAGGAAGCTTATTGCCTGGTCACTGGCGTCGTATTTCTGAACGCATATTTCATACAAATATTCAAAATCAGCGTTTATTATAGATATTTTGGACATAATTCGTGTTTTGAAACGGTACATTTGCGTGACATCCTTACCAATTGCGATGGCATGGGATGTTGAATATAAATGAATCAATAATTTTATGTTGTTAGCAAACACGAAAGGGTTCCTTTTCGTTAACGACATGTAACATATGTCTTAAATGGTTTAAAGGTTTTATACAAGGATATTTCTCAGTTCAAAATCATGTATTAATAAACTCATTTTTAGTTTGAAAATAATATATTATAACATGGAAAACAATTACAATGAGGAGTCACAGTACTCATTCGTCGTTGAAACGACTGCGAATTAATTTAAGTTGCGAATAAACACCAATTAAAGGCAGTAGCAGTGGCAAGGTGCGCAATTACCTGCAAAAATGACTTGCAGCTGGAACCACGCCTGTCCATTGTATGCTTGTCTTAAATTTATAATTGAGCCCTAACGAGGGACCGATAAAATCGACAACGAAACGCCTCTTTATCCGTGAAATACCAACTAGGAAGTAGAGGTAATTATTGGAAAAGAAATAACTGTAGAAAACAATATTTATATTGTAAGAAAACTGCACAAAAAGCATCTTCATCATCTGTTTGTGAATGTGTATGTTAAACGTTAAGTATTAATTAATAAGGATTCTTAAATCTGTTTCTAAAGTAATTAAAAGTTTTTTTTTTAATCTATATTTTTAAAGGGGTTTTTATCCTCTTGGATACGTCAACCCCATCGTACCTTATAAAGTAATATAATACTAAACTACTAATTATTAACATCTTAAAGGAAATCACTGATTGGGGATCTTTTACCAAACTACAAATTTTTTTTGCTAATTTTGACTTGGGACTCGCTAAAATGGAACAAATCAGAAATTAAAAGTACGACTCGTCTTTGTCAGGTGTAACGATGTAAAGAATAAATATGCACAGTTAAAAGTTCTATGTTAGGTTCACTAAAACTGGACTAATTTTTTTTTAATTGTAAATTTTAGTAACAATCGAAAATTATACAAAGAAGTAAAGTTATCCGCTTATCCAGAAATACTAATAACAAATCAACCCCGTTAAATAATGCCGATACGACAAACTTTTTTGCGAATCGACCTAATTATAATCGCTCGATTTATAACAAAGTTAAGTATTATTGCAGTTATTTATTTTTAAAACGTTTTACTTCTATGTAAGTTTGTATAAGTACGCAGAAAATGGAAATTCAACGCGCTATAGTTTTATGCTTTGTTAGCAAATAACATTATTCGTAACGTTCCTGCACAAACCGCAAACTTTATTTCAGAGTCGTTCCAGCAATGCCTCCTTTGTTTTGCACAAGTTATGGTTGTCATACCATCGTCAGTTTTATGCTATGCGGGCTATACAATGTTATCGTTAGCCGGTAAATGATGGCTGGTGCATTTTATCCCTCTCAACAGTTATAACGAAGAGAACATAGCGGATTTTCTGATTTTACCACGTCTATCTGTCACCCCTTATACGCTAGTCCAGTTAATTACAGGGCATTAAGTTTTTCTTTGAAATTTTACTGAGAGACGACCTGTGTAGAACTAGAACCAGTACGCTTCCTGCTGTGGTCCTTAAATGGTACTATGCGACGTTTGATACGGACAATTTTCTCGATTCCACTTTTTATCGCGCCTTTTGAATGAGGCCGTAAGAAGTGGCTAATCGTTATTGCCTTGACTCTAGGGGTCAACGAACTTGTACATTATGCGAACTGCGTTTTGCTACTTTGTGCTGCTTATTTACGTTTATCTGCATATTTTCTGCTATCTGAATTATTTAGGGCAAAGGTGATCGGTTTTCGTCAGCGAATTTGTACCTTCATATTTTCTATACTATGAATGACCACTTAAAACTATATTTTAATTTTTATTATACCTTTCTTGTATTATGATTGTTACATTTAAAAACCGTTTACCGCGATGCATAAATATTCTGAAGATGGCAATAACATTACATTTACTATCGTTTTTTATTTCTCTTAGTGTCATACTAGATGGACAAAATACATTGAAATTTTGAAATGTTTCTTTTGTTATAATCTGATTCGTAAAAGCAGCATCCACATTAAGAATTCGCGAGACTCAAAAGTACTGCGTAAATAAATCTTAAAGCTACTCGTGTTAACAACATTGTCCTATCTTGGACGTCCTTTGTAAGACGTTTGGGTTTATGTTGCAACGATAAATCAACTGTCTCTAATAATAATACGTTTATTATTCTTGGGTTTCCTTAACGACAAAAAAAATCAAAGTGAATCATAGTTTATAATTATTATTACTAAATACAGGGAAAACTTAATTGTTTTGCACAAAAGCTTTTTTTGCGCATTCAGATCGTAATAGTTTACCCGCCGTATTTTACAGTCCCTTACACCTCGTATCCGATAATTAAAACATATATTTGTATGGAGCACCGCGCAAAATAAACTCAGCTCTTGAAAATGTTAGCATTACAAGCAATTAAGATTACAATCTTTAAGTGTATTAATCTTATTTGATTGGGAAAGTTGTCGAGTAAATCGCGGAGTCCAGCTTCATTTTATGGTTACCGCGGCGTTAAGTATAAGTTGGCATCACTTTCCGCTTCGAGTTATTATCGTATTTATACCTAATAAGTACTTCCTACATAAACTATTAACGAAATGTTTTCCGGATCAGTATAAAATGTTAGAAAGTGCCATGAAGGTAATTGCGCTAGAAATACGCGGTTTTATAAGTAACTAGCACAACGATTCCACAAGCTTATCTGGGACATCTTGTACTATTTTCAATTGTTTTCTTTACTTAAAACAACGTGATGCATTTTACGCCCAGATAATATTAGATAAGAACTTGAGCCATGTTGACACAAACCAGTTGAACCAGTTTTAAGGTGCTGAATAATTATAAATAGCAATTACGTAGATGCCTTGTCATCGACTTAAACTATCAATTAATTTGTAGATAACAAGATCTCTGGACTAAAGTCTATATAGCCATTCCCTATTGCGAACTTATCGCACGATAAACTATATTCATTACTTAAAAAATACATTACAAAAGTCAAGGTCCAGGGTTAAAACAAGCAATCTAAAACTTTTGTAAAAACTTTATTCACATATGAAACAATTTCTCATATGAAGAAATATAGGAAAGTAGGCACCTTTTTTCCAAACAAACCGGAGCAAAATGTAACCAAAAGCAATTGGACCGTGACGTCACTTCTTCTAACGTGTCGATAGAACCCTCTCCTAAATCCTCAAGACTAATAAAAACTTCTTTTTTATTGCCACCAGTTTAATTTGTACCCATTTTACGGTAGAACTTACTTGAAATATCTGTTCCGATTATATAAACGTTTACTAAAGATATTCACAAGTAACCGTTTATTTTGTCAAATTCTTCGAAGTCGTTTTCCAATAGGAAAAGGGGTCTAAGAAAATGTAAATGTCGATGTTACCATAAAAGGCCGGCCCCTTTCGTGCAGGGCTAGGTTGAAGTGATAACTCTAACACATATGTGACCGGTCATAATCGTACAAACCCGGCTACCCTTTTGACTATAGCCTACAGCGTCCTGCAGTTAACGTAGGGCGTATCTAATTTATAAGAAAGATAAACCAAATATTTTTATCGTTTTTATATAGGTCGGATGTAGGAAGAAAATTAAAGATTGAGATAACTTAAGACATAACAAGACCTCTTTTAAGCACCTATATAATAATAATAATCCACGTTTTTTATTTGCACACCAAAATACGGATATATTTTCAAAAATTTCCTTGCTAGGGAAGTTTTCAAGGGCCTTAACGTAATTTCATATCGCTATAACCATAAAAAGTATTATTTCAATTTATCATTCCTCACTTTTTCCTTGATTCGTCTTAGTAAATGAACATCGGTGCCACTCTCATCACGATATTCTCTACGATTTTCCTGTTGACAAAAACGATACCAAGTGAACGTTTGAACGCCATATATTAATTATGTCAAAATTCCCATTCAAAGATTCCTAAGACTTGTATCGCGATTCCCAGACGATCCCAAAATATCCCTCACAGAGACGAATGACTCACTAGAAATATGCACGCATTCAATAATGTCACATACATTGCGTTTATAGTGTACAACGGTCTTATCGTTGCTTAAAATCGTTTTGCTGCTGCTATTCCACATTTCAAAGCACGCCATAGATCATAATTAAACGTAATATTTTATCAAACAAACTGCCTTAAATCGCGTTATTAAAAACAGTGCCATGCTAGTCTAGCCATTTCCATTATATGTATATTTTACATCCTACCATTTTTGTTTGCAACACATAGACATCAATACTTTTGTCCTAACAAACGATGTTTTTATTACGTCTCGACCCGAGTTCCAATTCAGAATCCCGGTTGTACTGAACAACGATCTTATTAAATAATACTTTATGCGTTTTTTTTAAGTTTTATTGAACTCAATCGCAGGTAATAATTAGTTTCAAGTTTTACACCATGCTTGATTTCACTAATACCTGTAATGCAATATCTAGTAGGAAGTATAAAGGCTTCTGTCTGTAATTTAAAAGTTGCCGGCAGACACCATGAAAATTTAATGCTTCTTAAGAAGCCAACGAGATTATTTTACCTAAATTCGACTGCAATATTGTGGCTTTAACTGATTATTTTTATGGATTCTTTTACTTTAACTTTCGCTATTTTATATATGTTAAACGCCGACTTATACGTAATTAAAACGCATTCAAAATTAGTAACTTGTTGAATTTTAATTTGAATACCAACCCATATGCGATAAAACTCTAACACTTTAAAATGTATCTGCAATCGTTTGAACCTACATTCCTTTGCCTGGTACATCCCAAACAAGTTTTCGCAGTTCTACTTTCTGATAATATTGTACTTGTAGTGTCCTTGCGAGGCATTCCCAAAGTCGTGACCGAGAAGGACCTTCATGCCATGAGTATTAAAGATACTTTCTCTGAGCAATCCTATTACCTTGAGGCTTAACATACTACCACATAACAATGTAACACACGTTTTCTCTGCACGTATTTATTTATTGTGCTAGTATGGAAATTCTTTAATCATTGGATTCTATTGGATCTGCGGATCCAATAGATTCTATGGATCTGCGGTATTTCTGACTAAATTATACATTGGGGCCTTCAAGAGAGGAGTCTATCAAAGGCAAAGTACTGCAACACTTTCGGCATTTCATTTGTTGATGGGCGGTGGTATCACTTAACAGGTGATACCACCTCACTCAGGGGACCCACATGCTCCTTTGCTTGCTCCGCCATAAAAAAAAACATTATTGTACTTTAACAATTTTATCATTGTCAATTTTATCAATAAAATAGTAATTGGTGACCGAACAGTTTATAATAAATCATTCAATGCCTACTTAATAAAAAGTGGTACAGGTATGCCTCCCACGTCGTTTTGATGCCTGATCCGGAGATGGCCAAGGCCACCTCACAATACCTTTGGCTCACTTATTTCTTATTGCGATCCAATACTATTCAATCTTACTATCTGTTTTATATAGAACTAGTTTCCGCAGCCGGTCCCCTCGAACGTTGAGGGGAATTCAATAAGCGATTTTATTATGCCTTGTTTTCAGCTAAACAATATTCAAAAGATAGATATGCTCGTATGGAAATGTACCTTATCAGAATAAGACTTTGTTTGATTTAAAATGTTTAAAGTTTAAAAAAATACATAATACTTTTGGTATTTTAAGGTTTCCAGAAGTAAAAATTCTGAGTCTGTCAGTACCATTGTTAATGAGCTTAATTTTGATACTTTTTTCAACACTGTTGAAACCAATTAAAATTTATTACCTATTTTACCGCTACATATATGAGATAGATGAGTAGTTTTCCCCTTTTCTGTTAATCTCAGGTGTTCTCTGAAATGAACGACACAATCGCTACGTCGCTTACTAAATTCCAAATGCTTTTTAATGTCGGTACACTGTACAGTAACACTTGCCGTACCGGTCTGAAATACTATTACGATTTCATTAAACACTAATAACTGTCGCCACCGCCGCGTAGATTTTTCGTACCGAAACAAGGAACTCCTTCAAGAATCACACAACTCAATACAAAAACTAACCTAACCTAATTTCTCCTGAGTTAGGTAAAAATAAAGGTAATAGGTAAAATCTAAAATACGTTATATTCATTTCGAGCAATTTTACAGATGTTACTTAAATATATAATATGTGTAGATATTCCTTCTACAACTCGATCTGTCTTGAATATTTTAGACACAGTATGAATACATACGTAAACTGTTGGCTTTACATTATACATCAACGAGTAATAAAATTTCGGAAATCAAACTATTAATAATCATATTACACTACAAGTAAAATATATAATTCACAGTTTCAGACAGTAAGTTAGTTATACGAAATGCAAGACGATAAATATCCTTTGAAGACGTCCATGCTAATAACAGCAAATTGAACCTGTGATTGGAGTTCGTTATTCCGTAATCGAAATACATTCAGTCACGATTTGGACCAAAATGAAACATCAGTCACGTTCATCTTAAGGCACCTAAAACTTTTTATATTCGTTTTCTCCATGTCCTTACTAAACGTACAATAAGTAAATACTAGTACACATGTAATTATCAGAAAATCTTGAAACTTTTGTCTAAACTTTAATATCTTGTTACAGCGGAGGGGAGCCTGTCCGACTTTGCAGTTCGCAAAGTTCACTACACGGCTAATAACCCCCTCAAGAAAGAACTTTTTACGCCGGATACTAGGTAAGCACTAAGTTTTATCTAAACTTATAAATATTTATAACTTTCTTTTTTACCTTATATTATTCGATGAGCACAATCAGTGCACGTTTAAATTTCTCAGTATACCTAGGGTATTTTAAAAATATTACTTATAATGTGAAGTACAACAAATACTATTTTTACGAGTGGTCGCCATGACCGTATTGCACTTTATATTTATTCAGAGTATAAATCACATTGTGGTACATTATAAATTGCTTTACATTGAGCAACGAGTTTTGATAACCTGCTTTCCCCAGTGTTTTACTCGTATTGTTTTAGAATCTATAAAAGTATTAGCACGTAAGAATCATATAACAATGTACGTAATATAACATTCCAGGCCTGCAAGCTTACGCAAGTTGTATGAAAAGGCTACTACCGACCGACTTTCCGCTTCGATACTCGATCAACTCAGAAAAGACTCGCAATATTCACCTTTCTTATTATGTACACCCGTTCTTAGTACGAAGAGAAGACGCGTCTATCATAAAGTTGATGATATAGAAACACGTATTGTAAGTACTATTTTTTTTTAATTATCACCGTGGAAGATTAAATTAATATTTCGAGACATTTTATTACATAATTGATAAATTATAGACCAATGCGACTAAGTCAAACTTAGTAGATCTAGAAAAGAAGTGACTCTGTTAAATTTTTGATTTGTTCCAAAAAATACATGAAATTATACGATTATTACTTTACAATTTATACTAATTTCTACCAACATAAACACAATTCCAGCCGTCAGTAGTTGAACAGCTTCGGAAATGGACGTCAAGGGAAGCAGTGGGTGACGTGACAGCTCTCCCCGACGCCTCCATGCGGATAGTGAGCAGCGTGACGCTCACGCCGGATGAGCTGTCCGAGTGCGGCTCCGGCGACGACGAGCCCATCGACCACCGGCTGCCGAGCCCTGAAGAACAATTGCGAGTTATAGCTTCGAAGTAAGTTCAATAAAGTTGTGACAGTACTTGATCATGGAAAACAGTTGAAGCATACTTGCCTTTTAAGTGGCGTATTGTTTTGAATTTTTTTTTACTAAAAACATGTGTAATTAGCTGTAAGGTACCTATGAGAAATAAAATAAAAAATAAAAATAAAATAAAATAAAATACTAAATAGTTAGCTTATTCTACAGATATTGGATTCTTATTTGTAACTGACATTACTTTTCAGATTTCCCCCAGAACTCGTAGCCATAGATACGTCTGGAAAGTTCTTCGACAGAATGTGTAGTTCTCGAAAATCTCTTCACATGGAGATTAGTACCGGTGAAACGGACACAGTAAAACGGCGGACTCGCACCAGAAAACCTAGGGGTAAAAGACGAAACACCATTTCGGGCACTGATCAGAAAGAGCTTAGAGAGGCTATTGCTGGGTAAGCTTATAGTCTGCACTGAATATTGAAAGTTACATTATCTACATTTTTTCTACACCATTGCAAAAACCTTTATTTTGTCTAATTTCGTTTTGAATATGTAGTAGATGATGTAATTTTAATCTAATAAGTAATTCTGAAGCACAGTATCGAGTGGAAAGCTTAATTTTAATTTGAACTTGAGCACCTTAACCTGTCAATAATATTCGTGCTTTTGTGAATACATAATTTTTTGTTTATTGTTGTCGTTGTTCACTTGTCTTTAATGTTTAACAATGATATACATTTATAATAATTTGAGCACTGTAACACTAAACGTGCCAAATTTGTAAGCTTCGTGATTAATTTTCACTTTAAAGAATTCAGCTGTTACAAGACTAAGCAGAGTGCTTTAAAGAATTTACTCTTAAATTGCCTTTAGCGTGTGACTAATGCTTTGCTTGGTTTGTTTTATCATAGTGATACAACAAATGCTGTGGCTTCTGAAGATATTGAAGATAACACTGTTATAAGATCACGATCGAGCGACCTACTTAAGAAAAGTCCGATTGATCCAATAATTAAAAAGAGTCATTTCAATAGCTTGAAGCAATGGGGAAAGAACAGGCTTAAAATGATTGGTAGATCCCCAAGTGCCAGTAGAGATAATTTTAAAGATACATCAAGACTTGAAAAAGACAAAGAATCTATGTCTCCGTCAGCTATGGAAGACACTAAAGTACATGAAACAACCGTCACGTTGCGAAGAAAACGTTCCAGTGAAGACGACCGTAGAACGCATCAAAGATGCGCATCCTATTCGTCATCTGAAAAGAGTATTGGAATTCCTTCCAGTGTTCCAACGACCGCAACTATTAATTCTGGTGTAAAATTAAGAGGTACTTCAACACAACGAAGACAACGGAGAACAGGTGTTAATAAAGAAGAACCTCATTCGTCAAGTGGAAATTGGTCGGCAAGTTCAGAATCAGGTAGAACTAGTATAGGATCTGAAATAACGACTACAACTGTTCCACCTAAAAGTACAACTTCCGCTGCCACTTCTAATAATTCACTTAATTATCACCATGGTCCACCAAGTTCTATTATCAGTAGAAGAAGATTTTTGAATACTTCAGGTTCCGGAAGTGTTACCAGCGAGGGAACTCTTACACCTGATATTATTCATGACTTACATGAAGACTTAGAAACCAGCTCAGAATTTTCTTGTGACACTGAAGGATATTATACCTCTTTTCATATGGATTCTGGCCTTAAAACACTTAAAGAAGAAGAAATATCCCCCAGTACACCTTTGCATACCTCAACTGCCCTATCTTCTAACTCTTCCAACAGTCAAAACTTAACAGCGGAAAATGAGTATGAGCTATTTGGAAAGGGTTCAACAAGTACAACAACTAGTTCTGCTGGAACAGTTTGCACTACTTTGATGGCGGCTGGAAGTGATAGATCATTAGCAATAGGTCCAACGGTACCTGAACGAAAAAGTTCATTAACTAAGCTTAATCGTAACAGAGGAAATAATGTCCACAGTGCAAATGCTAGTTTAGATAGAGGATCGAACTCATTCAGTAAATCACCTTACAGTAATCTTCGTTATAATGCAATGCGGTCATATGCAGATAAACATATATATAATCAATCATCACCAGAAATTAATAATGTATCCAATTCTACTGTAACTATAACTAAAAATGTTGGCAATCATCGTGCAATCACTGCGGTGGCTGAAGTTCATACAGAAACTGAAACTGAATGTGCAAAGAAAAGTACCGGAACGAGCTCACCAGATTCCGGCCATAATACTTCAAGTTCCCCAATCGAAGACTCTGTGTCTAGTGCACACGGTAAGAATAGTCTGTCTGAACAAGATTATTCAGAATCTTCCGATCTCGAAGGGACTGATAGAATAGAAAGAATCAGATATAAAACCACTATTAACAGTTCAAGAATTCCATCAATGTGTGTTATTACTCCAACAAACTCCGACGATGAAGGCGATTTTAACCATAAAGACATAAACAAGATGCAACACACAGAAATTCTGACCGAAACCGTTACTAGGTCTCAAAGTCGACCCAAATTAGACTTACCTTCTGAAAAACAAATATATATTAAAACTAATGACATAGTTAAAAACAGCAAATCGCAAAATAATCTAAAGTCATCATTACAACCATTTAATAATTTCATGTGCAAGTTGAAAGGTGTATTGCCACATAAACTGTCAAATAAAAAATCGCCCATTCTGAAAGAGGAGGACACTAATTTAGAAGAATTCCTTGACCCTGGAGATTATGTTACAATATCAGATGTCAAAAACAATAATCAAAAATTGTGTCTCAATAAAGGAAGCTATGCCAATAATGACATTATTGGTAAAAATTTACAGTCAGTATTATCTGGAAAACCAGAAACCGAGTATGTCTCATTAAATGAACTACCTAATTGCTTGACGGGAAGCAAAGACTATTTAGATCATGGTGAAGAAAAGCAAATAGCAGCCATGGAAGAAATGCAAAAGAGAGGGGCCAAAGTGACGTTAGACTCACAGGGTCAAGTCATTTATTCATCAGACACGTTGAAAAGAAGAAAAGGTGCCCACACAACATTTGAACCTGGGCCTTTTGTGCAAGAAATATCACCAACAACTGCAATCATTAAACGCGAAAATGCCGATGTGATAACAGTAACAGATGAAATTGATTTTCCCTATGAACCACCATCTCCATCAAGCAAACCCACATCACCGCAATTAGGAAAAATGATTATTAAAGCTCCACTCCAACCTCATGGACCTGTCACCACAGAATTCATAACTTTACCACCACCGAAACCAAGTACCATAATTACAGCAGTGAATGATACGCCAGTTCTTGCCCATAACTCGCCTGTGACCATACCTAATAAAAATTCAGACTTGCCACGAATCGTAGAAGCCATAACAAGAACAGGTGCTTATGTAAACATACACGATGCAGAGGGTGTCGGCTTATCACCAACGAAAGATGATACAACAGGTAAGCAACTATGTTCAGATTCATCGAACGGTATGAGCCTTGATTTAAAATGCGTGGAACGTTCCCCCAGTATTAGTGAAGATATTACTCCTTTTGTTCCCAACTTTCAAACCCCTATGGTAAAATCGAAATGTAGCAATGATTTTAATAAGTTAGGTAGTAAAAAGGTAGCAGAAGTAATGAAGTTATTTACAAATAAGACAAACATTGAAAACAACACCTCAACGTTTAATAATAATGATGTAGTAGAAAATTCAAAATCCATCAGCAAAATTAAACGTAGTGATAGTTACAAATTAGCAAATTCGCCTCTGATGCCGCTTAGAAAATTATTAAAACTAGATAGTTTTGGTATGAATGCAAAAAAGGTAGACTCATTAGAAATGATTCAGGCTGAAATAACGGCAGACTTGCTTCGGGAACAGATAAATTACCCGACAACAGTATCTCCAAAACCTAATCACAAGAATGTTTTTGATTCTCTGAACGATTGTGAGTGTGCCCACAATACACAAAATAATTATATTAACGACAAATTCGAAGCTGAATTGTCAGCTCTAGCTTTTAGTCCATTGGCGACCCCTGTAACTAAAAGACATTCTGTGACTATTATTCCAGACAATAGGGATGCTGCTTTAGATATGTTAACAGCTATATTAGACTCCGACCCTGACAATATTTGTGTTCTGCACTCTCCACCGGCTTGTCCACAATTAACCAGTAAAGTTACGCTCCCAGTTGATTCCACTTTACACAGAGCACGAATACTGTCATTATCCGAGTCCGATTATGGAACAGAGATATGGTAGAAATTTTTTAGGTATTCCTGCAGTTAGTTGGCCTTGAGTACGCTAACTAATATAAAAAAGTGATTGTGTATATTTCTGTTTTTGAAGTTGTACTATAATAGAATAGGTAATTAAACCAATCCGTCCTAAAGTTAAACTATAAATTAATGAGCCGTCTTCCTTGCCTTATGTAATTGTTAATTTTGTGGTTATTGTAGTTTATTTAAAATGATGCAATAATTTTTAAATTTTATATGAATAAAGATTTATAATTTAAAAGATGATATTGCATGGCGCTCTTTCGCCGATATGTGGTAATGTGCCCAGCTTATGTGTTTTTACGTATGTCTGTAAGTGCATGGTGTGATATTCTGTGTTTTGTAAATAATGTTTTAATAGAAAATATATTAATAATTGCACTTTTCATTTGTTTTCACTCCTTCTTTCACCCTCACCGCATTCATCATCATATGCACAAAGCTTTTGAAGTCCTATTAACTGAAAAATCTATTATTTTATAAAATAATGATGTTCTTTAATTGATAAAACTCTTAATTGAATAAAATATATATATAAAGATATTTTAGAGAAATTGTAAATAACACATTGACACAGCAATATTCCTGAGCATAACACAACTAATTAATGACACTTCACGAATATATAATATAAACCCTATAATGGGGATGACTTCAATTATAAATATAAAAATTTCCTTTTAAAAAGATCTAAAACATCGCTTTTGCACAGTGAACAGGATTGCTTCAAATGGTTTCGATTTTAACATCGAGTTCTTCGAAGGTAAAATTTTTGTTGCTTTTTAGCATGCATTAAGTTAATTGGCTCGTCGGTATATGGCTTCTGGACTAACTTTAGTTTAAATTTCTTATAACACCCCTAAAATATGATATCGTGTGAAAACATAACTAACCACTGTATGCATATAAAATATTTTAAAGTATAGTATTAAGTATTATGTAAATATTGTGAACAGTATGCAAAAGAATATAATACCATGCACTTGTAATGCGCTATTGTTATTAAGAAAGTAATTTAATCGTACTCCACTAGAATGGCAATATCACCATTTTCTTGTATTTAAATATTATCACTGACGGCAGCTTTGGGAATTAATAGTTGTTGACTTTGACTTTATTATGGTTGCTTAAAATCGAAATATTTTCACGTAATTTAAATTGGGAAATTGTATGATGCAACATGTATGTTTATTATTAGTATGTCCATATTAAACGACTGGAATGTTGAATGCACTGTAATGTAAAGCAAGCTTGGCCTCTATCGTTATATACCGCGTATTGTCCTATATTTGCAAGCTTTTGAAAAAAATAACAATTACATTTAAAATGTTTTGTAAATTATGATGTTTATATATAAATTGTTAATACAAAATACAATTTCATAATTTCAGACTATCTACATTCCAATGCTGACAAAACTTTGCTCAATGGACAAAATAACATAATACAAAGAATGGGGCAAAATGTAGATTTAAACACACTTCCAAGTGCACCCCGACGGAATAATATGGCTCATTATAATGTGAGATATGGAAAAAGCAATCATTATGAGCCCAACGGCTTACAAAAATCGCAGCCCAAATTTTGGACACTTCCAAAACGAAACACCATGGAACAACCGGGTTCACAAGCGGACTTACTAAAAACAAAACCAACAATAGATTCAGGAGCAAACGTAGATTACCAAAATAAAAATAATGCTTCATCGGCGCAGGATCAATCGATAAGAATATCACCCATAGATCCTAGAAACTCGACCACATTTAAATCATCAACCCCTACAAGTAAAGAAAACGTAATTGACTTAACCTCGAAGCTTTTATCTCCTGTAAAATCAACAATGACTAATGAAGAGTTGTACGCTGTAATACATAAAAGTAAAAAGAAATTAAATATTAAGGAAACCCCCGACAGAGCTGAATCACCAGCTCTTTCCACCGTAAGTTTGTCGCCGGTTAGTTCGGAGACATCCTTGTACAGTAAAGGTTCTCAAAAGCAACCAGAAACTGGTTATTTAAATGACCCAAAAAGTAGAATGTCATGGTCCCCCGCTGATAAAAATGTTGGATTACCGAATTCCGGCATTTACTTTGGCCAACAAAAACAAGAATCAACTTGTGCCGATCGTTATGGACCTGTACAACAGACGTCTAGATTAGATTTCAAAAAGTTATTACTTCAGCACAGCGTCAAATTAAACACGTTAAATCCTCAAAGCAAATCAAACAAATTATCTGCAGTGGAACAGTTGAAAATATCAAAAGAAATTCCAGGCACTTCGCCCGGACAAAGATCACAAATAAATATACTCGATCTTAGTTCATCTCCTAAGATTTACGCACAAAGGAAAATTATAAAATCAGGGAACCAACCTTTATCACCTGGTAGAACAAACGTTCTTATAAAGGACCATAAAAATGCACCAAAGATAATGCTTTCGCCAAAATCGCAGTGGCGTTTTTCAAGTCCAAGATCTGACGTACTATCCACACCAATACCGGAAGCACATAATGAAGACGAAAATAATTCTAATAGTTCAGGCGAGAAACGTGACAAATCTCCCGTGAGCCCACCGTCAAAGACAGTTCCTATTGTTACTAATCAACATTTCGGCGCGCGCAGAAATCTAATTCCTGTAAGTGAGTTTAAGCATGAGGCAGACATAGCTGTTTTTGATACAATAAATCAAGGTATTTTTCCATTGGCAAGCGATAACACTACACCACAAGGACTATCCAGATCTGAAATATTACAGGCAAAGCGAGCAGAGTTCTTCAATTCCCCACCAAAATTATCACCACCAGCATTAACATCTTTCATGAGACCTCCGCAAACGACACGAAGCAAAGCTTCCCCTGAAAGAGGAAAGACCTCGCCAACTACACTAGAGACAGCATTATGATAATTACATTGATTGTGATTAGATTTGAACAGGTGCTCCGAAATGTGTAAAAATCACAAGAAAATTTAAAGAAGCTTTAATCTAGTCTCTTCTTGCTACAAAGTGCCATTTCTGTTGGCACTTGCAATTATTTTTAGCCCAGTGTTCAATTTACTTGTGCACATTAAATTTGTATAAAAATGTTTTCTCAATAATTTTCATGCTCTATTGGGGCCAAATTTATTTGCTATTATAATTTATAATAGTAGTGTATGTAATTCCCTAGATACAAATTAGTATGTAAGTATTTATTGATGTAGTGTTTTGAATTTTTGACAGTTTTTAAGTTATTATGAAAACGATTTTAATTAAATGTGTTGAATAATAATGTTAATTATTTTTCGTCCCTTTAAGTGAAACACCAAAGCATGTAAGAATATTAATCAAAGCATTATATACCAAATCAACAACAACAACCTCTTAAGTAATTAATAAAAAAAATTGGTACATTCCTTTGTCAATGACTTGACACACATTTGTCAAAAACACCTATTAGAGAACTATTTATTGACTTACTTTTTTACTAACAATTTACAGTACTATATTAGTTTATTGATATATTTACAATAGCAAGAACGAGGCATATGAAGGGTGACAATAGTGCCAGAAGTGATATTTCCATGAGCGTTGAAGGTTGCTCATTAAAAATAAGAATACTCACTTTGGTTGTTAACACGGGAAATTTAATCAACGAAAGAGCTACACCTACCTTAACCATGACCCATGCACTAATTGCACCTACAGCGATATTGGTTACCTACATTATTATTTCGATTTTTGTCCTAGGATCCCTTAAACAGGCATATGCTTCACAATTTTTCCATATTTATGCATTGGTCGTGTGCTGTATTATCCAAATTTCTTTATCATTTACGGTATTTAAAGCTTTGAAAGGATCCGGAATCACCGACAAACACCCTGCTCTGGCTCTAAACGGAGTCCTGCCGATGATTAATACAGTTTTACTAATTGTTGATCTGGTTGCATTTACCTTTTCAAGCCGTGAAGAAATCTTACCCACACCTTCCCTCCACTCGTCAAGACGATCATCACAGTTAGATATGCAAAGGAATTTATAAAATGTTTAATATTAGTAACTTTCGAGAAATTAACAGTTTTAAGAGATGGATTAAATTTATTCAAAAAATAAATAAACCTATAAATCATATTTTATTAGTCCTTCAAATACAAAAATAGTTACATTATACCTAGCCACAATTCAGTCTCTGAGTTACGAGTTTAACGGATATACTTACATCATTAAACACTTATTCTGTTGATTTTCAACGAGTTCCAATTTAAAAAAAATCCAAATCGGTCCATTAACACCGAACCTCCTCCTTTGTTTGAAAATCGGTTAATAATAGTTACTATTAGGTGCATTACCTATGTCTACCCATTATTTCCATTGGAGTCGGCTCTTCTAGTTTTTAAGCGCCAGGTTGTTCTGTCCTGGGTTGTCTGATTGATTATTAATTCATATTTAATAATCAAAGTGTAAGACCAAATTTTATATCTAAATAATTTTTTTGGTAATTTTGGAATTTATAGCAAACAGACACAGCATCGGCATCAACATCAACATCAATAATAGAGAGACCACAGATTAGAGAATAAAAAGCAGATGGAGTGCAGACGGAGACTCGAGTGACGCCGAAGAGCAAATAGAAACCCCAAAAACAAATACAAAAATGTTCGTCTAGTTTGGAACAACACAGCACAAGGGCTTCGAAATTTTCAAATTTCCTTCACACAGGTACACGTCTAGTTAGCGTCACCTATAGTCTTCGGAACACTCCATCTGCCTTTTATTCTCTAATCTGTGAGATAGTCATAGATGATACTTTTTTTCACTCAGGATTTACTATGTGACCAACATCAATTTCTTTTTTCCTAAAAAAAATAAACAATTACAATTCTCCTTAAAAGTAAATTAGTAAAAATCAATGGAAATTGTTTTATTGTAATTTCACTAAATGTGTTTCTTTTATTTTCTACTGTTTCACAGTCTTAATTATAAGAAAATAGACCTAAGTCAACTAGCCTATAGTTAGACTCATGGCTAATTTCTCAGAATAAATGAATATTTCCTACAGTTCTCAGCTTACAAATATATATGTTATTGATTTTAATCATTAAAATCCTAAGATTATTGGAAAAGTTAAAAAAAAAATATTTTATATACATACTATTTCAAGTTTATTGATAGGTGTATTTTTAAAGTGAGTCTTCAGAGCCAAATTTTAAACTATGAGTATTTAAAACCATGAAAAAGAGTCAACTAGCATATTGAATATAATAATAAAACGAATTATTAAAAAAAAAAAACAAAAGTACCACATACAATAAGAAAATAACCAACCCAAGTAAATATTTACTGTGTTATATGAGATATCAAAAAGTATACAAATTTAAAATAGTAATATTATGTATTACACTATTAACCTACAGCAGAATATTACACAAATTATAACCAATTTTTACATCATGGCTTATAACAAATCCTAATTATTTTAACTCACAGTGGAATCTAGGGATAGCAAATAGAGACCCCATGCTCTATGTAGCAATTATTCCAAGGCAGTAAATTTAGACGTAGCGGGTAACAGTTAATTCTGTAGTTTAGAGAGAATAAAAAAAAGAATCTTTATGGGGTTTATAATCTATTTCCAAACAGAATTACAAACTTCATAAATTTTAATGTAAAAATCATTTTATTATGAAAGCATTTACCCTCTTCATAATTATATATCCACATCTACATACTTTCTTGAAGCAAATTTATGTACACAACACTTGTTACATTAGTTTGTCAATCACAACTGCTTTAAGTACACAATTGATTCACTACTTGTTCATTGGTGGCCCATTCATTATAGGCGGCCGCATCTGACTCATGGGACCCATAGGGCCCATATGGCCCATGAGATGTCCCATCATGGGTGGACGCATACCCATCATTGGTGGCATAGGCCCGTGTGGTCCCATCATCATCGGCGGAGGCATTGGTCCACCTGGACCCATACTCGGGGGTGGTATCATACCTGGCGGTCCTCCAGGAGCAGGAACTGGCTGTCGTGGTCCTCCAGGTCCCATAACAGATGGGTCCCACGGCGGTGGAATTGCTGCACCTTTATTACCAAATGGATTCTGAGCTATTTTCCCCGCTTTGAAAGCTGCCGTTGTAGCATCGATTAAATGTTGAGCTTGTTCCTCCATCCACTTTTGATAGTAAAACTTAACATTGTCCTTATGCTTACGCCCCGTACAGTGAGTTTTTCTAACACTAGGGGAATCGTGAGTCAAATATGTATCGCAATAATCACAATAATACTTTGGCATTTTGATAAAAATTACTTAGTGATAATATAAACATAAAACAATGCAACGCTCTACGCACGCTAAAGCTAGTAGCAACGCTCACACATCAATTTTCATACTTCAAATCATATGACAGTCCAATTGCAGAGATGCAGACTATAGTCTATACCAATTACCAATTGCCATAGATTAAAAAGAAGAAGAAGACTATACGAATGTCACAGATAATGTGACGTTTTACTATAAAATAACATGAAAAAATATATAATTTTATGTCGAGACGATAACATAATTTTAGATTATAATAAGTGTCGGCTAATTTAAATACAGTACAATTTTTTCCAAATTGCGGAAACTTTAAGTACCATCGTAACTTACATGATGATATATTACTTTACGTTAATAGAAAGACAATGTTTAACGCTATCAACTATAACACTTTATTTTATTATTATTAATGTGGTGAGAATATATAATAACACGGGTTGCGCCTAATAGAACGGAGTAAGAATGCTCCGATAGCATTTCCACTTTTAGATTGTGTAATTTAGCTAGTTGACTCTTTTTATTTGGTCATATTATTTATATTGAATTTATCGACTATGTCAAAACAGTATAGTATTTTTTAAACCATAAATACCCGAGAAAAAGAAAAATAAATTTACTTATTTCTGAACGACTGAAAACACTAGTCGGCCATGTTGCTATGTTTTTATTAAATTAATTGACAGTGTGAAAAATAAATTGTTAATTTTGACCACATTTAAAGATTATTACATACAGTATTTTAATGAACTGAGTTCCAAATAATACTTAAATAATTTATAAATTAAGAAATAAATATCATAAAATTTTAACATATATCACCTGACACAAAACGATCACAACTCACAAGCCGTAAATATAACCTAATATGACAAAAAATGATAAAACTTCTAATAAAGACAACTACAATATTCAAATTACTATTGGTATAGTCATAATTATACTGTGAAGAGCATAATCTTGATGAAAATGTACAGTTTGTATAATATAATAGTAAATTTTAGATAACGAAATTATATTGGTTTAGTTGGTTTTGATACAAAAATTTGGTTTGTATTGATACACTTTGGTACTGCATTTGTTGTTCATTTTTCAAAAGTAAATGACCATTTTCACAAATAAAGTGTCAAAAAATGATTACTGACGTTTTCAAGTATGTTTGTTTATAGAGAATTGACGTCATTGACGCCATATTGCTCAAAATATCGTTTTGGCGGTCATTCAAATACCATATTTTCATTTTGGATTTTTCGAAAAGATATTTATTAAAATTAAAAATAAATAATCTTTTTGAGTTTCTTAACCAATTTTCAATCATTTACGATAATATTACAAACTAGTCAAATACCCTACGGTAAACAAACATTTGACTAAAGCTAAGTCTAATATACAGGCTGAATTTTTAAAATGGGCTTTAGGAATCAAATCCTAAGCTATTTACTTTTTATCTGTCTATCACAGGAGCGCTAATTACTGCTGGTCTGCATCGCCTGCTGTCTATAACGCAGCCCCCATCATAACTTCATACAATCTATGCAAAACATTGAAGCTAAACTGAATAAATAAGATGTTTCCTCAACTTTTGATGATACATTGCAAAGTTATTATGAATACTATCGAAGTATAGATTGGTGATATAATGCTTTTTATAATTTTACTTATAACAGCAGGGTGGAAATGTACATCGGACTTAATTAAACTTGAACGTATTGAAAAATAAATCTAAATTTAAAATGTAAAAGCTATTAAACATTACCCTTTTTACTTTGTACAAACTACTTTTAATATTTGCCACCGTTAATTGTGACGCCATGAGAACGCAACATTATAATTTTAAGTTAATAAATTTACAATAGATTGCAGCATTATATGATAAATGTTAATATGACAAATGACGTTTGTTATTTGACATATCGTACACATTTTATTACATGCACGTGTGTTGTGAAAAGTGTAACAAGACGTCGATAGACTATAAAATTAGAAAACCATCTTAAATGATAAAAATAATTCCTTGTAATAGTATGATATAAGACCCCAATAAACATGCCGGATATGAAATACATACTAGTTACCGGAGGTGTTATTAGTGGCGTGGGAAAAGGTGTCATAGCGAGTTCCTTTGGCACAATTTTAAAGAGTTGTGGTATAGATGTGACTTCGATTAAAATCGACCCATATATAAATATTGATGCTGGTACATTTTCACCCTACGAACATGGTTTGTATAGTTAGGATTTTATTTAAAATTAAGTTGCGCATGGTCGAAACAGGTAGGCAATGTTTTCTATTTTTATTTTTCTAGGTGAAGTTTACGTGCTTGATGACGGCGGCGAAGTTGACCTTGATCTTGGGAACTATGAACGATTCTTGGATATAACACTGCATAGAGACAATAATATAACAACTGGTAAAATATATCAGCAAGTTATTGAACGTGAGCGTCGTGGCGACTATCTCGGAAAAACAGTGCAAGGTATGTTGTCATTTTAAAACTAATTAATGTAGCTTAAGTGTACTCAAATTGTAAACTTGCTATGACAATCAATTGTCAAATAGCCTCATTATTGCCTTCGATCAATAATACAATTAGATATCATGTCAGCGCAAATCAACTTCATAGCAAATATAAACTCGCATTAAAAGAAAGTTTTTATTTTGGTTTATTTATTTAATTTTTTATTTATCTAGGGTACATCAACAGATCACACATTGCTTAAACAATAAATACAAAAGAAACAATATTCTTAATAATGTTTTGTAAAATGTTTATAATTGTTTGTTATCAGAATTTGAAATTGGTTGTTATAACTTAGTTAATGCTATTTTGTTAGTGATTGTTGTCTTTGATTATTTTTATAGTAGGACAAGCAAGCATTTGACAGCTGGTTCACCTGATGGTAAAGTATGGTCTAGGATGTCAATGCTTGCCTAGTAAAAGCTTATTTACACTTACTTAAAAATTTTGGGATCTGTTGTCAGTAAATTAGTAAAAATGACTGAAGTCTGTGTCACACACATACACTAGTGTGTATAAAGAATTTGTGTGCAATGAAAAAACAATGATTTCATAAGTAAATAGACTTAAGAGACATGGGAAGATTATTTTTTAACACATTTACTGAAATATTTAATAATTGCATGAAAACTGTGCAAACAGCACTAAAAATGGTTCAACTTAATCTACCTAAAAAGCTATAGCTAGCGCTTTATAAATTATAGCTGATCTGCGTGGCTTCGCCCCCATAGCATGATATTATATACTATCTATTTTCCGGGATAAAATATAGCCTATACAGATTCTTTCGAATCCCTCTAAGTAATGGTAAAAGAAATTGCAAAAGCATACAAAAGTACAAAGGTTTCCTCCTTATAATATTATTATTAGTAAATTATAAAGTGCTTCTAAACAAAGTCTAGTTAAATAAATAAAATTGTTTACTTGTATCAGTAAGATATAAGATGAATTAAATATTTATTTTAAGATGTATTTTTATTTGTGACAGGGCTAGACATCTTGTCGAGACACCAACAAAACTGAAAAGAACACAATTAGATAAACTTCTATGTTCATTCATATTATAAATTATTGTTGTGTGCAGATCAACTCCAAACCTTTTTAAGCAAAAAAAGAAATTATGCTATTGTTGGTTGAAGATTATTTCAGATTTATAGAAGCGTAACTAATTAACTTCAAAGTTATTTTTTTTAATTTTAAACTTTATTTATATGAATAACACAAAACAATATAGACATAAAACATTGTGTATAACCTTAAGATTATTTTTGTTTATATACTTTTATTATTTAAATTGTCCCAGAAAAAAAAAATTGTACATACACATAACATAACATAAATACATGTTTAATAAGTGTCAATGTATATTTTTTTATTTCTAGTTATACCCCATATAACTGATGCTGTCCAAGAATGGGTTCAAAGAGTGGCTCGTATACCAGTTACCCCAGATAACAATCCACCAAGAGTGTGTATAGTTGAGCTTGGTGGCACTATAGGGGATATAGAAGGAATGTCCTTTGTAGAGGCTTTCAGGCAGTTCCAGTTTAGAGTGAAGCGAGAAAATTTTTGCTGTGCTCATGTGTCCCTTGTTCCAATGGTATGTTATAAATTATCATCTATAAGTTATATCAATAAAAATGCTTAATATGACTTTTTTATTCCTTCATTATAAGATTTAGGATTCGAAGAATAGTAAATAGTAACTATTAAAAAAACTAACTTTTTACAATTTATGTAGCCTAAAGCAACTGGGGAACCAAAAACGAAGCCCACTCAGTCATCAGTAAGGGAGTTACGTGGTCTTGGCTTATCACCAGACTTAATTCTGTGTCGCTCTGAAAAGCCTATAAATCATAACATTAAAGAGAAAATATCCAATTTCTGCCATGTTGCACCAGATCAAGTAAGTTTATTGAAATACTATAACTGTTTTATACAATAATAAAAAATATTTAATTTGTAATAATTCTTATGACCTAATATTAATATCAAATGGTTTCAGGTCATATGTGTTCATGATTTGACCTCTGTTTATCATGTACCATTATTAATGGAAGCTCAAGGTGTTGTTCAATATCTAAATGAAAGACTTCAATTAAATATATCTATGCCTCGCCCTGGAAGGTAAATATTATTAATAACAAAATATTTTAATAAAATACATATTTTTTTTTGTAACATTTTCAAATATTGTATATAATGTAAATATTTTTTTAGTTTTATGAAGAAATGGCGCAATCTTGCAAAACGGGTTGAAAATCTAAGAAAAGAAGTAAATATTTCTCTTGTTGGAAAGTATACAAAATTAGAAGACAGTTACGCTAGTGTAACAAAAGCATTACAACATGCATGCATTGCTGCTGGCTGTAAATTAAATTTGACTTACATTGAGGCAGTTAATCTAGAGAAGCAAAGTAAAATTGATGACCCTGTGGGCTACCATAAGGCTTGGCAGGATCTATGTAAGAGTGAGTAAGTATAGATGGCCAAGACTACAAAGAGTGTTTTCAATTTATTATAAATAGTTATTTTCCAGTAGCCAGTATGGAGTTGTAATAATTTACCTAGATATTTAATAACCAGTATCATTCTAATGTATTACAGTGGTGTAATAGTGCCTGGTGGATTTGGGCAAAGAGGCATGGAGGGAAAAATTGAAGCATGTAACTGGTGTAGGGAGACACAAAAACCAATGCTTGGAATCTGTCTTGGCTTACAAGCAGCTGTTATAGAGTTTGCTAGAAATGTATTAGGTTTGACGGGGGCAAATAGTACAGAAGTAGATCCAAATTGTGAAGATAAATTGGTCATTGATATGCCGGAACACCACCCTGGAAATCTTGGAGGCACCATGAGGTTGGGGAAAAGGAAAACTTATCTCCAACCTAGTGTAGTAGGTATGTTTACTTTTCATTTATATTATAAAGATCAATTTGTTCATATAATAATATGGTACAGAGGTTAATAATGAAATAATGGAATTTTCAGCATCATTGTATAAAAAAGATGTAATTGAAGAGCGTCATAGACATCGTTATGAAGTGAACCCAGAATATATTGAAAGACTTGAAGCTGCTGGACTAAGGTTTATTGGAAAAGATGAAACCCAAACTCGCATGGAAGTAGCCATTGTTGATGGACACCCATACTATGTAACTGTGCAATTTCATCCAGAGTATCTCTCTAGACCTCTTTCACCTAGTCCACCATTCTTGGGGTAAGAATATTCTAAACTCTTACTTCAATGTACTTTAAAAAATATTTAACAATAATCTATTAAATCTTGTTGTTTTTTACTTTTCAGACTGATACTAGCTTCCACTGGTAAATTGAAACAATATCTATCGAAAGGATGTAGATTCAGCCCTAGAAGTCAATCTGATGTCAGCTCAGGTATGCATCCATTTAAAACTACATTAATATTACAGAATGTATCAGTAGTTAGCACCTAGTACTGATAATACCTAATTGATAATCGTTATAAATAATGGCATACATTTATTTTTCAGATGAAGGTGATATAGATGAGGACTTATCTCTAGCTTCCCTTACAATTGCCAATAAAAATGGTGATGTTACACCTACAATTAATGGAATACACTAAATGTATTTGTTATTACAATTTACTCTTAGTTATTAAGAAACATACTTAATATTAAAGCTAAGTAACAATTTCTTTGATATAATTTGTAGTTGTTTTTTTTACTTAAATTTTTAAAACATATTTTAAATTTTATGAAAAGCCATATTATGTTCATAGTTAAATATAACTATTTCAAGGAATTTGATCATCAGTTCATTACATGATCAAAAACAAACTGAAGGCAGAAACTATACTTTGCTTGGGATGTATTATTGTTTACATATGTATGTACAATATATACAAAAAAGGTAAGGAAAAGGTAAAAGAAATGAGTTCATGAGATTGACCGTCATTCTCCCAGGTGTTGTAAAATAGTTCACAATCTAGTAACTTTAGTTATTTTTAATGTCTTAAATATTTCTTATTAAATTTGATAAGTTTTTTGTTTGATCATAATTATATACATAAGTCTAAGTGTAAAGATCACTATAGTTTCATGCTGTTATTAAAAGAAAACATTTGTGCATCTGTATATTGATATAAAAATGAAATTTATATCATCACATATTATTTAAGTGATTTAAAAACTTCATATTAATTTTAAGTCTATTTTTTACATAATGTTATAAATCTTAAGAATGAGTTTTTTTTAAATTAACATTTTCCTTTTCTTTTATGTATATTACTGAATCTCTGTTGTAACAAGCATAATATGTAGTTTTTCATATCAGTTTTTTTGTTCTTACGAGTTGGATGACAACAGAATATCTAAACTAAATTGATGTCCAAAGTTCTATATATTAGGGCGGCTGAACACTCTCGTTCGTAAGCACTCGGTGTGTCTGCCCAAATCCCCCCAGCTTGGTTAAAGTAATCACGTACAAACGACAGTCCGAGGCGAGGGAGGACAACCATCTACTTCTCATCATCTCTTCCTAGTGCTGTCTCGGTGAGACCGTAGTCGCCGTTAATGTTTACACTTGTATTTGTATTTATTATATTTTTGTTTAATAATCTTATTAATATGAAATGAAATATATAAGTAATAGGACATAAAAATTTGTTTAAAATGTATGATTGGAAACTTGTTAATAATATAATATTTGTGATTATATGGCTGTTATGAATAAAATATATATTTTTATGTCTATTTATTGTTGTATTCAATAGTTCTTTAAACAATTCAAGTATATCATGATATTTATCCTTAGAAAACATGTAATGTCATGTATTCACAAGTGTAAGGAAATTCACTCAGTGCATACCATGTAACCATTCCAGTTTGTTCAATAAATAATAAATGTTACGATCCGAAATAATCTTATTCATTTATCTTATAAGTAAATATTGGGATTTGTAATGATATAAGTACATAAAAGGATAGGGGGATGATATACATAAGAGGATAAAAGCACAGAAATTATACTAATGCTAAATTTCAACAAAAACTGCTATCTCGTTTAACTTAATGGAGTACGTAACTAACATTTAATCGAAGTGATATTTCCTTTCCAATCAAGAAGGGACAACCCACATAAATGTAAAACCCTTTTAATTTTTATGATTTTATCTACGTTTTAAGAAGCCAATGCTTCACTTCGCACCCACTTTAAAGTGTCTATACTATCATATTGCATAGGTATTAAATACATTTCTCAAGTTATTTTATAAGAACTTTTTCAATGTTTTACACATCTAAATTTGTAGTTCTATTTGTATACATAATAACATAACATATATTTGATGTTATTAAGATCTTTCGCATTTACTCAACTGTATCGGTATACGAAAATAGCGGCGCAGGCGCAAGTAACAAGCGCCGCTGCCGCTGCCGCCCCGCTGTCCGCGTGATGCGAGGCTTAGGTTAGTTAGTTGTAATGCGATTATGCGATTCAAAATAATTTTACAGAATTGGAGTTATTTATAAATTACATAAAATGTGCAGGAAATTATCAGTAATTGTACATAGGTATTCGTTTACGCTAAGCTTTTAGTATTCGATGCGTGCGAAAAATATTTTTTATGGCAACAGTATATGAATATTATATTACTTTAAAATTGCGACTGATCCACTTGTATCCATGGTAATGAATAAATTAAAAAAGCTGATAATTGTCAAATTGTCACTGTCAATAATTGTCAAAACTCAGATGTCAGTTTCAGTTATTGAAATTATTGCTCCGGGAAATTGAGTTCAATTTCAAATTTAATAATCTGCGTATTATTATAAAACTCCCATATTGTGTATATTTTATTTTGGAAATTTTAATCATTTATTTCCAATGGTGGAATCTTATGTTGTAAATGTGTTGTGTGATTTTCTGACTATGACTTAGTTAACAAAGTAATATTTTAAAAGAATTGAACAAACATCGCAATGGTTTTCGAATCTATCGTAGTAGATGTATTAAACCGGTTCCTTGGGGACTATGTTGAAAATCTAAATCGATCACAATTAAAATTAGGCATATGGGGCGGTAAGTTTTATTTAACATTCCAAGTATGATGTCATACCAAATGAACTACTTTAGTACTAGGTTAAATATTTTGAATTATTTAATAACTGTTTTGCGATATTCACAGGCGACGTAGTACTGGAGAATTTGATACTCAAACAAAATGCCCTTGAGGAACTTAATATTCCAGTTCAAACAGTTTATGGTCACTTAGGTGAGTAAATTTATTGAAATAAATTTAGGCAGAACTTAAATAATTATGTTTATGTAATATTTAAATATTGTTGTAAAATTACAGAAAATAAATCAATTTACATGCAGCATAATCATCATTTTCATAATTTTGTGAATCTAATAGTGAATTCCCTAGTTACATGATTTTCTTTAAATTAAAGTAGCATAGTTGTTATGTTTTTTTATAATTAATGTTATCAATTGCACTTGATCCTCGAAATACAAAATTATTATAAGTCATTAATGTAACATTTTTAAGGGAAATTTTGATTATATCGTCATAAATCATAATATTACCTTAATTTATATTATAGTGCAATGCAATTTATTGCTTAAGTTTTAAAGACATTTTCTAAGTTATAAATATAAGTATTTTTAGCAACACCTGTCAAGGATTAATGTTGCTTGTATGAATTGTTAATACATTTTTGCAACCGCAGCAATATTGAATGTTAATTAGATAAGGTTATCACATTTAACATGCTATATAGGCAACTGGGCTATGGAGTTCAGACGGTGACATCATAGCCTCAATCAAGAATTGTTTTATGTGTGTGATTCATAAACTCAATTTGAAGGTCATTTCTGATTGACCTGTGGTGATTTAATGATATTATATTTTTTACTGTTTTACTCAATTGTAGTGATGGTTTTTATTATATAATTACATTAATTTATAAATAGGTGCTGGTTGTTTACATTTATTACTCAATTGTATTATAAAACATTTTTGTATATATCTGACATAATATATGAAATAATGCATGTATGATGGTCAAGAATTGATTGACATTTTAGTATGTTGACACCAAACAAAGATGTTGCATCTTTTCATACATGGTGCCCAAGGATTATTGTAAAAAATTCAGAAAAAACAACTAACAAGGAGTAATGCAAATCCACCAGCTTACAATTTACTTTTATGTTGGTCTTATATAACTTTAAATATTCTTGACCTGATATAATTTAAAAAACGATATATTTTTAAGCTCTCATCTCTAAAAATTTTAGCATTTAGTGGAATACTCTTTAAAAAGAAACTATTATACTCAAAAATAACATGCAAATTATATATCATTATAATTAACTCATAAACATAATAAATTATGAATTCATAATAATATGATAAATTAATAAGTTATCTATTAAAGGACTTGTCATGGGTCACTGATTGTGGACTATAATGTCTGCAGAATGTAAACTACTGAAACTATATACATGAAATTTCACATATGAAATCCATATTGAGATTTAAAGATATTATTTACCATTTAGTCAATTATTATTTTTTATTTTGGTTCATATAAAATGTGTACTAGTATTAAATAGAATATTTTTTAAAATCAGTTTGGTAAATATTACCATTCCAAACAGAACTAAGCAACCGAACAGCTAATGTTTGAGCTAATTTTATGTCTCAATTTTTTGCTACATTCCTTTGATAGAATTCCTCTTATCTCCTCAACTCATGAAAAATTATAAACAAGGAAATTGCCGAGCTAAATCTAGGCTTGTTTCGAATTTGTTTACAATTTTTGGACTTTTTACCATTTACAGGAATGAAATAATATCAGCTACAATATAAACTCAAATTAAAATACATTCACCATGTAGATTTCACATAAATGGACATTGAATAATTTAACATAAATGGAATTTGATAGTCGAAATATCAACAAACTTTAAAATTCTATAGTCTCGAAAACTATGCATGTTCGCAGAACATAAATTTTTAATGTATAGCATTTTAAGCCCTCTATCACATCTTGTAAGGAATATGTCGAGTTATGAATAACCCTGTATGAGATGTTCTTGAAGTAAGTCTAGCTTACATTTATGGAAAGGAACTTCTGGATTTTGTTTAATCATGAAATTCAAAGCATACTTTTAATTCAGTGTTTGTGAGGCGCAAAATAAATAATGGAAAGATATATTATAAAAGCATAATTTTACAATGTGCATTATTGTAGTATATCTTTTAAATTTTCTTTGCAGGAAAATTGGTTCTAAAAATTCCATGGAAAAATTTATATGGTGCGTCAGTGGAAGCTACCATTGAAAGGTTATTTTTAATTGTTAATCCAAATGCAGAAGTTAAATATGATCCAGAGAAAGAAGAGAAGATGGCTCTGTCAGCCAAACAAGCAGAGCTGGCAAGAGTTGAAGAGGCCAAAAAGAGAGAAGCTGAAAAAGGTTATACACCTTCTTTGTTAATTTTCTATAGTTTATAGATTTTATCCAAACTCTTTTTTTTCCTTGCAAAATATTGGTGAAGCATACACAATATTTGTTGTTCTGTCTTATTAGTCATGTTACATGTATTAATATATTTTTGTAATAAATGTACATTTTTTAAATGGCACTGTTTTCATTTGAATTACTTTTTGTATTACCTTGATTTTAGATCAAAATAAGCTTGATGAGACTTTTGTTGAAAAATTGGTGACACAAATAATTAAAAATGTTCAACTCAAAATATCTGACATACATATACGGTATGAGGATACCATAACTAATCCTAAATCACCATTTTCCTTTGGTATAACTCTTCACAACTTGTCTGTACACACAACTGATGAAAATTGGAAACAAACGGTTATTCAGGAAGCTGTTACGAAAATATTTAAAGTAAGTAACTTATAGAAAATTTATTTTATAAAGTTAAATTTGATTTTTTATGCTTTTTTGTATTGTGTTTTTTGTAGATACTTAATTTAGAAGGATTAGCAATATATTGGAATCCTACAACAGAATTATATTCAAAAACGAGTTCAGAAGAAATTAAGAATAGATTACAAAAAGAAATTGCTACAAAAGAAACCAAACCAGAAAATTATAATTATGGTAAGCAATCTTTGTATTTAGATACATTCCCATGTAATGAAATCACTTTTATTTGGGTTTATAAAAAATATTTTTAATAACTATTGTATCAGATATTGTTCCGTATCAATAACAAATAATAACATGAAATTTCTAGCTCTGGGACCCATAAATGCAACTGCGAAATTAAAACTGAATCCAAAACCTGAAGGAGATACCCCCAAATTTAGTTTACCTAAAGTGATTCTTAGTTTACATATGGAACAACTAGCTGTTAATCTCAATAAAGCTCAGTACCAGGATATGATGCTTTTAGCTGATTCCATGGATCGGATGAGCAAAGGTGCACCTTACAGGTTTGCCTCATTTATTAAATTTTGAAAAAAAAAAAATGTGATGTATAAAAAATATCTGCAAATTATTTTTGCTGAGTTAATAATTATTACAGTGTCATGAACATATTTAAGCTACAATATGACGTTAATAAAATCTGATACTATTTCAGGAAGTATCGTCCAGATGCAAAAACATACAAAGGTCATTATAAAGAGTGGTGGCTTTTTGCTTATAAGTGTATCTTAGAAGAAGAGGTAAAAAGACGACGTCGGAATTGGGATTGGAATCACATGTTATCCCATAGACAACTCTGTAAGGATTACGCTAATGCGTATCAGTGTATGCTCACCAGCAAGGGCAAAGCCTCAAGTGATCAGCAGTGTGTGCTGGATAAAGCTGAGAAAACTTTAGACCTGCTGAATTTAGTTGTTATTAGGCAGAAAATTGAGTTGGAGGTAGGTCACTTGTATGTAAATAGATTAAAAGATATTTAATAAAATTTGTCTGTTTTGTTGTCTGTTTTTAACTAATTTTAAAAAATACCTTACAGGTGGAAAGGTTAGGCAAATTGGAGGCCGAAGCAAAGAAATCTCGCGGTTGGTTCAGTGGCTGGTGGTACGGTGGTACTTCTAAAGATGAAGAAATATCTGAAGGAGTCGCTATCAGTATGTGATTTTGTACTTTTAATTCTCTTTTCACAATTATTTTAGTTTACTGTAACCGTGAATAAATCCAGAAAATATTAGTCCCAAATTACCCAAAGCTTGTTCTATGGTAACTATATTATAAATAGACATACTTAAATACCTTTTTTTTTTGTAAATAAAAACATAATATTTTTTACCCACGGCAGTCCAATCCACATCCTATGGCGCATTGTTATACTAATTTCGGCAATCGAGTCGTCAAATTTTAATGATTATTTTTATTTCTCTTACAGTGAAACAGTTCGAGAAGGCTATGACGCCGGAAGAGAAGGAGAAACTGTTCCGGGCGATCGACTATCAGGAGAATACGGCTCCGCTGCACTTGCCCACGGAATACGTGGCGGTGGAGAGCCACTTCCGGCTGGACCGGCTGCAGCTGGCCGTGCGCCACGACGTGGAGGTGCTGCGCGCCTGCGTGGAGAGCGTGGAGGTGGACCTGCGCCAGCGACCCAGCGCTAACGCCCTGCGGTTCGTATGTCACTAGTCACTACACATTGTCATGTACTAAATAATTCTTCCGACTTTCAAAAAAAAGGAGGAGGTTCTCAATTACACCCAATTGTTTATGTAGCGTGTGTATTTTACCGTGTACCTCCGTCACCTATGGACCGATTTGGAGAAATTTTTAGCATTCGAAAGAGTTAAGTGTCTGAGTGGTCTCGTAAAAATTTGGTTAAAGTCTGATCATTCATGTGGAAGAGATTCTAAGGTACTTATGGATAATCAACAGAATTAACACTACGGTTAAGTTTTAATGATGTATATATCCATTAAACTCTAACACTGATACTGAATTGTTCATTATTAAATTTACAGTGTGGATGTGCAAATGAAAGCATTTACTGTGACTGGGGTGCGTCAAGGCGAATTTGAACCGCAGTTAGTTACATCAAAAGAAGTCTCGAAAGACGTTAACCTTTTGAATGTGCAATTTGAAACCAATCCTCTAGGTAAGTAAAACCTAATAAATTTCCAAATGTATCGTAATTCATTTTGATGTCAGAGAAGAACAAAAGGAGAATGCATGGTAGTTAAGTTAAATATATAAATAATTTGTATTCGGCAGATGGAACATGTGACCAACGTGTAAAAGTGCAGGCGCATCCGTTACAAATAGTATACGACGCACAAACTGTCATAGAAATTGTTAATGTATTCAAACCACCCACCGAATCTACTGCTTTGACTACGTAAGTTATACTGTTGCTGTAATGTTCACAAATATAGTAAATCATCTGAAAAAATACACTTATATTTTTTATTAAAAAAAAACATTTTTTGTAGATTACAAGCGGCTGCTGAAAATAAATTGTCAGATTTGAAGGAAAAATCTGCTCTGGGAATGCAATATGCCGTTCATCATCACACATTTATAGATTTGGACATAGATATTGCGTCTTCCTACATAATCGTACCTCAGACTGGGATATATAGAGGGTGAGCACCGAGTGAAGTTTAAACAGTATAAAAATATTAATGAGTTTATCACAAATAATAATTTTTTTTTGGAAATTAAGCATTCAAACAACCAACTTCTAGTAGTGTAAATGCAAAAATAATAATACTGAAGTCCAAATTTTTGTGTGTCTTATAATGTCCATGTCAGTGTCTTATATTGTATAAATGTCGTTCTGGAGATCGGAACCGTGCGTAGTGGTGAAGCTGGGTGCGATCAGCGTGAAGTCCGAGCCGCGCTCTGCGCAGCTCGACGTGCGCCAGCTGCACCGCCAGGGGCTCGCCGACGACGACCTGCTGCACGAGATCGCCCGCCACAGCTACGACAAGATGGCGCTGCGTCTCACCGAAATGCAGGTCTGAGTGGCGTAAACATTACACAGCTACTTAAAGGCTAATAAAAATTACAAATAAATGTCGTCGTTTATCCCTGTAGTCATAACGATGTTTATATATCTACTACTTTATTTTTTAATTTTAATTCGTGGACAGCGATCGCGTCGTGGGCTGCATCATTGTTGTATATTACTTATAACAAAATTATGCTTGTTTATAATTATGATGTTGCTGTTTGTTTTTGTCCCAGTTTTGAAAAAATAAACATTTCGCATCACGAGTCCTCGTAACTTGTGGGTGTTTATGGACGGCGTTGATCCCCTAACACCGGGTGACTCGCCAGCACGTGTGCCCCCCTTATACCATTAAAAAAACATCGAAGCTAGGAATAGTGACGACGAGATTTCAATATTACTGCGTCTTCCTATGATACAACAAGGAAAAAAATTTCAAGGATCTAGATTCGAGTCAAAATTTTTACGTTTTTTGGCAGATGTTATCAATTAAGTTTATAAATATAAAACAATGTTTTTAATAATTATTATAGATCGTGATTGCGTCGCCCAATGAAGATTGGCATTCTGCGATAGTGTCTAACATAGCCACACCATTGCATTTGTTACAACCCACCAACTTAGTAATACAAATACACAAGTGTCTCATAACTGACGACCCGAGGATGCCAAAGATTAAAGTACGAGGGGAGTTGCAGAAGATTGCTGTCAGTGTTTCAGAAGACAGGTATGTAACCTACTAAATATATGTACATAATTATGACTCTGTCACATTTGATTAGTGTTTTCCGATTAAATATTTTTAAATTTAATACAAAAATGTTAAAAAAATATAAGTAGGTTAAATTTACGCAACATCGTGTTGTATTTTACAGGTTGTTAACGTTGTGTGAAATTTTGGTAAGCATGCCACTACCCCGATCCGAAGAATCTACGCAACTAAAGGTTTGTTATTTCTTGAAGTAGGTACTTAAATTAAATTAATTTCTTTCCTTTTTAAACTATATATTTAATTTCAATTTAAAGATATTTTGCTACAAATTCGCATACACGTTGACTGGACGTGTTATTGAAACCCAAATTCTTGTTCAAGAAGGAACCGGAGCAATAAATGGCGTAAATACACTTAGATGTGATTAATTACACTTTGGAATAGATAGATAACAATAGTGATAGAGAGTATAGGGTATATTTAGTTAGAAACTACTTGTGCTGTGATTGTATGAAGTAAATTTCGAGGAGAATTTAATATATATTAAATATGTATATATATTAAATTTAATATGTATATAGTTGATGCCATCTTAGTGTCATTTAAGAAATAAAATCGTGATTAATGCTCATAGTATTAATAGAACTTTCAATAATGATTATAAATTAATAAGATTTTTCAAATAGCATGAATGCGTAAATTTTGTGTAACTTATGTTATATTCCAACTAATAATTTATAACTAAGTTACTAAAACAAAAAGGATACAAAGTCGTTTCCTATCATTTTATACATTTATGCTATTTGAAAAAAGAGAACTTCTTCGTGATTATAGTTACTCTTCCAGAATTTAACAATGAATATAAGTTTCGTAAATCGTTATAGAAAATAATCTCAAGAAGAACTTGTTAATATCTAAATTATGGTTGTGAATAGTTAATAGCAGTTAAATTATGATTCGGATATTAATTTATACTTGATTTCTAGGCAAGTGATTCCAAAGCATCGAGTCTATCACTTTTGAAATATTTGGATCCCGCTGAGAAACAAAAGCGAGATACAGCACGTTCCAAACAAAGGAAAAACGAAGAACAAACTGTACAACTCACTGAGCTTGAGGCATTCTTTATCATGAATGGTAAGGTTTCAGTGCCGATATTTTTATAAGGAATTTTTGACAGTTTTGGCATTGAATATTCATATATTAATATCTTGATATATTTTTATGGTTGCATGTACACTTATCATGACAAGTGTTTCTAAAATAGTAAATATATGACATATTCATCTATTTATCTGCTTGCCATAGCAATGCTGACTTCTGTTTCCTAATTCAGTCACCATTAACTATAAATAATTTTCTTTGTCAAATTGAAGTGGTATCAAATCGTCACCTTATTAAAAAACATTTACCTTGTAATTGTAACTTCTTTTTACAGAATTAACACTTAGCGTGAACCGTAAAACGTTGGATCCGTCAAAAGGCTACGACAAATTCTTAGTGTTTTCACTAAACCTTTTGGAGATCAAAGCAACCCAGAAGACCTTTATGTTAGAAGCCACAGTACGGCTTGGTTCAGTCAATATGAATCACCATAGAGTGGGGCATTCTACTATCAATATGATTGAAACACCCTTAGTTAGTGAGGATCAGAATAACATTGAAAATCAGTACTTATTCTCTGTGACATATACTAATGTGAGTTTATTATTGATATCTAAGCTTGATTTTGTCGTTATATATGAAAATATATTTAAAAAACTTGTCAATACAAATAGTAGAAAAAAGAGATAATATTTACGTTATACCTTAAGTAACTTTAAAACTGAAAATTTGGTTTCAATAAGCGATGCAAGCTAAAATAAATACTATCTTATAACCTAAAAAACTTTTTATTTCTTGCAGGTTGACAAGAAATGTCCGGAGTTTAGGAGTCATTATGGTTCGGTTGAACAGCTCATAGAGCTTGACTTCACTACTCTCACTCTACTGCTTCATCTGCAAGGATTGCAAGAAATTCTAGTCATTGTTAACAACTACCAGGTATTATTTCATTTATCCGTGCCACAAAATTAATGAAAGATTAGGGTGTTATACTAATTTTTAATTATAAATTCTTTAATTTTAGACACGCCTTAACGCTATTCAAAGTTCAGTGGATAGATATGCAAATGCAGGGCCCCTCGAAACTATCATGGAAGATGAGGAATTTTCTATAGCTAAGTCGAAAGGTGAGGCGTCAAATTTGAGATTGTTTATATTTTCCACGAAAATTATCGCATTAAAAATAATTAGTACTTTTTATGAAAACTAGCAAGAATAATAAAAAGAATGTGAAAACTAAATAATACACTTTTCATTTAATTTCCTTTCTGATTATAGATATGCTATCGACCGTATCGAAACCGTCTCGGCGTAAGCAAGTAGAGAGCATACAACTGAAAGTGAACGTTAAGATCGGGGCCGTAGAGATCCAATTCGCGACGGACGTGCGGCCGCTCTCCACCGTCAAGCTGCAAGGAGCCACCGCCGGCCTGGTGCTCAAACCCTCCTACACGCAAGTCGATTGTGCCATCGCCTCAATTAAAGTCGAGGATTTGAACCCTGATACGGTTCATAGAGAGGTATGCATCATTATTTTTCTTTCTTCCCGTAGGATTTTCAGAATAAAAGTATCCGATGTCCTTCCTCGGGTTCCGAACAATATCTGTACAAAATTTCATCCAAATCGGTCCAAAAAAAATGAATCTTTTCTCTGTATAATATTAGTATAGATTAGTTTTTGGTTGCCGCGACTGTGTATTTGTATTTTATATAAGGCAAAAGCAAAATATCATTAAGCAAACATAGGTAATGTAGCTATGAAATAAACTTCATCAAAATCGGTCCTGTCTGTTTTAAATGAAACTGATCATGAATTACTATGGGTAAATAATATAAGTTGCTATTTTCAGTGAAATATTATAATATTTAAAGCATTTGCGTTTTGTTTCAGATATTGAAAGTATTAGGCGGCGACGTAATGAACGTTCAAATAGTGATGTATAACTTGGAGCAATTCCCCACCGTGAGCGAAGTCAATATGTCCATAGATGCTCAAATCAATTGTTTACGAATTGTTTTCCTTAATTGGTTCGTCACTTCTATGTTGGTAAGTAAAAAGCAATATTAATTAAAAAAAAAACAAACAAATTTTCTCTAGATAAAATATTTAAAATCACAAATAGATTTGTAGCGTTGTTCCGAAGTGAAAAATATAATAATATTCAATCAGAGAATTGTTTGAATACATATTTTTTTTTTCACTGCGATACTTGTTCATTATTTAGCATTTACTAATAGGTTACCATAATTTTACTTCTAAAAACGTTTATGTCTATTTTGAAAAACTCATTTTTACTTTTCCAATTCTATATTATTATGAATGAAGAATCAAAGATAAACCTCAAATGAGTAGTTCAGGGCTATGAACTACCGTGTTTATTCTTCGTTACAGGAGTTCTTGAACAACTTCCAAGCGGCGCAGGAAGCGATCATCGAGGCGTCGTCGCAGGCGGCGGAGGCGGCGCGCGCCAACGTGCACAGCGCCTACCACACCTCCACCAAGCTGCTGCTGCGCCTGCGCCTCGCCGCGCCCATCATCGTCGTGCCCGAGAACTCCCGCAGCATGAACGCGGTGCTGCTCGATTTCGGAAGGATGACTATCAATAATAAGTTCGTCGATCTGCCCGTTGCTGTGAGTTATGCTTTTATCTTTATTGATGACCTTTTGGAAGTGAATGCGTTTTAAAATTGCCGTCGTACGGTGGTAAAAAGAGTAATGATAACGAAATCGGGCGGGGCTTTATCCAAAATTTAAATTATACCACTGGATAGCTACAGCGTCAAATAATTTATGATGATACGTGAGACCTTTGACACGCCGCGCACGGGCGGAGGAAAACGTCGCAAATTGAAGTTCACGTATTCACGTACCTACAATCTAGGTGGCCTCACCCCATTTTTTTCTTAAGCTAGATGTATTATTTGGAACACTATGTTGTCTATGATGATATATTGATCTGGTTTAAGTAAATTAGTTCTTACTTATCATACAAAACATATTTGTTTCTAAAATTGTTAATTTATTTGTATACAATTGAATTTGTTATTTGAAATATATTGTTTCTTTATAAAAAAACTATTCTCATCGAACAGGACGTTAGCAACAAAGTGACCGTGGACGAGTTGACCCTCGAGCTGGACGAGTTGAAAGTGTCGTGCTGCGTGCTGGGCAGCGCGGGCGTGGCGCACGAGCGCAAGCTGCTGCGGCCCACCAGCTTCAAGCTGCTCGTCAAGCGCAGCCTGTCCGCCTGGTACGCGCCGCTGCCCGACCTCGACGTGTCCGGCCGCATGAACACCATCGCGGTAAGTTACGTCATAGTGGAACCCCTATAGTGCCCGGACATAACGCGAAACGTGAAACCAAGTTTTCGTCCTACCGCGGATCATCATAAATAAATAAATAAATAAATCTTAGCGAACACGAATGGCCTTCGCTCCGCTGTTGGCAAACTGTCGCACTTTAAATGGTTTTGTCGCGAAAATTCTCAATCCGCGACGCACTAACGAGTGTAGTTATATGTTTCGACGCGAAGGGGACAGATAATCGGGACGAATCAATGGGGGGAGGGTGAGCAGTGAAGTCCTCGCGACGCCACTCCATACTTCCTGCGACGTCCCAGGGTATTGTGATGCACAGTTTGGAAACCCCTTCCTTTAGCTAATGGGGCGCAACGTACGTGGTCTTATGTATACGTCAGTTAATAGCCATTTTATCTATTAAAATTCGCATTAAAATCGTTGGGTCATTTAAAAGATCTAAGCATACGTAGAGAATAGAGTGTAAAGTAACAGTGTATTTGTTTTATTTTATATTGTGAAGGTGTTAATCGATAAATTCTACTTTCAGATAACTGTTGGGCACAGCGATTACAAAAGTATAATGAAAATACTCAACCAAAATCTCCAAGAGGGTCAAATTAAGGCCGAAGAAGTGAAACCGCAACAGAGTGTGCCGAGAGTGACTTCGAAACCTGCCGTTAAAAGTCAAACGAGCAAAGTCATAACGAAGTCCACGACTGCTGTTGTTACACCAAAAGACACTAAGAAGCCGCGTACAACTATTAAATTTTCGTTTACTATGGACAGCTTTGTTATCGACCTTATGAATACGATAAGTGTAGGTGTTATTTATTAATTATCCAAGTAATCTTTGAAGGATATCCCTGAAATACATATTACTTTTTATTATACAGTAGGTAACCGGAGCATGCGGTCACCTGATGTTAAGTGACTGACTGCAGCCCATGAACATATTATACAATATCAAAGTTTCGCAAATTGTCGGTTTAAAGGATTAATGTTGGGAAATTGGAAGAGGAATGGGATGGGAATAAAGGCCTCTGGACCCCTGCACACCGTACGGCTGCTGGTTCTCATCGATATTCTGCTGGTCATTTAATGTTTAATAAAATCATATTCTTTTTAAAAACATATTCAAAATGCCAGTCGAAAAATATCAATTGGCTTTTTTAATATTCTCTAATGATGCATTTTACAATAATACTTCCATTGTGTAGTCGGAAGAAACCCACTTCGTCAAAGACGTGGAGCTGGCCCGGTTCTGCCTGGCGCTGCTGTCGGTGAAGGGGCGCATGTTCTCCGACGGCTCCATGCACACGTCCGTGCTGCTCGTGGACTGCACGCTGGACGACACGCGCCCGGCGCGCGGCGCCAAAATCACCAGGTTCTGTTCTAAATACTTCTCTTATAATGATGCACGATTAATTGTTTTAGCCCTTTTGAAATTATTAAACAACACTATTTTATTAGATTAGTAAAACTTTGCCTGTTTTTACTGTACTTTAAAGATTTAATATAGAGTTAAGTTGTGTAATAACAAGAACTTTTAGCGTGTAGTTGTATGTTTTAATGCTTTTTGGAAATAATTTCTGTTTCATAAATTCTAGGTATTTAGAAAGACGTCGAGAAAAACTTGATATAAAGGATCAAAGTGCAGATACTGACGAAACTATAATGGAGGCGCACGACAAAATACGGAGCATGATCGATATTACATATACGATGAAAAATTCCGATACATTTAGTAAGTTTCCTTCTTTATTTATTAACAAAACGACATTCAATATAAAATAAGCATTATCTTTAACGGGCTCCGCGGTTATATCCCCGTATAACTGCCGTTCCCGTAGATTTAGGGACTTCCGATTTTAGGGCACTAACATATGTCCTTCCCCGGATTTCAAAGATTCTCTGAACAAATTTTCAAAGTCTATTTAATTCAAACAAACGAACAAAAAAAAAAAAGCAAATTTTTCCTGTTAATTATATAAGTATAGATAATCTGCTTATATTCTAAAAAAACGCTATTAGCCTTAATAAAATGTGTTCTAAAACTACCCCCTTCCTAAAAATAAAATATAATAATAATTTATTAATTTTAGTCGACATGAGGATATTCAGCTTCAACTTGATTCTGGCAATGGATTTCCTAAACAAGATAGCTGAATTCATGACGACCGGCCTCGCCGACGACACCTCTACTGCTAAACCTAAAGAAGAAATAAAAATGATTAGATCGAGTGAAAAATCGACCGAAAATGTGACGGTGAGATTTTTTTTTGACATCCATCTTTTTTAAACCATTAGTTTTTATAATCATATCAAAAATAATTACAAAGCGCCACTTTTTTTATAAAATATGTTTGTAATACAGAAAAAGAAAGTGTCCGTTGTTTCACAACCATCCGCCACCGAGCAAACCGAGCGACCATCGATGATGACCGTCAACATCAAAATCGAGCAGCCAGATATAATTCTGGTGGAGTCTTTGGAGCAGAAGAAGTGTGACGCCCTCGTCTTGAACGTAAGATATTTATGAAAACTAGAATTATTTCAAAATCAGTTTCCTTTGGGAAAATAAATTTAAAATGGAATGAGTACCAAAATGTCTACCTTTGTCTATTAATTAGAAGATAATGTTTATGCGTTTATAATTGTTCGGTGCAATTTCCACCGATCGCCGAGTCAGCAATTAGTGCCGTGGTTGTCCTGCGCTGCTCATTGCTGTCCATCCACAGCCAGCGACCGCGACGCATTTCATATCATAACCAAATACATAAACATAATTAAATATTTACAACTAAAATCATTGTATCGGTGATAACATAACGTCACCGTAGATGGAGGCGCGCTTCAAGCTGCGGCGCAGCGGCAGCCAGCTGGTGGCGGACGGCGGCATCTCGGGGCTGCAGATGGTGGTGCGCACGCTGGGCGGGCCCGCGCGCGCCGGCCCGCCGCGCTACCTGCTGGCGCCGGCGCACCTGTCGCTGGCGCTGGCGCAGCCGCCCGACAGCGGCATGCACGTGGACGTGGCCCTCACCGACATCAAGATCACCGTGTCGCCCGGTGAGTGTTGTTTTATCTATTGCCGCTATAGTTGACAGTGGATTTCTAGGCAGTGACGTAGCGTACTACGGAATTTTAGTTATAATAATTATTATGTTAGTGAGCTTTCTGTGTCATCTCATCATCTCATCACTTTATAAAAGAAGTTAAATTTCTTTATGTAATAACTGATGAATATACATACGAAAATATATTGTATAGTGTTGTTTCATATGATTAACTTCATAAAAATAATAATAATTATATGAAGCACGCAATCAATATTTTGACTTTGACTTTGAAAATATCGTCACGTTAAATTCATGCCGTGGCAAATAAAATGTTTCTATTTATATTTCAAACTTTTTGTTGCCAGATATAATAGCCCTGTTAAACCGCGTCATGGCAACCATGACGAGCACAGAGGAAGATAACGTTGAACAAGACAACAAACCGATATTTTACAACAAGCTCTGGGATATACAACCGTTTAGGCCGACTTCTTATTGGTTCCTAAAAACTGGTACGTAAAGAGATTTACTATTGATTTTTTGAGTATTGTAAAGTTCATACATTAAATTACAAAAAATTATCACGAGAAAGTACGTACTCGACATTCACTAAATCGAACCTATGGTAATAAATAATTGATTTTATTTTTATTTATAGAGGAAGCCGAAGAAGCGATGCTCCTAGAAGAAGTGTCGTCAACAGAAATAGCACCTAAGCCGCCAGTGGGTGAAATATGCCTGCTTTCCAGTCCTTCCATTGTGCTAGCTCTAGAAATGGAGATCGGTAACGAAACTATCCCTGTCCTAGTGATGCAGGCTTCGCTCAGTGGACAAGTTAAAGATTGGAGCTCAGAGGTATGTGATCATTTATTTCAATTACTAAACTGTCCTTTATACACTGACAAAACATTCATTTCTAATTTTCTCTTTACTTTTAAAGACTTTAAGTAACTTTTCATTGTATTAAGACATGAAATCTGCTGAAGCAAGAATATCCATCGTTATTTTCATTGTTTCACAGTCTTCTGTAGAACAATAGATACATGCATTTTTTTTTAATTAAAACATTAATTGTATCAACTGCAATATTTTAAATAACAAAAATAGTGGGTAGGGTTTTCCTCACGGAATAGAAAAAAACAAGTGGAAGTGCCCTAGTGCTTCTTTAGTATGAGAACCAATGTCGCCAAACTCACACATTGACAAATTAAATCGTACAATGCATACAAAAGAAGTAATGTCAAAAATTGACAAAAAAACATTTCGGTTGAAAATCGTGTTTATTGTTATTTAAAATGAAGTCTTTTTGTATGACAGTAAGGTAGTAATTAGTTTATCTGTTGAATCAATTTTCCACCTAGAAAAAAGGTAAAACTATTCATCGCTAGAGGGCGATATTATAAATTCATTAAATTTTGGTCTTTAACAACTTTTAAATAAATGTTATATTTCCGGTACAACTGTTTGACACTCAGTTGTCATTTTGCTACTCACCCAGTGATTGATCGTATCGATAACTACATGTTGATATTAGTTAAATTTCCACTATAACCGAAAAATAATTAAACATAAATTTAAGAACTCCAAGAGGAGAAAGTCGTCCTAACTGATTCCTTAAGTAATTTGTATTATAAATTAATATATATTTTAATACTGCTTATTTTCAATTTGTTTTTGTGGTTTGCAGTGTTACATTTTATACGATGGTTTAAAATGCTTCGTATGCGAGTCCAATACTCTTTTAGCTGATTGTATTAAATTCAAGTATTGTTTTTACATTATTAATTTCACTTATTTATCGATATCAACAAACTTGTCACATCCCTCATCGAAGCTTCTAGAACTTATATCATTTGATTTAGGTACGTATTAAAGTCAATTATGTACTTTAAGTCAACGGCATAAGGTATTTTTTAATTTGAAAAAATATACGAATTTGTGATTTTCACAATAATTTACATTTTATTGTATTAAAACAAACTTTTATATTTGCCGGTGATAAGATGCATCGCCATGAGACTTATTTATTATGCTGGATCGTTTTTACAATTTATAATTGCGGAATAACGCCTGATTTCAATATATTATATCTGAAGTCGAGACGTTATGTCACATCAAGTAGCGAATAACGACTGGACCGATGTTGTACTAATGTACAAAGTTAAAAGTCGCAAGCTAGAGCAGCAGGGCACTTCCACTTGTTTTTTCTATTCCGTGGTTTTCCTACTAAGTTCTTATATTTTAATTAAACTTGATTTGTAAGAAAGTCGACGATATATTTCCTCGTTGTTTCGCAAATGTTCCTTAGTTCTACATGGAGTGCATATGGGCGATGCAAGTGTCGTACTACAACATCAGTCGCGCCATGTGGGAGCCGCTGGTTGAACCAGTTGAGGTGCTCAAGGACTACCAGTATAGACATGAGCCTTGGGAACTGAAGATGGAGGTAAATATTTAATCTAAATTGTTGAATATATATCAATATACTAAACGAATAAAGAGATACACACTAACATTTATCAACATGTTAGTGTGTATCGATTTATTCAGTTTAACACTTAAACTGGTTTTTTACACACTGTAGAGTTGTTATCACCCATAATAAACAATCTCAGTTTCAACTTTTTTACGATTTTATTTTGATAACTCATATTTACTAATAGTTCTTGATTATGTTTTAAACGAGGTGTTTATGATAATTTACAGGCCAATTGTTATTAAAGTGTTTGTTTTATATTAATTTTAACTCTACCCCCTTTATAAATGTAGAATAGTTAGTATGGCATTATGTAAAACTCAATATTTTAAATAATTACTTGCGTGATAATATAATTTCTTTATTTAGGTGGTGATGCGAGCGCAGGAGTCGCAGTCTACAATAGACACGACGGACGAAGCAGTCAACCTCCAGGCGGTGGCCACCCGCCAGCCCAACAAGACCATCACTCTGTCTAGCAGTGAACCGTTAGAAATCACTATCACTAGGAGTGGCATGGAGGTAATTTTATGAATAGTTTTTCCTATATCTTTTTTTTAATCTTTCATTTTTTTAGGGAATTTTTTGGGATTTAAAATGTGTCCTCTATGATTGATTACAATTATTTACTATTTTCTTTTTAATTCTTTATTAACAGGAGTAAACAAAATTTGATGTACATTTATATATGTTATTTTCTAACTTTTTCCAAACGTAATTATATATTCTTATTCTATTAGGTACTTACGTTGTTGGGAAATTCATTTGCAAGCGCCATAGCTGAAACAGCTGATACGACATTGGTTGCTAAGGCAAAGCAAGACGATGTAAGTAATATTTTAAATATTAGTAGAATTAATAAATTTAAAACAAAATGTGTAAAATGGCGAATTATATATCTTAAGCATAGCTAACGAAAATTATGTAATTGATATTGTTTTTATATTTTCAGGCTTCAAATAAACAATACTTGGGGGCGCCATATGTATTGCACAATTGTACTGGTTTGACAGCAAAACTTATTTTGCACAATAATCATGACTTTGCTGTTTTCCTAACTGAAGAATATGTAGCATCAGATTACAGGTGAGCTATTTAAGTCTTTTATAAGTAGCATCAGAATAATATTCTTATTCCTACATAGTACTTAAGTACACACATTAGATTTGTCTGGAATGACTCGATAATATTTTTTTTGTACATTAAAACTACACGAATATGTTTATATAGCTAATACAATTTTTATGCAACTTGTAATTTTATTTCAAAAAATAGAGAAGTAGTGTTGGAGCCGGGGGCATGCGTTCCTCTGCAACTGAAACAAGGCGGTATCAACGTTATGAAACTCAATGAACCGCCGCCTCAACTCAAACTTATTATTAAGGTGAGGTTTCATATAAAATATCTGATTCACATTCAAAGCATCTTTACATAACATTTCTAATTGGATTTTGGAGGAATTCAGATTAAGATTGTTTTATAATGATTTAATATATTTTATAATGTTAAAAATTGTCAGGGGATAAATTAAAATAGTTTCTTTGAAGCATGGATTTGTTTAATTTTTTCCTCATATTATTTTTTTTTAATGTTTGAAAGATAAACTTGCTTAAAATGTTTGAATAACAGATAGTGGAACTAGACGAGGAGCTGCAACTGCCCGTGGAGCGCGCGGACAAGCGCTACTTCACGCTGGGGCGGCGCGGGTCGGGCGAGGCGCGCGCGCGCAACGTGCCGCACGCCGCCGCCATGGAGCCGCGCGGCCTCATCTCCGACGTCGTCATGCAGGACGCCGCGCTGCACATCTACCTGCGGAGTGTGGTGCAGGTACAGCCACGCCATAATATAATTCAACTTTTGTTCGATTTCGTTTATATGTATTGTTCAAACTCTTCTGAGGGAGGCGGAGAATGCGGTTCACAATGTTAAGTGACTGACCGCTACCCATGAACATATGCAACATCAAAGTCTCGCGAGATGCCTTGCCGGCTTAATGGAAAGGAAGGGGGGTAAGGAGAGGCGAGGAATAGAAGGCTCACCGTT
>LQNK01000758.1:142354-178557 GCA_001586405.1 Phoebis sennae
GAGCTTGGCCCAATCGCGCAATGCCACTGCATCCCACCCTTGATTTGATGTAATTGTACACGTAATGAAATAATTTTTGTTCTATTATATTCTACAATACATAAGACCTTTTTTGTTCCCTGATTTTCTGTGGCGGCCTATCTTCCTATCTCCCTATGCCTTTTGAAGGCTTGATATGGACAATATGCTTGACAATTATGAATCATACCGAATAGTTTTAAACTTAGCGCTCCCGCCACTATATGAACTTAGAATTATCTTACCAGGTCACGAACACGCTGGCGGTGCCGGTGAGCGTGTACTACATGACGGCGAGCGGCAACGAGGTGCGGCTGCTGGGCGAGGCGCAGGCCGGCCGCACGCTGCGCCTGCCGCTGCAGGCCGTGCACACGCCCACCGCCGAGATATTCTTCTCTGTCGAGGGTGAGGACTACATGACACCTTCACACGTTACAAGCAAAGTTGGTCGAGGCCGATCGTCCATGAGTACACATAAATCGTTAAATTTTTCATCATCAATCAAAATTTTTTTTGATAAATTTATTTAGATGAAGATTTATTCGATTCGATTACGATCCTGTTAAATTTTTATACCAAAATATAGGTCCGCTATAGAACTCGATACACATAAACGGAATAAATAATAAAGTTACTATATACTTTGTTTTAGGCTTCACCGTGTCGGTATCGCCGTTTGTCTGGAGAGAGCTTCAGCAAGAAGTGAAGATATCCAAACTACTTCAATGTGACTCAAAAGATAAAAACAGCGGGGAAAAGTTCTATTTAAGGGTTAATATTTTGTAATACAATTTTTTTAAAACCTAAATTAAAAACCTATAATCAATCAATTATAATTATTATAGGCCGTTGGAACGATGGAGCAAGTTTTCTACGAACACTCAAATAGGCATACATTCGCTTCATCATGCTACGACATCGTGCTCAAACCGGCTGTCAAGATGCAGAACTGTCTGCCCGTAGATATTGTTGTGTCTCAACTTGGCTTGAAACGCACACAGTTGTTCAAACCGGGAGAAATGTTCCATCTGTCGCATTTACAGCCGAACAGGGCTTCTATTGTTATAATGGTGCGTATTTTACAAAATTTGGAATTATAGAATGTTGGTAACCTATTTTTTATTTATTTTTTGATTTGACATGCTTTTGCAGATACAAAACTATTTAGACAAGTGTTGGGTATGCACCAAGAACTTGCCCGAAGAGGATAGTGAACTATCAGTATGGACGTTCGAATCCCACGACAGTCCCGCGGTGATGCTGCTGGAGCTGGGGCTGCACAGCGCCGACCTGGAGGGCACGCAGCTGCTGTCGCTCTACTGCCCCTTCTGAATGCTCAACAAGACCGGCTTCACGCTCTGCTACCGGGTACGTAACGTTCAGTCGCACGCCAGCCCCCGGTGATGCTGCTGGAGCTGGGGCTGCACAGCGCCGACAGTTGGAATAAATAGTGTACAGCAACAGATAAAAATAAAAAAAATTGTAGTATTTTTCAGAAATTTTACAGTAGTGGAATGATGATTGCATGTACATTCGCTCCGCTAAATTTTTTGGGGTTTAATTCGTATAATTGTGTAAAAGGCAATTGGTAAGAAATAGGAAACGAACGATGCTTCTAACCGCATAGTTGCGGTGTGAGGTACACTTTAGCGACGATGGATGTTTTATGTAGCGTTTTTCTATGCTTCTGTGACAAATATTTTGTGCGTTCTTATCTCTACTAAATTTCATAAATTATTCCCGCATATTTTTAATCCTTAACTCATAGACATTTATGAACAGGGTCGAAAATGTGCGTCAAGAATTAATTATTTTGCAGATATAGACGAATTTATATTGAGATATGTACACAAATCTTGGGCTCATAACCTATTCATTGAACTAGTATCGTGTTTAAAATAAATATGGTGGAATACCGATATTCCATACTATAAAAATATTTAGTGGTATGTTTCATTAATTTTCCGAATAATTAATAAAATATGTACCAATAAATATTGTTATAAAAAGACATCGGAAAAAAAATTAAATGTTTGTTTTAATAGTCAAAACTTGTAATTTGTAAGCCAAATACATATTTCAAAGTTTAAAATCCTAATAAAATGTACCTTCTGTTAGTCATGAATATTCCGTGATTACAGAAATCAAAGAAACCAGAAAAAGATTCCAGCACCCCCAACAAGGTATCTTTGTGATGAGACCTAATCAGCAGCTTTAGATTTACTATGCCTTTCTAGTGATCCTTTATCATTGCCATCTAAATCATCACTGTACATATTTACAGCTCAGCTTGCCTGCGATTAATAATAAACCATAACCAGCTTCCATTAGTAATCCAAAAAAAATAATACATTTTTATTACATTGTACTTGGCGTTGTCGTTAAACAATAATGTGTATTAGTTAAATCGCATGTTCTGTAGAATATAAGTTTGTTTTAGAGTAATTGTGGTGTTTTTTTTATTTGACGTGTACGTTTGTTAGCATTGCTGCGTTTTAATTTAGTGTTGAATGTGTATATTGCAGATAGAACATTGTCGTTGCTGTAAATTTATTAGACGCCATACCAATTGTTTGCCGGTGAGTGCAAACGTGTTTCAGTAAAGTGTAAATTATGTTTTACTTTCTTTAAACATACACAAGTTTCACGTTACAACAGAAATATACATTGCAATTAGAAATCTGAATTAGCACATCATACAACATATCAACGGCTTCATTGCTTAATACATCTACGTATTAACTCCTTCCTTAAACGTATAAACCTTTCCTAACTTCTAATCCTTGCATACGCATCTGACACAACTAAGGCATGTTGCATGTAAAAATAAATAATTACATATATGAACCAAACTATATGATAACTGAATGACCTTTGTACAGTTCTTTATTGTACTTTTAATTACTTCTGTACAGTTTTCAAAGTCTGGGAAAATAGGTGTCACCGTTCTAATGATTTAAAATGGAGTGTGGATTTTTTTCAAATTAAAGTATAGTAGACTGAATTAGGGCTATATTTTCAGAATGTCGATGAGACAGGCAATGTGATCTTCCATCCGAAAGATTATAAGGAGCCCATAATGTTCTCATTCCGCGCGAAGAATTTCTTCGGCAAAAAGAAAGCGGCCATTCGCATCGAGTTCGGCGAATGGTCTGATAAGTTCTCACTGGACGTGCCTGGAAGTTCCGGTGTGGTCATATGCAAGAATGAAGGTCGGACCTATCAGGTAATATGAATAAGTTGTTAGAAATTTGTAATTTTTAAGCCAATAGTCTTAAATTACCAGTCAGCAAACGATTACAAAATAATATTTTCTTAGGTTGCAGTTACAAATCAACTGACATTTAACAGTTTAACAAAAATGGTGATATTTACACCATTCTTCCTCATTATCAACGAATGTCCATTCGCCATTCAATATCAAGAACTTCACCGGTCCGGAGACCCTTGGACAGAGGTTTGTGTACAATGTTTTTTCTTATATTTACAGCCTACTTTCATTCTTTAGCATAGAGTATTCTCTAAAAGAAACTCATCTTCGGCGTATAAATTTTAGACTACTAAGATTATGTCAGTCTAATGAAGGGAATAAAAGATAAATCTTCATGATAAAATAAGCTCTTTATAACACAGAAATGTGTGTAAATAAAATTCTTTTACAATTTGATAATTAATTCTTAATAATTTTAGGTGGAACAAAATTCGAGTGCTCCTTTATGGCCAGTGGTTGAGAGAGAAGACAAACTACTGCTTATGCGTGTTTCTGGTTCAAAAGAACATGCTGCGCCTTTCTTGTACACAGAACAACATAGTGTTTGTTTAAAATTGGGAAATGAGGTTAGTATATGATACTCTTACTAATGTGTATATATGTTTAGTAAGTTGTGAAGTATATTATTATAATTGTACCTTTTAACACTTTGTTGAATTCTGAAGATCCGTTTTATGGTCAATATCGGTCGGGTGATGTACAAATTCTATAAATATAAAAATATTAAATTCTAATTGAGTTGGCTTTCTGTAATTTCTACATATTGTGCTTGATAATTAATCAAATTTGTAACATTTATTTCTTTTTATTTATTCATAAATAATAACATAACAATCACACATAACCTTAATAAGGAAACATGATATATGAAAACCACAAAACATGTGTTCTTTTTATTTTATTTGTTTGCAAAAGACCTATAAAAATATGTTTATTAATTCCCACAGTACGGCGGTTTACACGTCGAAGTGCAATTAAGTGAAGGCGGGACGTACGTGACGGTGCGGCAGTACCGCGACGGACACGCGCCCGCGCTGCTCGTTAATAGCACGCCGTATACGGTTACCGTCTATGAGAAAGAGAACGTTAATGTTCGGTGAGTAAGACACTTTAATTAAAAGAGATCTTTGTATGTAGGTATAACAGTCTGCACAGCAAAAACTTACCTAATGTCGCCTCCAATGAGCTTTTTTCTGACTATACTAGGATCTTTTTTATCCTCTGACTAGCGTAACACTATTTTGGCATTATGTATTATGTGTTTTACAACTAATAAAAAGTATCACCTACAAATTGCAATAATCTTGTTTTTTTAGGGAGATACCTTCCATGCATAGAATGCTGTACACATGGGATAATCCCGCAGGACCCAGAATACTCATATTTGAGGGCCATAAGAGGAAAGAAATCGAAAACGATTTGAGAAAAGATGGTATCGGAGACTTCATGTGAGTTGACCTGTTTTTCTATAAATATACTAAACTTTTATTGTAAGTATTCAAACTTGATTTTTAATTGAATGACTTCTATACTATAAAGTTATTATTTTTCCATTAGAAAAATAATAATTTTATATGTGCCTATATTATGAATTTAAGGCAGGGAATTATTTTTATTTCTTTATACCTTAAGGGCGGGAGCACACGACAGGTGAGCTGGCGCTGCACTGCCTGAGCGGAGAAAATTTTTAAGTTCCTGTCGAATAATTCGTTTACCGTGCAGGATAACGGAGACGGCGCGCGTGTGGTGGGTGTCGTTCCTGGACGGGCTGCAGCGCGTGGTGCTGCTCACGGACGACGCGCTGCTGGCGAGCGGCGCGCACACCATCGGCGAGGCCGAGCCCGTGCACGCCGAGTTCGTGCTCGCCATACACGGCCTGGGCTTGTCACTCGTCAACGACAGGGACCTCACTGAGATCCTCTACCTTAGCATATCCAAGTGAGTGATTTAGCGTCTTCAATTGAGGTCAAATATGAAGTAAAATAGATAAGTGATTGCTTTGTTTGTTGCGATCTATGATCAAGATACCTGAGATCCTCTATATCTGCGCTGTGTTTTTAACTTTTAATTTATATTTTTTTACGTACCTATGCGTAATTACAGTCCAGATTCAATATTTAATTTCCATTTACTTTATTTCTATTGAATTACGAGACTTATTTATATGTACTTTTTTCAGTTCTGGAATTATATGGGAGCAATGTAAGATAGGTTCGAGAAGGTACAAGAAGATCGAAGGTCAAAAATTGATACAATATGAAGAGGCATATCAGAAGTATATTACGGAGAAAATGGTTAGCGACGGTGAAATATCTGCGCGAGTCCTTATTGACGAAAAGATTGAGGTAAACGTGGAAAGAACTATTTCTCTAAAACGTTTACCTTTCATTCTATGATATGAATTTGTTGCTAGAATGAAAACAATATAAGCGCATACAAAAATAGATTTTACGGGTGTCTTATTCGAGATGTCTAATTATACTTTTGAAACTGAGGCTCAGTATGTTTGTGTCTATTTCTATATATAGTGTACGGATTTTTGGGAAAAAAGTTATCGTAATTTTGTTTAGTAAAATAACAACAATAATTCACTCCATAAACACTCGTCTATAAAAAACCTCGTTAAACTACCAGGTGGACTTCGAGGAGATGCGCATAGTGAAGCCGTCCGCGCGCCTGCTGCGGCGCACGCAGCAGGCCGGGCTGTGGGCCAGCTACGGCGTGACGGCGCACTCGCGGCGCCTGCACGCGCGCCTGCACCGCCTGCAGGTGGACCAGCAGCTGCCGCTGCCCACCTTCCCCGTCGTGCTGGCGCCCGTGCCGCCGCCGCGCTCCGTCGCCAACGAGGACCCCAGCGGTGAGTGCCGGTTACCACAAAAATTGCTAAATAACTTATTTTATCAGTCGAAGTGCCCGCTTCTATTGGATTTAAGGTGGTATTTTTGCAATACAAGTTATTTCTATGCTTGAATTCATTACAATTAAAATTCAACAGTTGTTACAAGGGAACGCATATACTTTCATATTAATAATTGAAGAAGGTTTATCGCTCACTCAGTCCATTGAAAGATTCATTAATAAATCGAACCAATTTCTTAGGTATGAAGCCGTTCATCGAAGTATCAATCGTGGAGCGCATAATGGAGCACAGCAAGGTTCGACAGTACAAGTACTACAAGATGCTGATCCAGGAGTTTCACGTGAAGGTCGACATGGGGCTGATCAACGCGCTCATGGGCATGTTCCCGCAGCGACTTCTCACCGAACAGGAGGCCGTAAGTTTGTTCGCCTTTCTATCTATACCTATAACTATCCTAATTATAAAAGGGGAAAGACTTGATTTTAAGTTCGTTTGTTTATTTGAATTAAATAGGCTCCAAAACTACTGGACCGATTTGGCTGAAATTTTGTATAGAGATTCTTTGAAACTCGAGGAAGCACATAGGATTTTTGGAGCTCAGCTAGTTTTAAATAAATACCACTCAAGATATTTTTTTAAGCAAACAAACAAAAGAAGTGACCGTTTTTAAATTTCTTTGAAAAAACAACAGATACTATTCATATATTTGATTAAAATGAAATTTAACAAATAAATTGATTTTATACAGTTGGAAGCATTCCAAGCCGATTTGGAAAAGGCAGGGCAACCTCTTGAAGCTCTGGCTGCGATGGGAGCTGCTTCTGACTTGAAGAACTTCTATGACAATCTACACTTGTCTCCTCTAAAAGTAAGTTTGTGTCCATACCCCTTAAATTGTAGATATAGAAAAAAAATCAGACGATGAGATTTTAGAACATCGATTTACATACAATGTAAATTTAAAATGTATATTAAGATCGTTACAATATGTGGAGGATGGTTTTATTACTCAAGTAAAGAATTGATGTTCGGAAGTGCTATTTATATATGATAAGCGGCGAAAACATTTCAACATCGCGATTATTATAAAAATATTGGAACTTGGACGAATAAATTAAATATTTGTAAAGCATGCATGCTGTGTTTATCTATAATTAAAACTACATGTAACCGCAATGTATTTTTTCATGTAATTTTGTCGATGAACCTACACTAAATAAATGAATTACGTGCTAGGTGCACGTGTCGTTCTCGCTGGGCGGCGCGAGCCAGCTGCCGACGTTCGTGGGCACCGTGCTGCAGAGCATCGGCGTCACGCTCACGGACATGAACGATGTCGTCTTCAAGTGAGTGCTTTTCACATGACTTTACTAGGAAGTTTACCTTTTAAATTGTAAAAAAATGAGTAAAAACGGGCGAGGTCTATGCGTCCTGCTAGTCCGTGAAAAGTTTTAAAAAATAAATCTATAAAATGTTAAAATATCATTTAATAATTGTAAAAACTACGAAATTTGTGACAACATTTGTACTATTAAGTTTGTTGTTATGTTTGGACTATACACTATTCATAAGAACCTTGAAGTTTATGTGAATATTATGTTCTATTCTTAAAACTTTTATCATTATTGTTATAACTTTCTTCAATGGAAACTGTCTATAAAAAGTAATGAGATAACCTAAGTGATTTTTAAATATAATCGTTATTATCGTACAGGTTGTCATACTATGAACGAAACTACGAGTTCCTGTCGCAGAAGGAATTGATAGGTCAAGTACAGAGCCACTACACGGGCCAGGCTCTCAAGCAGTTGTACGTGCTGGTGCTCGGACTCGACGTCATCGGGAACCCCTACGGTCTCGTCATTGGTCTCAAAAAGGGCGTCGAAGATCTGTTCTATGAACCGTTCCAGGTTTGTTTAATCCTATATACGTTTTAGTTTGTCAATCTTTATAAATTTTTAAGATTCTTAAATGTTTTTTTTTATTTAACATGATGAACAATCTTAAAAAGTTATCTTGGTGTACATTAATAAGTGTATTATGATTTTTTTACTGATATTTTTAAGTTTCGACGATGACATTTGCATAAACACTTACGCGCGTCTAAAAAACAATAAAATCTTTTGCCATTAGTCTCGTTTGTTTAATTTTTCTTTCTTTTTAGATAGAGAATAATAATACGCGCCGAATCGATAGACTTTCGAAAAATCGATCGATTTGACGTCGTAACATTAATAGTTCTGTTAATGTACGCAGGGCGCGATCCAAGGGCCGGGCGAGTTCGCGGAGGGGCTGCTGCTGGGCGTGCGCTCGCTCGTGGGGCACACCGTGGGCGGCGCGGCGGGCGCCGTGTCGCGCATCACGGGCGCCATGGGCCACGGCCTCGCCGCGCTCTCGCTGGACAAGGTGCGTCTCCCGCGCGAGCCGAACGGGGCGCTTTGTCTCCTTTTAGTTGAGTTCACATTTGGGCTCGAAAGGTTGCAGCGATTTAAAAGCGTGTCGGCCATCTTGTATTCCTTAGGTGCGCGAGACGCCTTCGCCGATGCGATAGGAATGAGTTTTGAATGTTCGCTTTCGGTGCCTCTATCTATCGTACGAAACGCGCTGCCGGGGATCCGTGAACATATTGAAATAATAACTTTTGTGATGCAAGATTACTCTAATTTGTGGTTTTAAAATATTCGACATCGAATATTTTTCATTGGTCGAATTTTGAGTTTGAAGCGCGATTAGATAATTTAATTATCTTGTGTATATTAATAAACAAATATTTGTGAAACTCGTAATAATAACTCGACTCGACCTTAAGTAGCTTGACTTATTTATAGATTGAGGAAAATTTTTAACATTTCTACACGTGTAAGCAAATTGTTTGTAACAGATTTGCTAATTATTTTATCCATGCGATTGTTCTCTAGGAATATCAAAGACGTCGCCGAGATAACATCAACAAACCTCCAGCTAATTTACAAGAAGGTCTAGCCAGGAGTGGAAAGGGTCTCGTTATGGTAAGAATTGAAAAAAATATTTATCTTATAGGTGAATATTTTTTTTAGTTTAAGTAATTTAAAATAATAAAATGATTTGATTTGATTTGATTTGAAAAAAAAAAACTACATTCAAATGAAATATGTATTAAATCAGGTTAAATACATTCAGAAAATATTTATAATCCTACCTACTTGGTCAAGAAACTTTTTCCATATTCGATCGTCTACGATGCTACGTGAGCAAGCTTACAAAATATTTTGTAAGCGTGGTTGCGTAACCGCACATGCGTATGTGGTCACGTAATTATACATTAGAATTGATAACACATAATTATGTAAAGCAATAAAATATTTGTATAGTACACACGTGAGGTACAATACAGTACAGTACAAAAAAAACATGTGGCCACAAATCATATACACACATATCCTATAGTAATTTGCCAAACCCATGTTCAGGGATGTTCATATGTGTTTGAGGGTCATATGTGTTCACAAATATCAATCGTGATCACTTGCTAGGTTTTGATTACGGGGGGTTACTCGTGGCCAATCGTAGCCGGTGTATTGACACTAAATACATGAGTACATTCAATCTCAATACAAAGAGCACTCAAGCTAAGCACACATTGACACCGACACAATATCTCGTCACGTCGGAACTATCCGAGCACGGATGATATCCATTTGACACACGCAGTTTGTGTGTCATGTGCAAAGGTGAAATTGAGCGCATACACTTTTATAAAGATCTTTTATGTGGGGTCGACACGTAACTCGGTGAAGACTGCCTTCCGAAGCGGTGGGAAAAAAACAATATCAATATGTAAATGACAGTGACACGTTCTACAAGGCTTCGAAGGAGGCCGATTTGGAAAATAAACATTCTGATTGTGACTTTGCTCATCGTCGGGGGGCGCAGGGCGTGGTGGACGGCGTGACGGGCGTGTTCACGAAGCCGATCGAGGGCGCGCGCGAGCAGGGCGTGGAGGGCTTCTTCCGCGGGCTCGGCGTGGGCGCCGTGGGGCTGGTGGCGCGCCCCACGGCCGGCGTCGTCGACTTCGCCTCGGGCTCCTTTGACGCCGTCAAGAGGTGACCGCGCCTTCCACGGCACGCTTGTTACTGCTGCGTTACATGTGGGGGTTAATCTTTTGAAATCGTTAAAACGAGACGAAATTTTGGTAGACGACAATGGAAATATATAAATATTATTTTGGGGAGGTGTTTGCGGCACGCTGAAAAACTTGTCTGATGCCTCTCCTATTATAGCTGGCTGGCTGGTGAGTAGCGGACCTTATTTTTACCTGGCATGTAGAATGTCCCACCAATGAAACATATCTTTTTGGGAATCCTATAATTTAGCTATGAATAATACCCTATTAAGATTACAAGTTACCTCGTGTACTATGTTTTTTCAAAATATTTTTGAACGCGCCTGGCAACGTTAATACCTCGACTAATATTTTTTCTAATTCTCTAAACATTAAACTACAAGATTTTATTTGCATGTTGCCTCAAATATATTATTTATAAAAAAATAAAAAATAAAATAAAAAAATTATTTATAAAAAATAAATATTATTTATAAAAAAATAAAAAAATTTCGGGGTTTATTTACATTAGCCCGCTCCTCTCCAGACAGGCCTGCAATTCCATGTCGGAGTATAATAGGAGAGGCATTATACAAGTTCAAGTCAGCTTGCCTCAAACACCGATCATGATATCATATCAAAAATCGATATGAAAATTTTTCTTTTATTTATAGAAATAAAACTTTTCACCGTGGACTCCATCGGACGTTGCCAAAATTTGGTTGTGAAAAATCATAATTATATTTTTCTTCATGTTAAAGATGATAATTACTCGTGTATTGTAAAAATAACCCCTATATTATTAGAAGTAGTAATAAAGCGTATCCCTGGGATATACTCAATGCTGCATGTGTGGTCGTTTTTTGCTTTTGTTTTTCTCTGTTTTTTGTAATTTTTCTAACAAATGCTAACTTTTATATTGGTTTTATGTATTTTTTTTTGGTCTTATACTGTATTGCTTAATACCTAACGATTACTGATTCATGAAATTTATATCTTACATGAAAAAGTGGTCTTCATAATCTGTGTAGCAACATGTATTAATTTTTTGTACTTCCTGATTCATAAATTCTTTCTTTTATAACTAGAATGAAATCTGGATAACATCGTCCTTTTGTTCCTGTGAGGAAGTTTCTCCGTGCTTTTTCTAGTTGACGAACTTCCAGAAATTTACTGATACGGTTTCTTGAATGTTGATTTCTTTTTCATAATCATTTTAAATGTCAACCGGTTTTCATTTTGCTGTACCCGTAATAAAGTACACGAAATAAGCTTGAGTTTAATTGAGTTTATTTTATATTACATAATGAGGAGAAGTGCTCTCTCGAACGTTACGTTGGTGTGTCGAGGGCGTACTTAAATGTTTTTGGAGTAATGAATAATCTCAAGTGCCCTGTCATTAATGAAATAGGCTTAATTTGGCTTAAAATCAATATACAGTCAGTATGAGTTTGTAATGAACTCGATATATTTATGCGATATGATTTTTAAACTAATAAATAAGTAAAAAATGAGAAAAGCGACCACTCTGCACTATTTAATTTAATTGTTTATATTCATTAATGGTAATCAGATTAGTCGTATTATCTAGTGTTGAAAACCATTCGTAGTTTTGAAATCATATCGTATGAATATGCATGCATGGTCGAAAGCTTTATTAGATTTATGAACACATAAAACATTTTATGGCTGTTGACTGTTTCGCTATTTGGACGCGGGTACGGTTTTAAATGTTACTATAATAAATGGGTTTATTTCGTACGTCATCAATGTCTCACAAATCCTGCTAACACTGTAATGGACTATTATTTACATCATAACCGTGAAATGGATTGATAACCCTGTCGTTGTTGAATTTCTTAATTGAATCCCATTCATTCTTCTGGTCTAATTTGAGTAATATCACTAGCTAAGAGAAAGTATATAAACGTAAAATAAATCTTATACAACTTATAATTTGATATTCGTCTGAGCCAATAATAATTTATTTATTTGAAGAATTTTGTATATAATTGCTTACGAGTTACGATAACAGCTCACTATGTAATGTACGCATATCATTATAGTAATAAGGTCGACTTCAATCTATCTAGTTAGAGATAGCTGGTGTTAATTTTAATTCTATAGCGTCATGTGAACCGTAAATCGAATTATAATAATTCGGAATTAACTTTAGTAATAACCTTATAATTTTGAGTCGTAGAGCTCGAATAAATTTCAAACATAATTTTATTCTTATATAAACTATGATAATTTATTTCTCGTCGGGAAATAAAATTCCGTAGGGCCGAGGCATTCGCCGAGCTCATCGGCTTTACCCACTGCGCGACTCCGTCCGGTGTGCTAACGGTATAGTCGATAGTGAGCGGTACGCCTGCGTAGGGCGTAGTGGAGGGCGTGCGGGGGGTGGTGGTGCGGCCGGTGCGCGGCGCGGCGGCGGGCGGCGCGGCGGGCTTCGCGCGCGGGCTCGGCCTGGCCGCGCTGGGCCTGCTGCTGCGCCCCACCGGCGGCCTCGTCGACTTCACCACCACCCTGCTCACCTCGGTCAAGAGGTGCCCTCACCCACCTGCCACCTACTTGTAGCGTACCTCGATGTTCATTTATTTATTTATTTCAGATATCACTAGTTAGTTATGACCGATAGTTGATTCACAGCGAAACATGACGTAATAGTTTTCCTTCCACTCCATCACTGAAACTTTACGTTTTCTATTCGATTCTTATATTTTATATACTAAAAATAAAAATAATATAGTTTCTAATATTTCTATAACGGTTTCTGATGTTGTCTTTTACATTCATACGAAGAGTTATAATCTCGATCTCTTTCATATAATAGATCGTATTTAAAGTGAACGCGTCTCGATGTGAGCTGACTTATAGAGTAACGGTCGTTTAATTAAGATTTATGTGAACAATTAAAAAAGTAAATATAGTAGTAATATTTAGTGGCAAATATTTTGTTAGTGACAAAAGTTTTATGATATTGCTTTAGTATAGAATACATGTACGACAGTAAAGTTCACACAGTATAATACCTTAACTGTATTCACGCAGTCTAATATTTGGAGGTAATAGTCTATTAACAATTATTCCATTTAAATTAATGCATGTATAACGCTCGCAATAGGTAGTTCAGTATAAAAGATTATTCGATTTAAAATGTTCTTGATACGAATTTTGATCACAACTTGATCTTGGATTGTATTTGTATTAATGTTTAAGCCTGAAATTTTATAGTTGTTGATATCTTAATCATGTAGAATGTTATTAATAGCATGGTGATGCATTCGAATAACCGTCGGTAATCTAAACTAACAAATAGTTTTTAAAATCAAATTAAGTGAATGCTCTTCTATTATACTAAATCCTAACCTTGCTGAAAAGTAATAAGCTAAATTAAAACAAAAAAATATCTACTATCGTTAAATATAGTAAATATGAAACAGGGCAGCAGATTTATCTGAAGAGGTGACGAAGAGAAGAGCGGCCCGCTACCTGCCGCCCGACGCGGGGGTCAGGCCGTACTCGAGGTCCCATGCGGAAGGCTATAAAATGCTGTTCGAGCTCGAAAAGGTAACATAATATTATTAACATTTAGTGAAACATTATGTTTTGTAAGAAACGTTATTAATTATTACTACTACTCCTTAGCCCACATTCGCCAAACATTATGCACACAAATTTTAATTAAGAATATCGATAATAACTTTACGTTAAATTAAGCTCAGCATTGAGTAATGAGATTAACGTATCGCTGTCATAAATAAACTTATTATATTACAAACAAATAATTATTGTAGAATGTTAGAAAGATACATCTAAGATTAAGATACAAAGTAACTTTGTGGGAAAAAGAAAATAAAAACAATACGCGTGTGATATACAAATAACACGCGAGTTTCATTTGAAGTTGATATAAAGTTTACCTTGCGCTAACTGGACTAATGTATTTATACGGGCTGCAGCTGTAGCGTGCACGGTTTTATTTCGTGTCAGTCTGTTGTTTTTCTTTCTTTTTTTTTGAATGAACTCTTTTGTTACACAAGCGGTATAATATGTTAAACGGAATATCTATTAACTGAAATACGGATGTTCGTTTACTACTTTATTTTTTGTTCTTGTACCATTTAATAGCTGCTATTTTCATTTCATGTTGGATGTATTTGAAATTAAAATTTTTGCACATACTCGTAAAAAAAAAAATTTTTGGTCATCAGACAGTCTGATCGTGAACAGTTTGCAACCTAAACGATGTTAGAATTTATTTAACAATCGTTAAGAAGTTCTTAGTTTAATTTGGAAAAAGTGAGTTCTGTTAGGGTTAAAATTAAAAATTAATTTAAAATAAATCGCCTTTTGGGTGCCGAAAAATAATACGGAACAAAAATTCTGGAATATATTTCCACACAAATTAAAACATTCTCGAAATAAAAAGTATTAGTAAAGTCTACCAGCGTGTTTGTCCGTATTGACCGTTATAGTTTTGAATAAGTCATCCATCCATTTTTGTGTGATTAAATACTTGGTACTCCATATATGACAAATGTAGTAGTAGTAAAAGTGTAGTAAAAAACCATTTCACTAAGTTCCACAATTGATATTATTTATTTTCTACACAGTATTCATTATTTTTGACAACAAATCAGACGGTCTTCGAAAATTACTAAAAATGAAGTTTGAAGCCGGTCTAATTTGTGTAAAAATAAAGTGTAGTGGCCTTTCTTACAAATAAATAGTAATAAATCTGTATGGTGTGTGTTAGGGCAAGTTCGTGAGCACGGACACGTACGAGGCGCACGTGTGGGTGGTGGCGGCCAAGGAGGTGGTGCTGTGCACCGACAAGCGACTGCTCTACCTCGAGAAGAACAACGTCTTCGGCGGCTGGCAGGTGTGAATTCTTCATTATTTAAAAAAAACGTCCTCCTAACCGAATTTCAGCCACGGCGGCCAATCTCTATAGAGATCAGCCAACTGCGTGGGTGATATTATAGTGCACAAGTGGGTGCGTAGATACAGCTGCACTCTCTATTCCTTTACTCTCATAACCTGATGGGACAGCAGACCGACACGACCGGAGATCATTATTAACAGGGAATGCAAATCGATTTCTGATACGATGGACGGACAGGGTTTTGATATGTTTTTGTACCGTCTTTTACTAACGTGAAACTGCAATAGCTTAGAATCGAAATCGAATACTATACAAAAGCTACTACTGATATTATTGCAGATTCTTAATATATCATGAATAAATATTAAACTCATTTATGCTGCATTAGGGAATATTGATATCATTAAATAATCGTTTTTTTGCAGTCTCTATTCCACTAGATTCATCTACATGCTAATATTTTGAATCACAAAAAAATATTGAAAGTGCCGAAAACAAAAGGGAAATTCAGGCTTCATAGCCAATATAATGTTAGCAATAGATTCTGACGTTTGATAATTATAACAATGTCAACAAATTACTTCTGTTTGTTACTTTGCACTATTTAAGAATAACACAAAATATGAATAAATTTCAGGCGTTGTTCGTTAATGAACACGATGACATTACGCTAAGCGTGTATTTAAAAAGCTGGTATCTACTACTACTACTATTTTAAACCAAATCTTGTTTATATTCATATGATGGAAACTTTAATTGAAACCAATAAAAATAGATGAATATTCCCCTATGCTTACGAATAAAACAAACAATAATAATGAACTCTAAAAATACACCATACTCCATAAAAAGACAAACATTTTCTTTTTATATTCTTCCTATAGACAAACCGATAAATATCGACAACAATGTAAAAGCATGTCGACTAATGTCAAATGTCATATTGAAAGTACAAAGTTTTATTTGAACAGGCTATCTGTTTAATCAAATAAATGTTATTTTATTTTCAATAATCTACTATATACTACATTTTGGTATCTTCTGTTATTGTTCTTTATACTGAAATCCTGTTTAAAACATAAACTTTTTAGTTACCCGAGATACATTAAAATTGAAATTAGGATAGTTGATACATTGAATATCATATTTTTAATTTCAAGTGTCACCAGCAATAAAGAGATAAATTAAACGACGTTGTAACCATAATGTCTTAACACTAATTAGTGTTTTGTATTATTAAAATGCAAAACGTGCAAACAATGACACCATGTTCACTGTTAGTTTTTTTATACTGTACGTTGTGCTTTTAAATACGTATTGTTGCTCAGAGCGTAGCAGTCACTGTCTTAATACATTTTCTTTAAACAAGGATTAAAAAATAGGTTTGCAAAGTTAAATTGCAATCAGAATAAAATACTAGTAAGAAACGTTTTCTCGACCGCGAGTCATGTATTATGTAACGAGCACTCGTTGTCGACACCGCACCTTATAATTTGGTATAAATATTCCATTTAGTTTACACTTATAAATATTTGAGAGCAATTAATAATTCTTAGGATAATCATTGATTTAACTTACATAACTAATTAAGTAAGTAACAACCTAGTTTATTTTCATTTGCTTTTCATAATGAAACTTATTTTTAATAAATTAGGTTTTAGGTCAGAACATGCACGATATAACCTCTTATAATTGATTACGTTCATTTGATTGATTAATAAAACGTAATGTAACAGTACAATATTAGTTTCTGTTTATCTGATTGTCTATTTGTATGTGCGTCAAGGACGTAAAGACCATTCGGATTTCGTCAAATATAACATGGCGATACATTTCATATACTTTCATACTGAAGGATAAACAAATAAATTCACGGACACATGTATGTAAAAGGGGAGCATATTTAAATGAACAGTTAACAAATAAAGGTAGATAAATAAATGATATATCATATATTTATAATCCGCTATTCGACATCTAACAGGTATAATTGTGTCGAAGGATAAGTATATAATAAAGTTATACGAGCCTACTTTATTTATCTTTGCAATATTTCTAAAACAGATCGTGTGGACGTACCTCTGGACGGAAATTCCAGAAGTGCCGACCGCGGTGGCCAAGGGGGTGTACATTCCGACCGCCAAGCGGAAGGTGCTCGGCATGTTCCCCAGCTCGGGCTCCGGCAAAGTGATCTTCCTGTACGACGAGCAGCAGAAGAAGTACCTACTGGCCCAGTGCCAGCGGCTGATGTCCGCGGCCCGTTGACATGAGGACGTAGAAAGAATAACGGCCGGTGATTGGCTGGCGCAATTCTTTCTACTAATTTTCGACACTCGCACCGCGCTGCTGGCTCTCGCTTATCACTTTAACGTGCACCATTTGACGCTCAGGGGCTTTCGCTGAGCGAGAAGCGTTGACCTAATAATTAAATTGAAGGACATTTGTTGTTTCGTTAATTGTATTCTGATTTTTTACTTACTTCGTGGGATATTGGTTCAATTAATAGAAATAATTAAAACAGGACAGTGGATGTGACCTCTATACGAAGGTTTTATGTTATTAAAGTACAATAATAGTTTAAGGAAGTAGAATTCGATTTGTTTTTGAAAATGTATGCATTAGATTCACAATTTGTTATTTGTTATTAGGTCAATGACTTACCTTTAACAGTTTCTTGCTTGTTTCTGCTGGAGTTTATAAAGTGATGCGTATCCGCGTTCAGTTGAACTGAATTAAATTATGGACTATTTAACTTCGTATATTTCTCGCTAATGTATATACTTACATATATATCACTTCATGAATGTCATTGACAAAAATGACATATTTCCTGTATAGAGTGACAATGTAGAAATCCAATAAATACCTACTACATTAATAGTGTCTACTTTATCAACAAATACTGCGCAAAACTTTTTGTTAAAGTAGTTGTTAGGATTATACCATAATATGCCGTATATTTGTCATTTACTAGAATTAGATTTTCTACAATTTTGGTACGATATCTTTTATCTATACTGCGATGTGCATTTATTAGCATTCTTGAATGTAGTCTTCCGCGTTTATCTTATAGTATTTATATGCTATGTGCATATTGATGCTTCAAATTATAAAGGAAGTTTATACAATTTTGTTTTAACAGGCTATAGCCTGCAATGCTTTACTATTGCCAGAATTATTGGCAGAACATTGAAGATGCATGTATTTCGTTTAATTTAGTTAACTTTGTTCATACTATGAGTGTAGAACATAGCCTTTATTAATACTGTGTCTTTTTCACCTACGAGGTACAAACAATTGTTATCCAGTTGCATATTCTATCTTTGTTTGCCCGATCAGAACTGTAATGTTAAGTTTTGAATGTGTATTAAAAGGTTGCACTTTTTATTAATGTACTGGCGAATCGTTTTTATTTTAATAAAAATTGTTTCAATGTATGTACCAATACCAGTGCCTTAAATAATTTAATAGTATTAGTATTTCATGTTCTTGCTATTTTTATGTACTGGTTACAAAATTCTCAAGTTGTGTATTTCAGCACTGTTGTTATTCCTGTATCAATTTATACTAAACTTTGTATAGGATATATTTTTTAAGCGTTTTACGTTGCTGTATTGAATTCTTTTGAAAATCTTTGTATTTTCGCTTTATGCACGTTACTTATTAATTTTGATCTTGTTTTGTCGTTCTTAAAATGTTTTTAATAAATGTATTTGTGATTAAATGTGTTTTTTTATATTTTTAATATATTTGGAACATATATGATCCCGAGTGATAGATAGCATCCAAACGTAAACCAAATTTGTATAAACGTGTTAGTGAAACAATCAAAGAGGCTGTAAAGGGTTTTATATTCGAACAATAAAAGGGATTCTGAATGACAGATTACGTCTCCAGCACAATGGACTTTACGAGCCTTAAATTTAAGCATTCGTTTAGCTAAAGTGCTAAAATCGAGTACCGTGTTATAATAGCCACATTTTGACAGATTAGGCAAACACGAGACAGGGAATGAGGTAATTACTGTTGAGATCTGAAAACACTTGAACGAATGGTTCGGTATAACAATACTTAGAAATATAATAAATTCATTCATTTAATTCTTCAGGAAAATTAGTTAAGTTAAAGCAAGAATCTCGGGAGGAGAGGGCTTAAAACATGTCTCAAAACCTGCTTATCGTAGGGTGTAGTTTCAAGGTCAAAGGTCAAAAAATCTCTTAATGCAAATATATTTCGTTTCCTATAGGTTTAATGGTATTTGTTGTAAATCAAAATAAAAGAAGTGTTAAATTCCCTGCAAGTATTGTTTAATCAATATCTTGAACCATAGGACTTTTCAGATAGGGAGCAGAGCGCGCGCAATGCATAACTATTAATTAGAATATTATTCAAGAAGATAAAAATACAGGGTGGAATTTAGTGATGCTACCTGTAGGGTACTATTAATGCTGTAGATAAAATTTTATTCATAGGAAATATTACTTTATTTTTGAAAAGAAAGAAAACTGCATTTAAAATTTTTCGAAAAAGGATATAAAAAAAGTTGTAGAGAATTTAATCTTCTGCAATAACAACGAAAAATTTGGTATAAAATTGATTTCGTGACCTCGGAATTTCTGCAGTCGCGGACACCCTACTATAAGTAGGTTTTGACACAAGCTTTAGGGTTCATAAGGTTATTACAAGTTTATAGCTTTCTTTCTGAAGCGAAACCCTAATATGGCTAAGCTAAATAATAACTCTTAGTAATTCTGCTGGAAAAAAAATATATGCTTTTAAAGATTTAAAAAAATCTTAAGACTTCTTAGATACTCTTTGTTTTGATATTTGTTAATTTGTGCAGCTGTTTTGAATATCTATGTGATAAACGAACACACAAACATGCATGGAACGACATAAAATCTATAACTTACATTCGAAGCTTTATACGTTTTCATAAAAACCTTTCTGGATTAACAAGTCATTGAGCTGGAATGGTGAAAGAGGAAAGTAGATTTGTTAACGAACCCGGAGCAGTCACGACAGCTGTCATCATTTCTTTACAAAAGGCGTACAAACGTAGCTTTGAACATGTGAACTTATAGATAATTGTGTTAGATTTGCGTTTCAAATTACAGTTCCAACTTCAGTATAATTTGCGAGGTGTGTTAGAAATTAATGTTAAATAGAATGCTTTCTAAAGCATTTTAAACGCCGTTTATTATTTAAACTTAAGTTATATATTTTTTTTACTTTTTTCGATTTACATAGTATTATGTATTTTTAGATGAGACCATTAAAGCACTAACTAGTAAAATTTAATAATAGTAGGCTAGTTGATTATTTTTAAAATCAGTGACATATGTCTTTATAAGCTAAGAACTTTAGGAAATATTAATTTATTATTGGAAATTAGAAATGCAATGAAATAATTTTACGCATCATAATTTAGATTATCTACTGTTGCATAAGTAATATTTACTCTAACATTTTAAAAATGGCATCCAAGCAAAGTTTTTATATTATTTATTTATTCTAAATAAATAAATATGCGAGCTGTTTGTGTTTGAAAATGTCGCATACTGTAAACAAACTCTCATTATTATCACCGGTTTAGTTTCTATTTATCGAGCAAGTTTTCTTATTTTAGTTATTGAATCTCGACATACAAGTTTTAAAACATTACTTTATACGCAGGCTTTCAAAGATAATAAATAGGTTTATACATACCCGAGAGTTCTGAAAGGAATGTTCTTCTTGCAAATGAAATGAATAAATTATTGTGTATTAATGTAACGTAATAATTTGGTTAATTAATTATATTTAAATTCATTTTAAGCTATTAGCTATTAGCTAAAAATCTATTCGGTCCTTTTTAAAATCATTTTAAAATGCTGAATTGTCCGTGAAGATCTTATAAATGGCAACGAATGCAAAAATTTTAAAAATAATTTTAGTATTTATCACATGTTTGTTGGTTGGTTGGTTTTTGATAATGTCCTTTTCTCTCATCTTCAGCTATTCATCTATAACATTGAAAGAATTGGTCAAAAATTATGATGCATCCCTTTCTTGTAAAATGATTGTGTATCCCTCAGGTTTTACATGATGTGTCAGGGGCCCGTAACATCAACTTTATCCTCATCGCGTTTTCGGCTAACTCTTATAATACATACTAGTAAAGATGAAATGATGCTGCCCTGCTGTATCTTCTAGCTGATATCACAGATGCTTCCGACAGGAATAAATCTGTCATACCGATTTTATTTTGAAAAGAGCACAAATTTTTCTACAAATTGATATATCTTTTAGTGATTTCCGTAATGTACGTAATACATTTTTTTTTTGGCACGTACCAATTGAGTCTAATAAAAAGAAAGTCGAGAAAAGATATTGGGCTCATTTTATACATTCACTTAAAATACATTTGAAATAATTCAATTCAAAATAATAATTCAATAACTCGTTAAAGTAGTTTCGTAATACTTACGAAGGTATTGAATATTTTTCAGAACTTTGTAAATAATAAGTGGCTCTTCTCACGGGATTAAAGCTCGCTCGTCTATTTGCAGTGGTCAATTTCTATTCTTACTTTATAATGAAAGTCTTGTCTTCAAGTGTATCTAATCTCGTTGCCGACCGCTTTATTAAGTTCTATGACTTTCTACTTATTACTTATGTGCACTATAAAATAAAGTGAAAGTGTATAGAACTCACAAAATTTTTCATTTTGAGTAATCAAAGCAGTAAAATTCAAAATTAAGATGTAAAGGAATAAGGATATCATTACTCAACAAATATGATTATTGCGCCGCGTGTTTTGCATGGCATTCCATTAAAACATTTTATGGACATTGCCATTTGATGTCGTATAGATATTAATTCTCGATTTTCGTTTGTAAAATATTTCTGTAATAGCTAAGCAGGTTGAAATATTTTCAAACATCAGGTATTCGAAACAAGGCAGCGACCGTTATAATTAGATTTACGGATTTCACAATCTTGTTCATTAAGCAATTTACACGCGCTAATTTATTATGATTTTAAACAAGGCAAAATTTTTGGTTTGTGAATACTTGACTCAGGTAGTTTTATATTTGACTGTTTGACTTTATAAATAAAAAAAGAGAAAACTTTTTTAACGCGTCTACAAATGTTCTGAAATTATGTAAGCTAAACACTCATTTTTTCTTTAAAATAGTTAATGTACAGATTTTATCACAAAGATATATTTGATTAGTCATAACGTGTAGGCAGGTATGCTTACATCATTTCAGTACATTTGTAGACGCGTTAAAAAAGTTCTCTTTTTTTATTTATATTATTGTATTTTTTATGTTTTTCTAGAGTTTTTGTTTCTTTGTTTGTATGTCTATTTGTCGAGGTGTTTGTGCGCGCTGAGATTTGAGAACCGATTTAAATGCGGTTTTCGATTATATATTATGACAAATCTCGCAAAACATCATCGTTTACTAGTTCGGAAGTCAGTGGAACAACACAATTTGTATCCAATTATTTTATGTCAAAATAAACTTTTTTACTTCTTTTACATTTAGACTTTGATTCGTTTAAATTGGCTTACAAACAATAAAGATATGAGGGTTCAAAGCGATCCATCAAAAATATCATAATTACGCGTAGAATTTGAACTATTTTTATGTGTTGTTTTCACAGTAGGTATTTTTAAATAATAAATTTAGTGTATCTGATCTCTGAGCCGGATTACGGTCATGGCGGCCCAACTGTTCAGGAGATATTATAGCGCGTTCATACGAAGATATTATGCGTGTATACAGGCGTCTTATATACTCAGAGTATCAATATTTTCCAAAAAAATATATAATTATATAAACACAAAAATAACAATAGATATTATATTCAATTAAAATAATTACTGCGCTTGAGGATATACCACCTAATTTATACTTATCTATACTATAATAAAATTGTTATTAAATCCTATTTATATTTGATGGTTTATCGATTTGTCTGTTTGTCTGTTGGTGCGTATATTTGAATAAGAAATATATTTTCTGTGTTGCCCTGTTATACCGCCTCTACATATCAAGAGATGCATTAGCGGATATCGCCGGACGTATCGGCCGATGGGTTTGCTAGCAGTGTCCACACATCTGTCAAAGCATCAGTCGTTTCTCGTTCTTGAAAGACGTAGGTCGTGCGTCTTGCGAAAATGGAATGGAATTAATAATGGAGATTGAGACCGTAATTCGTAGCCGCTCTAGCAAATTACATGAATACGTAATACTTTATGAGTGTACATCTCAATAGAGTCGTTAAAAAAGGGGAAAAGGTCCTCCATTTTTTGTTGGTTACTAGCTATATATAAAACAATAAATTTAAGTGTTTCCTCAGTACTCATATTTGCCATTTTTATCAAGAAATAATTATAACAGATACTATATCAATGGCTTAAACAATAAAAACGATACTTAAAATGTAAAATTGTATTAACGAATAAATTGGCTATTTAAATTACACTGATGCATCTGCCTATGTGTGGACAGATGCATCTTTCTGGGCAATGAAATCCTTTGATCTGTGCTAAAAAACCGACAACAGCCGGATTGATGGCGGATGCATCGGCGGACGTAAAATACCTACTACGGATAGGCAGATTACCCCGTCTTCACATAGGCGGATGCATCCGCAGATGACATCCGCAGATACATCTGATGATATGAAGAGGAGGCATTAGACCTCTCTACCGTGCTCCGTGTAGTCCATGGTTTGTTTAGAACATTTATAGTAAGAATAAGTTTTTGCCTCAATTTTGGTGTATGACTTTATTTTGATAAATGATTGTAAACTTATAGCACTACTAATTGTTGAAATAATATAGAATGTATACATATTTATTGTAAAATGAATGGATTCCGATACTTGAATTGATAATGTAATTTATCAAAAACCGAGTGGTAGTGTCTGGACATCAAAATAAGCCTTGAAACTTCAAGTAATTGCTGTGCAATATGGGTATTACAAAGACACCAAAATTAAGGTTATATAATAAGGTAATAGTCCAATAGACCAATATTAAGTGCAACTTATAGGCGACATTTGAAAAAAAAAATAGGGCTGACTCTCACGCGACATCAAGCTCGCTATATACACAAGCAATTAATACGACTGTAGGTATATATTTTAATGACTACCTACATTGATTGTTTATTTTTTATTGAATACCTTTAGTTTAAAGAAATTGTACAATGAAATTTAAACAAATCAAAATAAGGAATTGAACATTCATCCGTGTCTATTATTAGGTAGGTCTACCTGTTAAAATATTTTGCGTATTTCAAATGGTTGCGAACCAAATATTTTTAATAAGCTTGTCTGCGTCCAGGACAGTAAACGTTATTGTGAGCTGATGGTTATCCGAATAGATACATCTTATTTGATTTATTGTGGCTTTAACGGGCTTTGGTTAATTTGAGAATTAAATTATAATTTACGCTGTTGTGATCTTTATATACCTGACTTTATATAAAATTTACGTCTTCAATTGGTTATTTATTTAATTGCTTAGAAAATATTTTTAAATTATGTCAACTATGATATGAATGATAAAACTACAATGATATGATGACTATGATGATAAAAACTACAAAAACTTTAATTGCAATATATTTATATCGATTTTATTCCTTTGCTTTATGTTGATCAGAAATACGTAAGAAAGTTTTAATGAGTATATCCATAATTACATTTTTTAAAATCAATTTGTTTAAAATTCCGTTTGTAGCGTTTATTCGCTACGTTCTTTTGATAAAATTACCCTCTTCTTCTCAACACTTCAGAAAATATGGAACTCTATAGAGAGGATAATTTTTCGACAATTTGTACAGTTAGTGTGATATTAATTTCTATACGCGACTACACTGTTTGTGAGGGAAAATTTATAACCAAGGAAATAACCGCTCTACATCAGGAATTTTTTTCTAAATTGTTTACTATTTTTGAATATTTTACCATTTACAGCGATTGGCAATAATATCAGCAATTATAAAAATTGCTGTTATTCTATCAATTAACACATTCACCGTCCAATACCGTTTTTACACCAATATAAAATTGAAAATCCCTGAATTCAAATTTCAAATAAAACTTTAAAATTCTCTCTCTCCAAAACTATGCAATTTCGCGGAACATAAATGTGGCTTATTTTATAGCATTTTAACTCTTCTATCACACCCTGTAAGAAATACGCCGAGTTACCAATAACCCTTCCCATCCCCAGCTGTGGATATATTAGAAGACTGAGCGACCATGAGATCAATCAACAACACAAGACTCGTTACAAACTTTATATTGTATGTTTCGGTTCATGTCATACTAGCACTAGGGGAACCTTCCCTTCAAGTTGGCAAAACAAATTGCACACTGTATATACTTGTCAGTTTTATATTCATTCATTATTATCTTAAACTGTCAATAATTATTGTGGATTCGCGGCGTCTGGAACGTCAGCACAAAACGTGCGCCCCATTGCACAATAATATGTATTTATAGAAATTGTCGGCCATTGCAAATTGCAAATTATCTGGAACAAATTGTCGTTCATTTCATGTTACATAATGACGAAAATTTGAAGAGGATTATTGACAGATTTTTCAGACGATTCGAGATGGCCCGGCTAGTTTATGTATGTAAGTAAGAAAAAGTTGTCCGATGATAACTAGTGTATCGTTTATTCGACCTTGATAAATTTCGCAGGCGAAAGGCGATTATTCAGAAAAAATGTCGAGTTCAATGACGAGAGAAATTGGTTACGAAGATAGGGGAGTCAAAACAAGTAAATGTTTGTTATAAATTTGTTTTAAGCCGTTTGTATTCAACTATACTTGTATAAGTAATATAAAGTGATATATTGATTTGATGTGTTTTTACCACTTTTTTTATTATTTTTATTTGTAGTTGACATTTAGTGGAGCTACATTCATCAAAACAGTTTTAATATTATTACCTATAAAATTTTTGTTTCCTACTGTGTCACTAATGGCCTCCTTAATACATCTTACTTTAGCAAATTTGGGTCGTGTCGATCCAAAGTAACATATTGTTCTACTTGTTATTAAGAAAAAATGCATTAAAATTTAGAAAAGTTTAGGTAAGATACCAGTGAGATCTTTACTCTTGGATGAGTGTGCTAACTTTACAATTTACAAACTTACTTACTTATGACACCACTTGCATATAAAAATACTACCATTCAACATTTTCCAAAATCATTAATAATTTAGTCAATGCAAATCAAACTTACCCGAGTGTGAGTATAATGCAACGCAGCTGAGGCCGCGCACGCGATGACAAACTTATTCTTGTGGAAAAATTTATTCAAGCTTTTACCAAGAAAGACTTAGATGTGGATACAGGTAATTATCAAATATCCTAACTACTCGTTACATCATTAATAAAAACGTGAAACGACTATTCCGAACTCTACGCAATTCTACTCTTGCCCAAATCTACTCATTATTCAACTCGTTCCTACTTTTCAGAATCCACTGCAAAGAAATCACATCAGCTCGAAAAGGGTCCAAAGAAGAATAAATGAGTCGGATGCCACGATAAACTCCGTTCATCCTTGACATGTCGTGAGGCAGACAAAAAAACCAAAAAAAATCTCTCAGTATGCACTGTTTGCACAAAATTTTATTTTCAGACTTGTTTCAATGAAAAACATTTTCCCCCTTTTTTGTGTTAATTTCTTTCATAACTTTGATAAATAAAAACAATAAAATATAGTCGATATTTATTTTCCCATCACTAAATTATATGAAACCCTGCCATTTTTCAGTGCGGTACGAGGTACATTTAGACCTACATATTTATTTTACCCATAGAATCTAAACTAACTAATTTAATTACATTTCGCTGAAACGTAATAGTCTCAACATTATGGATTTAATTTGCTGCATGTAAGAATTCACTGAGGAAATCCATTAGAGCCATTATCTAATTTAATGTATAACTCGAGTTTGTCGAGGTAAAATACACATATTATTAATAAGATATCATACAATACTTTTAACCTAATTCGATAAAACGACATCAAGCTTGCTATAATTGCATTTATAAAATGAAACGCAAAATATACAGCATAGATACAAAGGAATCCTATATAAATAGGTAATAGAATAAAGTTACTTTAGAAAGATATATTTTTTCAAACAAATTAAATATTGCAAAAAATATTGGAAATGTTACACCATCAATTATTTTCGGGTTAAAATGACAATATCGCGCAGGTTAAACAGAATGAACTAATAAGTTTAACATAGATATAATAAGTACGACATTAAAACAATGAAAAAAATATATATATTGTATTATTACTATGTCGAATAGAAAATTCAACATGACGTAGGTTCTATTTTAATAATAAGTTAAAAATTGTTCCAATTTATCTATTTTAATTGCTTAAGTAAACTGTTAATATAAGTTATTTGTACTGTCAATGTGACATTGGACAAATATGTTCTCCGCCTTATTTATCAGAATATTAAATGGAACGGCACGTGGTTGTATAAGTTGATCCTAATAAAACATGTGAATACAAATAAAATTCTTTAATTTAATAACCATAAATACAAATAAACAAACTATCAGTGGCAATAATAATAAACCGAACGTTAACCATAGAGTCCTTAAAAAATATTTATTACTAATTTTATTAATGAACTCTTTATTTAAAAACTTCGTCGTTCTATATTCATGTGCGTTCTAATATAATGGTGTACATATTAATCCAACACAAATACTTATATTATATCACTATACGACGTTTAAATACAAGTAAATCAACACCGAGATTGCCTTACCTGAGTAAAAGTGATACGATTCGTTTTATGTAAATCTGTAAATCCTAGAATGATCAGGTTTTATAACAACCACATTTATAACAATATTCATTAACTTTTATTACGCTTTCACAATAATTGCATCTTCTTTCTAACACGCCGAAAAACAAAAGAAGGAATTAAACACGCCGCAATCCGTATTAGCCAATCACAATGCTGTATTGCCTTTTAATCGTCGAACTTGCAACAACTGGTCAGTTATGTAAAACAGGCTACTGCAAATAAGATTTTAATGTATATTTTACAAAACAAGTTATTTTGTTTTGTAAAATTCACGTCAACATTGGCACATTCTTAGGTTATGTGAAGTCGAATCCGGCTATCTGATGTAATATAGAGAAGAAGACTACCTATCTGAGGTTAGCGTTGGGTTTCTGGTCCATAGAGCCCTCCGTGACAATTTAATTGAGGTATCTAGTATATCTTCTAGAGTCGCGTACCTATTGTTACAGTTATTGAAAGAAACAGTTTAAAAGTAGTACAAGTATACGCCCCGATATTTGCATATCCATAGAGGATGTCTAGAAACTTTATGAAGATATCTCTAACGCCTTACACAAGACCAAAAAGTTCTTGAAAACTGACGGGAGAGACTCTAGAATTTATGCAATAGAGACGCAAAAACCCGCCGTCAATTTTGTTAGTCGTCTTCTTGTCGTCACTGCCCCGATGCTTGGAGACAAAAGTCTTCAATCAGTGCGTCCTACCAGTTTTGACCTACAGTGCTGAGACGGGGACGCTCACCATGCGACTAGTCCACCAATTATAAGTCACGGACAGCGTTCTATGGAGAGGGCTATGTTTGTTATTTCTGAGGGATTAATCGTGCCCACGTGGCTAAAGAGAGAAATAGTTTATGGTGATATATCTATGGGCATATGCGCGAATTAATGAGCCATGTCATCTTGCACCGGGAAATCTCAAGTTTATAGTTTGGTTAGGAGATTGTGTCAAAACGGTATTAAAAACAACGCAAAGTTTTATAACGTATATATAGCTAAAAGTTCTTCAAGAACATTACTTCTCCTATCATGCGATCAGATCATCTCCATCAATAATATTTTTTTTACTAAAATATAGACCATCACAAACGCTACCAAATTCAATTATTATAAAAATAGAACTAAGTTGTAGTTCTGTACATTAAATTGCATTCAAGTTCAAATATTTTTTTATTAATGAATTGCAACGTAACGAACATAATAAAAGTAACAACTTTTATTATGTTTGTTAATATAGTTAAGGAACACCTTAGGATAAGCCCTTTCATTTGAAAAGTTGTAGATGGCAAGTTCATGTATAAACATTTTAAACCGATTCCTGTTCCTCCGATATCCCAATCTAGTGTTCTATAATAGAAAAAATGTGTAAATAATAATTTGCATGAAAGTTTGAAGTACGTTATTAGATAACATAAATGTCGTGAAATGCATAATTATTATTTTCCTATTTTTATAATTTTAGCTCGACGTCTCTAGGATTTTATAACATGCGCCATAATTTAATACATAATCAGCGATAGCTGTTCTTATTTAGGTTCATTCCTTGTACTCCTCTACTGCTTGGTGTCTATTCATGTGTTAACATTGATAAGAGAATGTACAAAGGAAAATATCCTCACATATAACGTTTTAAAGTTTAAAATAGGGAAACAGAAAATATCGGAAAATAAGTATTCTGTTAAACGATCAATGAAAATGTTTAACGATATGGGTTATGGTATAAGAATATTGTTACACATATTAATACTAGGTTCTTGGTATATTATATTATATTTAAATAAGATAATAACATAATTTTTATTTCATTTCATTTATAAATATAATTCTTTTTTTAATACAAAAACCAAAATAGTCTGATAATATAACGTGGCACTACAACGCCGGCATTAATTTTACATGTGGGCAGCGCTAATGCCCATTAATCATATAAAATTTGAAAGTTTAAAAAGGCTCATAAATTAAGATTTTCAAAGGAACTAAAATTGGGACCACGACCTCTGTTAAAAATTAATTCATAATATTACTTACCTATGTTAATTACGCGTACTTGTACGAAATGTGCTAAAACAGTTCTTTAAATACAAGTTGCTCTAAAATGCTATTTTCTAAAAAAATATAAGTCCATTGATAATAATATTTAATATAAATATAATATTAATGAAATGAAAATTGTGAAAACGTATGTATGATAAAATTAATGTCGCTATATTAGCGCCAGATTGTATATATTCCGTTATTGAGCAAGTCGAGTAAGACATATTGTTAAAGGAGACATTTTTAATGATATTTGTGAAAAATATTCCGTACTAATAACAATTCAAAATTGTACACTCATTACAAATAGTCTCGATTCGCCCGCGTTTAGGCACGCTCTTTAAAATACGGCAAATTTCTTATAATACGGCAAATTTCTATGGTCGATAGTCAGTGCAAACATAACAGCTTTAAAAGGTTAGAATAAGGGTTAACATGACTACGGAATACTTATGCTTCTAAACGTGGTTAGGTTAGGTTAGGCTTTTCCAGAATAAAATAAAAACTATCAATTTTTAAGAAAAAAATATCATTTCTTCAGTTGATAAATATATATCGTATTTAAAAGAGTTAAAAAATAATAGGAATAATATACTTACCGAAAAATATCACCTTCTTTAATAATTCAATTTCGGATATAAATGAACATGTTTTGCGAACAGAATTCATATCATATTTTGATGACTTACTTTTCTACCGTCGTCAGTAATTTATCAAGCAGTATACCTATACTGAATAGTATTTTGCCCCAAATTTTCATCCTTCGTAGAGAATTATATCCAGGGAGACAATCCCCATAAAAATAAAAAGCAAGTTCAATATTAAATAATGGATCGTTCTCTTACCAACAAAACAATCGAGATCTATATCGGTGCCAAGTTCTGTTTTCACTCATCACTTGGGATCTAAATGAAGATGGAGTAGTGTTTTAGGCAAAAGAGATTATTTTATTTCGAAGCTAAGTGTACTGAATTACATTTTAGTAATTTTTTCCATCCTTAAAGACATTCAGTATCCTCGATTCGCTTAACCGGACTAATATTTGTCCTTCTTCTGCAAGCTTTATGACCATTCATCAGTGCTTTGTATAAAGTTTATGTGAATAAAAATAATATATTCTATTACATCCCAGAAATATTTGGTACTTTATATTACTTTTATTTTTAAATAATTTGTGTTGTTAGTTCAGAGACGCGAATAATTTAGGGCCAGATAGTAGAGCTTCTCCTGTATAAATGTGAAAGTTTGCATGTCAGTGTCCTGATAACGAGACTACGTGACTCTGTTCTTCAATATTATCTCTCAGTCTAGTGAGAGATCAATCAACTAAAATGTATTACAATAAATTGAATTAATTACTTATGAAGGAGGAATTACCAGGAAAATTGAATTTTAATTCATTCTTGTGTAAACAATTGTATGATCAAGCGGCAATCATGCTCCAATAACTAATTTAATGGTGACAACGTATATGATTGATTATATTTATTGTTCAATTATGTTTCATGGAATCGTTATTGATACGATCGAACACGTATATTGATTTCTAAATCCATTATAGTAAATATTGATCTTACATAGTTAAGGAATAAAATATGTATATCTATTTTTGTTCATAAAATATACACACACGCACACACATAAGAAGCTTTAAGGTGTTGCAATATACAAATTAACTAGCTTTTCGCCCACATCTCAGCTCTCGTGGATTACAAAAGTTGTATAGTTTTTTAATTTATTTATTATACTAAGGAGCGGAATTACATTTTTGACGAGTTCAGTAGCGTTTATCTCGAACATTATACAAATAAACATACATTCTATTTACTCATGTCTTCGTGGATTTATTTTTTTAACCCTCAGTCACATATATACATATGTATATATAGAGTATTCATATTGTTCTTTAAATAAATTTCTCTATAGATAGAGTTTTTTAGGAAAAAATGAACGAAATCCATCCAGTTTTTACCTGATTGACGCATAAACATAGCAGACAAAAAAAACAAAATACTAATCATTGTTTTGGGATTTACCCAACTTAGTAAATACATAGCAACTATTTTCTTTAGATTATATTGAATGTACATGTTCTCGTTACTGTTTATTATGATATGTATATATTCGTAATTGAATTATTCGGATATAGAATAATATGCTTTATAAGTAAAACGTCACAATAAATTTTCCCGATTCCACTGATAGCGGGATATCATATATTTCAGGAAAACCTATTTTTCTCGAGGTATTTATTAGGGTTGCGATTAACGTAATACATTTATTTGAGAATGAGCAATGTTAAAAAACGACTGATGTTCTATTCAAGGATGTATTCAATTATGCACGTAGCATTGAGTGAAAGCTTTACGAGGTTTGGAAATATTAATCAACATTGGCTTTAAAGAGATATTCAGTATTCACAAAGTGTAATAAAAAATGAACGGACGTTAAATATTTTTGTTTCGTGAGAGTTTTTCCACGAGAGCTGAAGTCGTTTGAAGTATTCAAATTAAGCGCTTTAAATATAGGTTTTTAAAACACTTACTTCCGACTAACATACATTTTCTGAAAGGTGAATGAATACTTAATTCATTAAGATATGCATTTAGAAATATTATTTGCACTGAATAAAGTTTCAAATTAAATGAACAAAAAATATAAGTATGTATTTACATATTATCTATTCATACTTTTTAACTTTCTGAGGCAATTAATGTTTTGATTTAAGTCAATTAATGTATTAATGTTTTAAAAAAGTTGTTAAAATTATCACAAAAATTAAGACATCTTGGTTAGTTGAATGAAAATAAACAAATATAATATAACTATATATATAAATAACATACAATAGATAAATATTTAAATAATTATTAGCAAAATGCTATCTTGACATCTTAACGTTTTTTGGATACCTTTGAGAAATTCATGAAACTTTTATAAAAAATCAAGCGTATAAAGTCTAAAAATCATTGAAGTTTATATGACATTAAAGATGCTGTGTTAATGAATTAGTTTGTATTGGGAAGGTTCTGACTGAATTTCACCCATTGTTCACCGATAATTATTTTTGTGATTGACTTTTTATTCAAACTTTAATTTATCATATATATTTACTTAAAAGTTAAATAATAATCAGTTAAATGATTGAATAGTTTAATGTGACGAAATACTATTTTATTCAGCTTTTCTTCCCTGTTTGTTTTGCATAAATAATTGCACTTAGATCAATCACATAATATGTATCATACTGTCCGTTTGTATGTTAATGTGTGTTAATTGCGTAAAAAAGATTTCACCGAAATTAAGTCTAGTTCTAACAAACTATGTAGTTTATCTTATTTAAAATTAATTAAACATTTCTTGACATTAATTCTGAATTTATGTTGAGAGAATGAAAACAGATCGAATCATTAAGTAAATTATTGTGTAGTTTACACATTTTGTGGAGTGGGTCACGTTGACCAGTATTAGTTCTAGCGTACCCTACGTGAAACAGATCTTTTGGACTAGTTAGGGTCGACACGACTTGGTCTAGTTAGGGTTCTAAGATATAAAGCTTCAAGCAAATCTGCATCGATTTCATCTGAACAAAATTTTTTTAAGAGTGAGTGCGTCATTTAGTGAGCGCTTTAGACAGGGATATCATATTGTACTTGACCAAGTGACCCGCGTAAGAGCAGCGCGGGGAATGAAAGCAAAAATTAAAAGCTCGTATATTTTTTTTCTTGACCATTTCTAGTTTAACTTTGTAAACATAGTCTAGAGGAGATCTAACTAGGATGTCGTTGCATAGGATTTTAAAAATTAAGATGAGATTTCTAAATTACTTTTAGTCGACCGCGTCTTGAATAATTATCTTTCTATCTCTTCAGCCTTTGAGTGACTACTGACTAATCCAATAAATGTTCGAGGCATTAGAAACTGTCCGTAGTGCGAGCGGGCGCGCATATGATATAATTGACATTATTTCCTTATAAGAATCCGCTCCTAAAAACGCACGCCCGCGTATTACCTCTGCGTCATGAGCGTTCAGTCTGGGCCCCGCTTATGCTTCTAAGTAGTGTCATAATAATTTCTCTCAAAAAATAATTAAAAATTCTATGTAAATTTGGAGACCACGCGAACGAAGTCACGAGCCTAAATAAAGCTGGTAACTTATATAGAGTAACTTTGCTTAAGAAAATAGTTTTAAACGTTGAAAAGACTTAAAATAAATAATTCACCATAATACTCACAAACATACTTCTTCAATATAATAATTAGCTTTTATTCATCGTACTTTTGAACTTTGTTCATTGTTTCCCTTCATCAAATTTTTAATTGAAATAGCATAGGTGAATAATTACTTGTATTAGATGACTTATTTTATATTGCATTGACAGCAGTGTGATTACGGAAACCTAAACTAGTATTCATTTATAATTTTACTAAATATGAAATCATTGTTAATACTTAAAAATACTTAAAAATAAAAATCAATTCCACGCAAAATTATTATAATTTGCCGGCAAAGAAAGAGCGTATGAAGCAGGGGGCGTTTGTTGATTGACGTTGATATTTGTTTTACAATAATTGATGTTAACTTCGCAAAAAAAACTTGTTGACGTGTCAAGTGTATCACGCGAACGCTTTCAGCAGAACCGCCTTGGGGCGGGGTGGAGGCGGAGTTCCAACCTATATAAGCCTTGCATGCCTGAAAACTTTGTTATTAAATGCGGGCGATCATATCGAAGTGATCCCGAGTATAAAGCGAGTGTCACTTTCATCGTACCTCTGTGATTGTCAGGTAAGTTCATAAATGTTTTGATAAGCGGAAATGTTCAGCAAAGGAGATATTCGAAGTAAAATTACTCAGTTCAATATTTTTTTAGCAAACTTTCACTCATAATAAATCTAAGTAAGGTTGTTATTTCAATTATATGAAAGTAGAAACTCAAGTTAAAATATAATATAATATGATAAAAAAATATTTTGGATTAATGTGAATTTTTTTTAATAAATTTTTTGTCATATATTTAATTTAATTTCTTATAAAAATATATACCAAAATTAAACTTAAACATGAATAAAAATAATATAAAACTTGAAATCTTTGACAATATGATCTCTCTAATATAAATATCTTATCAAAATAGATTTTCCCAAGAAGAAATAAAAACGAACCTAAGCAAACTGTTTATTTATTAAAATGAGACTCTTGAGAAAATATTTAAGTATAACAAACATTTGCTGTATGGGACACAAAGTGAAGCTTGTCGACTACATATAGCATAAAAATATTTCATCCTATGAAACGCGCGTGAAATTGTTATATTATATATTATTAATTATTATTTGTCATTATAATAATCGATAAAATAAAAATATAAAAAAAATTAACTTTTTACAATTTTATTTTAAACTTAATAATTTAAAAATGATAAAAATATATAAGCAAGACTCGAATTCAGATTGTACTTTTAGATTTAAAAAATAAAAAAAACAATCACTTACAGCATTAAGATTCGACTTTTGTTAACGAACAACAACGTTTTTGAATTTTAGAATAAAATCATAAAAGTTCAAAGTTTTATTAAAATATTTGACTATACAATTATACATACAAAATATTGCTTTGAATTATCATATTTCATACGATGATGCCATTTAAAAATAAAAAACAAATAATTATCAAAAGTCAATTTGTACTACAAAAGCAATCTTGTGTACCATTGGCACTTTTCACAAAATGCGAATATATGAAAACAAAGGCACTTAGATGTAAGAGTCAAATATGTAAAATGGGCCTCTATTTGTGCCAAGAAACAGTGCCAAAGATTGTTTGAACAACCATCGAGCTTGTGTGCCTACGGCTGAGACTACGGGCTTATGGCGTAGCATCGTAGCGAGTGCGCGTAGCGTACATTGCAAGTTCTCATGGAATGATTGATCATTGAAATACCCTATTTTAGTATTCACTATAGGCGTGTTCCATAACGTTGCTCTGCCATGGTCCGGTGACTCATACTGCTCCTATCCCACTTCACACTTTAAAGCCCAAGCTGCTTCCATTAATTATTAAAACATATATCCTTTTGTTTTAACAGTTTCTTCTTTTTCATTGTTTTAAAATATACTTTTTACCTTTCGTGAATACTAAAGGTGAAGAAAATAAATAACCATGATATAAATTTTCTATAACAA
>LQNK01000758.1:178702-222971 GCA_001586405.1 Phoebis sennae
GTTCTCAAATGGTGGTCGTAATGATGTGACTTTATTTCGAATGGCATTATAAAAAACAACTACATAATTTGAAAATGCAAATGTGCAACCTGTATGTCGCACCACTGGTGGTTGTGTTATTTTCACATTCGAAAAAATACTTTGAAACCATTTATCCATGCCTATATCATGACTTTAGAATTTGTACCTCAAGACTTTGTGAAAAGAGTGAACAAGACATTAAAAACATTAAAAAATATCCCTATTGTCCTATTGACTCCTCAAATCTTTCTTCAGGAAATGATAAAAAAGAACCAACAATTGAAAATTATCCTACAGTAAACGTTAACATAACCGTAAAATTCTATCAACCTAATAAAATTATATTCCACCCAACATCAATGTTATTAAAAGCAAGTTGATTTTATATTAATAGCGGGTTAAAAAGGAAATGGTCGAAGCCTACCAAGCCTTGAAAGTGGACAAATAACAATATTATTTTAGACTAGCTTCTAGCCGCGACTACGTTTGGGTAGACTACAAAATTTATATTACTTTATATCTAACATTACATAACATCTTAGCATGACATTTTATGTAGTACCACCACACATTATTATGATTAGTGGTGGCACTTTATAATTAGGCGTACACAAAAATTAAACAAATTGTTTTTAACAAAAAATTCATATTTATCAATATTAAATACACAATCAAACAGCTGTTTGGATTTATATGAAACCTTTAAATACTCGAAATTTATTTTCAGAGAGGGACAGTTTTCAAAGTTTTCTTAATTAAATCAGTTTTTTGTATTCGGTAATCATAATGTCAGGTCTCTTTGAACTAATGTCGGAAGCCTCAGCACTCATCAACTGTCGAGTCTGTCGAGTTTATTCTGCGTTTTGTTAACGCATTTCGTAAAATGCTAAGTATCATTCGTCACTAAGAATATTTTTTTTTAGTTTCCATAAATATATTAAAGTATCAAACTTTACTTCGTATAAATAAATTACTCGGATAAACGAAATGTTGCGCTGTGTCACTTTCCGTTAGATAGTTTACTATATATAGATAGTGTCTTATACTTCTGTGACTTGATATTTTAGCATGTTTATTTGCATGGCTTATTCTTAAAATACGATTAGGTAATAATGTTAAAATTAATGAAATGTGCCAAACATTGTCCATAATAGGCGTGTCACCATTACAATGGCTCGGCATCAAATTGAGTTATCGTAATCGACTGCTACTTACTCAAATTTTGATCGGCTATTTTTATCTGTGAATAAATGACTTCATTTTATCATGGATCACGAAGTCAATATTAAATTGAATTCCACCACTCGCAGCTTACGATACTTAATTGTTTGTTGTAGTTTAATTAATAGCTCCCTCTTTTATTAATAATTAGTACTTTTTTATTAAGAACAAGTACCAAATATATAGGATATGTTTTTAATTACGTGTGTATGACATGTTTATAGAGGTGATATCGTAGAATTTTGGAATAATAAAAAAATGTATTTTTAAATAATTGGAAAGTACCTTAATTTCCTACTTGCCCACCTTTTGTAAAATTATCCTTTGTCCTTTTCTATTCATCGTCTATTCAAAATATTTTATGTTTTACTGTATGTCGAAACTGTTTATCGTATATTTAGAGAACGATTTGTCTCCGTATACGTGTCCAGATTGTATTCTGACCGCTGTGGTCTCGTTCGTAGATCCAATTATATGAATCTATCTCTGCCGCAATAGGAAACTGATGATTTGTACCTAGATTCATGTTATAATATTCTTTGTTGCAAATCAATTCATATATTTATTTTTATAAAATTGAAAATCAATACAACTGGCCAGGCAACAATAAAACGACCCAGAAAAGATTTTATAAATACGGTGTTCCTAATTCTAGTAAGCTGACATTTACTAGCGTTCTTAAGTTATATCATGAGGATTAATAACAATTGGTTGCACAGTACACACGCATCGAACAAACCCTGCTTTAAGAATACAGGATAAAACACAAAATATGTAATCTGAATATTTTATTTAATATTATGGCTAAAATGAGTTCGAAGTCATTCAAGCATGCTACATCAAATTCACGAATGGAAAGATTAATGTACTTACATAGAAATTTTTATTGTCAAGAAATCAGTGAACAGTTATTTTTGGCAAAATTAATGTATGACAAATAAATTTTCCTTCAAGACCATGTTTGTACGAATGCTATAAAATTATATGAACTCGTTGGTTTATACCAGTGTCGTAATAAAAAGTACACTTAGTAAGTAAATCTGTTCGCGCCATCCAGTCTACAGCCTGGTAGTACTTATATTTTCTGAGACAGTAAAGAGTTGTATCTTGTCTTTGATAATAAAATCCGTTTTATGGGCAAATTATGCGTTTTTGCTCCAGACCGGACGCCCATAAAGTTATTTTACTATTCTATTGACGCACGGAACCGTTGCATCGGACTGCACTTAAAGGCTTCAATAAAACGTTATTTCCCTAATGTTTTGAGTAACATGCAAATCTTGTAGCTTGAAGAAAATCCACTTAGATATGATTGAAGATATTATTTTAATAAGATATAAAAATAAATTTAATATATAACAAAGGAGAACAGAAACTTGAACCTTCTTATCTAACCAGTTAAAACTAGTGGCTCGCCCCAAGCTAGACCTCGCGTTGTAATATCATTTTCATTAGATATCACACTCGGCAATATTCATATAAAAATCGCTTGTTTGTCCCTACTCAATCAACTAATTATTGATAAATTCTTAATTAAGATTAAAAAAGAATATTGCAATAATTTTGAACAGAAGCCATTTGTACTTCGTGCTTTAATAATAATTTTATGAAATCAAAGTACAACATAACCATGCATGCAAGTATGGCATGGTCTTGTTGTCATTGTGAGGCGAGGTGTGATCGATTTTGCGGCGTGCCTCAATAGTGTTAGCGTCTGTGGCTGCCTGTCACATGTCATGAAGCTCGGCCATAGTCTCACACGTCTCATCCTTGTATAATATTCAAAGAAGCTGCTTTTTCAATTCAATTTGTATCATAACCGACTGATTCATAGCGACGTGGCCTGGTAATAAGCAGAATTATAAGTTCCTCTAATGAAATCATGAATAGGCAAAGTAATACACTAATATTAAAAGTTTTGCGAGTAATATTCTAAAATAAACAGTTATAGTTTTCGTTAACCAAGTGTTCTTTTCTAAAATTAACATCTTTGCAAACTATTTTCTTCAAGTGCAAAATGAAAAGTTCCCAGAGCTTTATTAGCTTTAAGTTAATAACTGCGTTGTAAGAGTTCATTTAAGTAAAGTTTTATTGTGAAAAACTTTTCTATTAAAAAAAAAATATATATATATATAATATATATATACAATTATACATAAAATTAACAAAAAAGGAGAGTAAGCAATTTAATAAAAGAATTAAGTGTGTATGTGAATTTATTTATAGTAATTTTTATTTTCTAATTATTGAATGCATTAGATGTTTTACCGTTAGAAGTATTTGTAATTTCTTATTGCAACAAGTTTAGGTTGTCATCTTTGCTTGCAAATGTCACTTGACAAAGTTTAATATAAAAGATAGCTGCGTTCAGTATTTGCATATATTAGTGACAGACGCGCCTTGGTGCTCGAACGTCTTGTTGACGACTTCACGATCCAGCTACCCTCAGTTTAAGAAAAATCATATGACTAGCTGTGATCGGTGATCAACTGATTATATCTATTGCCTAGTTTTGTAGAATCATAATACATTTCTATTTATTCAAACAAAATAATTGTATTCATTTCAAACAAAATAATTGTAAACGAGATAGAAACTCACAGTGTGTAAATATAATTCTTGTTGGTTCGACCACCAGTGGAATAATTATTAAATGTAAGGATTACGCTATCGGGTTGTAGAACTTAGTTGTAAAATCATGAACTGCATATACAATGTCTGTTGGCGAATTTAGATATTTTTGTATCGGAAAGCAAATGATACGTGCTATGAGGTATGAAAGAAGCGTTTTGGTGCGAGGACCCACTGAGCGAACGGGTATTAGTTGTACAATGTAAACGTTACATAAATTTAGTACTTTATCAAGAGTTCTTTACTATTTTCCCTATTTTTCGATAATTATCATAATAAATAATGAAGTTGCAGCGAGAATACAATTTATATCAAAATACTCTCTGATATTTTTTTTAATTAATAATTTACAAAACTGAATAAGAAAGTTATGCGCATATTAAGTTGAAGTAGAACTTTGAGGTATTTGTATTTTATTGCATAAACCCTAATATTGAAATACAGAGACGGAATTTTAATAGAGTTAACTTATTTTAATATGTATGTATGTATTCATATATGTATGCATTATTCATTTTTATGTCTATAGTTTTTGCACCACCTACCTTTACATCTCTTCCAATTTTATTTCTTTTTTCCTTACCCACCAGGTTGTCTGGCAGAGATCGATGCTTTAGCGATAAAACCGCCTGTTTGTGACCGTCAGTACTTATTTAATTTTACTTTTGTAATTTTTATTTTTTATGGTGCACAATAAAGTATTTTTGTATGTTGTTGTTGTTTGTCATGGAAGGATAACTCTCATTCATTTTACCAATCATATTATACATTGACAGATATTGAAATTATCTAAAAGGCGTGTTTAAAATATTTCACATTCATCTTTACAAAATGAATTCATTAGCGAGTGCTGTTTAAGACTCGCCATACCAAGACGACATAAGATAATGAAATGGTGTAGCAAGCAATCTTTCAAGATGCACGACTTTGAGAAGAGGATGAAATTAAACCCTTCAGGACATTTCATTATTGTTAACTGAAAAGAGCATAAAATATAAGACCAAGAAAAAAAAAGAGAAAGTTTATTATTTAATGTTCATATGCTTTGTTTAGTTTTTTACTCATTTAAAAAATTAAAAGTTAAAAAAAAATATCTCCATGATGAGTAAAATAACATAGTAACGTGTTCATTTCCGAGCCATGTCGTTTAATTATTTGAGTGCAGTTCTATCTGAAATGCTCTTTGTACGCGCTTTAGTTTTTTCCGTAACTATATTATTTAACGAGGCTTTGTAGGCGTGCTTCTATACGACTGTTAAATTTTATTTCTTCTATATTCCCTTCTTTAATGCCCAATATTCAGCATTTAATTACAATTATTATTATTATTATTACTTGGATAATGAATTAATACCAATTTAATCGCCTTTTATTTACGCAGATTATAATTTTCATTACGTTTTCTAATAATAACTACCTACTAATACTTAGTAAATATGCCAAAACTGGCCGACAGCATAAGATTCCAAATATTTTTTTGTGCATTTATCAGCATTTAATTATTTTCGCTATTATATAAGAGGAATAAAAGGAAATAAACTGTATTAGGCTTAAGTGTGCGTCAAACTCATTAACCAGAATTAATCTAATTTTTTTTTACGTCGAAAGTTTTGTAGTATTTATTTATTCACTTGCTATAAATAGAAAACAAACGCATATCCCCCTAAAACTTATTTCTCGATATTTATCTATTTCTTACACAATAATTAAGCATTTGTCAATTCGACATGTTTTTTATCTGATTTTAATGGTTATAATGTTCCATCTTGTTTTTACAAGACTGCTACACTGTCACTAACAAAATATTCAAATTATATATTTTTACATCGAAATTTGTCGCAAAACGACAACGTGATTCAATGAGAATTTAGGGGCCTACAAAGCTACAGCTAATATCATGCTTTACTATTGAATTGTTGTTTTTCTTTACTCTGCAATGTATCGTCTATGATGTTTATTATAGGATAACGTAACGTGTTAATTTTTAATTTAGTACTCAATCAAAAATCATCTTACGTGCTTATGATTTAATTTTTAACGAAACATATAAATCATTAATCTTAAACTTTCTCCTTACAAATGTTTTAGGACATGGACAGTAAGTTTAAGTGAAAGGCTTCCCCTCGAATTGAATTAAAGTGACCCACGAAACTGCTTGGTTACATTAATTTGTTACCAAATGTGACAAAGTGTCCCTAACTTAATTTGTTAGGCGATCAACTTCTCACAGATTCACAAGATTGTGTATTTGTAGCACTGTATATAAGTTTCATTGATTGAACTAGTATTTCAAATATATTCAATGCAATTTATTTTCATCTAAGCGCAAATTTAAATTTTTATTATTTTCTTTTGTTACAACAATATTAAAAATTATATCAATGAATTCTTTATCGTTAAGTTAATGTGATTGAAGACAAAAATATTTGTAACGGTAAAGAATTATACATTCTTTTTCAGTTGATAAATTTAATTGTTCTTGCTTCCTACGCTACTTTCTAACAGTTTTAATTTTTAATTGATTTTAGTTAATGACTATTTAAAGATTATAAGTAAGCAATATATATTTTATAATGATAATAAAAAGTTATATAATTGTCGAAAGGATATTTTATTATTTGCCTATTTATAAGAGTCACCTCGAGATGTATTTACATAAATTCAAGACGTGATGATTAATTAAAATTCAACGAATATATTTTAATTTTATCTACTTTGTTATACTGTGAGTTGATTCTACATCCATTCTTCGCATATAAATCGTAAATCGTTATATAAAAATTTAACATCTTTTCAATATTATTTTGTAATATAATGATGTACCAACATGTACTTGTAAATTGTAGTTAACACAAAAATAAATAAACGTTATTTACATAATATTTAGGTTTGTAAACTGTTCTCGTTCAAGACGGATATTCGTTAAAATCTGAAACAGTTTTCCAATATTTTTTATAAACGAACCTAACAAAATTCAAAGAGACCCTTAAAAAGTTTCCCTTTCAAAACATGGTTAAATGTTGGAGTACTTTCAATCAATATTTTATGGCAAGTGAAAAATAATTAATTTATTGCAATTTTTCGTCAAATGATACGATTAAAAAATTATTAATAATATAATCTCTTTAAATCATAATGTTTGATTTCTATGTGACATAGATTTGGGGAACCCTTTAGAATTTATTAAATTCTCATGAATATTTATGAAATGGCCAAATGTTCTGCTAAGCAACCTCAACTTTATTCACATACTCGTACGCTCACATGAATCCGTGATGAAGTGAAATGAATTATCAATTTTAGTATTATTTGCAAGTGAAGTTATGGTTAAAACTAGTTATATTGAAGAGGGTCGAATAATTGGTAATTACAACCTAAAAGCGCAGGGTTTATACACTATAAATGACAAATTATTTGAGTGTCCATGCAAATACTCGTCGATAGAATTTGCAATAATGGAATTTATAAACTTACTTCTGCTCGCGTTATTCATTTGCAATAAATTCGGGCTTTAAAGATCCATTCGTACCTTATCCAGCTCATGTCGCTTATTTACAAACGAAGCTTCAACAAAATCTGTTCTCAAGTTGTGGCGTGATCGATATACAGACGTCCAAATATACAAATTTTCACATTTATGTTATTAGTATGATAGGATTTCATAAATTGTCTTTGCTTCATTTCATTGAAAGTATAAAGGAGTTTAACTTCATTTGTATTTTATGAAGTATATCAAATATCAAATGCTGAAATCTTCTTATATTTTTGAAAAAAATTTTCATATTGTTTACGATTGATCCCAATTAGCATCAGGAATGTAAAATTATAATTACATTAAATTTTTATATACGAACGAAAAATTCCACATCTTTTAATACTGCCAATTAAAGAAACTTAAACAGGAAAAACATGTGAATTCATACCTACTTATAAAAGTCACGCAAAATAAAAGCAGATCGAACCATATATTTAAAGTATATTTTCATCAGAAACAGTCAATAATGGATTTTATTCGTTAGAAGCACGCGTTAAATGATGGTTTGATTCAATATAATTCGATTAAACAACAACAAAATTATACTGAAATAAATTTGAGTGGGTGGACGGAAATTCATATCATTATCCATATCAATCAAATTTGATTTAACAGAATTTTATTCTTGATATCTATATATAAATATTACTAATAAAAACTACCTGTAAACTTATAAATATTTTTCAATAATAACTGAGGTAGTAGAAGTAGTAAAGAAACCACTTTATAGAAATTCACAAAGTAAAGACAAATAGCGTAAAGACAAATTTCTTTCAGAAATATGTCGTTACGCTGTCGATACATAAATGTAGCCTAAGAACTTGACTTTTATATATTTTATTGGCCATAATAGGAAGACCGTCGAGATGAGCCAATTATATTTACGTAAGCTTCCTACACGTATACACTGAACGGTAATAGCATACCATGACACACAGAGTTCCTATGTGGGTAGACCCTAGTTAATATATAGTGGTCTTGAGTTCATTATGAGTTAACCTGGTTACATGTAAGCACGTAGCTATGCTTGGGATTATCATGTTAACTCATAGCTATACCACAGTCTCATAGCTATACTTCTTACACTGTGCCTATACGTATCGTTAACTATGTTACCTTTAATCGATGATTAGCTACTTCACACTCCAGATAATCTTCATAATGAAAATCACGAGATAGGCAAACATAAATGTAATTTGAGTTTGATATTTGCTTCGTTATTGTGTCTATAAGTTTATTCTCACTTGAATAAACCGTGTTTTCATTGAAGATTTAGTTAATTCTGTGCAAAATGACATTAAAATATAAATTATTATTACAATTATTGTGAATACTTATTACGTTCAAACCAATGATTCGAATATACTAGCTTAAATTTAATTCATTAGTTTTATAATCTGTCTCCAAAAGTGAGAAGAATCGGATATTTTAGTAAATTTACAGTAATGTTGTTTACTTATCGATACGTTATAAGACGATTCATACTTAACGTTCTAGTAAATGTACCCTGTGTATTCCCTTATATCACGGTGACAGTAGATCGTTCATCTATAAGTGTTTACTAAGCAAGCCTTATGCAAACACTTGAGACTTTTCCGCTCTATTGTTGCCGTCCTAAGGTATCCCATTTCATATACCTGACTTCTAAACGATCTCTACAATTTCTCGTTTAATGTTATTGTAAAAATACTAGTGATGAAAGTATCATTACACGATATTTTCATGAAACTTTAAATGTTTAAACAAGTGCCGGTAAGGTATAAGTCTGTTTTAACTTATTTCATAATTTGGGATAGAGAATGTTCACTTTTGTTTTTTAGTATATTTTGGAATTAATGATGTATTTGCGTAAAATTAGGATGAAAGCAGAAGAATATAGACCTCCGTAGTAAAGGCTACGCAAAGTATTGAACATCTTTTTATATCGGCATTATCGATTCTCTTATCGTTAGGAACAAACGAAATATATAAGGCATATCGTAAGCATAAATGTATATAAAAATATTAAGTTATTATTCAAAGCTACTTTATACATATTAATAAATAACATGCACATAAAATGACAATAATTTATATCCTTTCTACCATTTGCATTAGAGACACGCGAAACGTTTGAAGTAATAACATTATGATATAAAGGTTTCTTTTTATATCAGAATAAACAATATTATTCGGGCCTGTGCTCCTTGCTTATTGACTATATTCAGGACATCTCACGCTTCGCGACCCGAATAAGCTTTCGTTAGCGGGCCTCGTAACAAACTATCCCTTGACATTCTTTATTTGCATGTAAGATTTGCATGCTCGCATACCTTTTATAAATTGCCAATATAAAAAACATAAATGCACTGATTGTTTATGTGAGTTTTGCAGTGAATTGGGGCATAGGAAATTAGTTAATAAATAAATAATAATAATGTACAAAAGAATTAAGACACGGGATACAAAACAGTAAAAAAATAATCAGTACACAAGGGGAAGATCATGTGCTCCCGTTCCTTAACTTCTCCTCCTTTTATAAAATACTCGTTTATACTTTTCTTATTCCCTTTTTTCCCTCAAGCCTAGAAAAGCGTTATTGGTTTTGGACTTCTGATGGGTATGCAATTAGTGCTCTTTAATTACTATGCAATTAACAGCATCATTTAAAGCAATCGTTCACGACGCGGGTAGCACAAAAATATCACATATACACATTTGTTTTTCTTTGAAATTTGAATTAAATTACGTATTCACAGGACGACACGTTAATGGACATTTGATTCTCGTTTAATACCCACGAGAAAATTGCGAGCGCTTAGCAAATATTTGTGTAAAACTGATTCCTACAATAAATATACGAAAAAATAACTCGTCAAGTGCGGTGCGGCGTGACTCAATAAGAGGTTTTGTGGCATTGTTTACAATACACAAGTATTGAATTAAAGCCTTTTTTACACTATTTCTACTATTTATTAGTAAAACTTATTTAATTACTCTTTATATCAATACTAAAAATACATTTCCAAGAAGTCACAATCAAACAATAGAATGGATTTTTTTTGAAAGCCAACTCAAAATATTGAATCTTACTTTGTTATTATGTATATATTATAGTTCAGTTCTGCATCTATTCATTTTTTTTTTATTTTCTTATACATAAAAAAGATAAAGAAATTACCTAAACTATATACTAATTCATCTTTAAAGAAAACCTCGACAAATTCAATAAGAATAAAGAATAATCAAAAACTCTCGCGTGAGATTGTTTAGAAAAATGTACTACCGTACAGGGATGGGAAATAACCTATAATTAATTTTCTTGTTCCTAGATACTCACGTGGCTGGTATAAATATAAAATCAATGTGGTCGTAGGCGACGCCACACTCAATTAGTTCAGCGAAGCAGCTGAAACGTGGTGCCTTTGATTGGCCATAGACGAGCCAATTTGTTCGCAAGCCGCTTTATGGCCACATGCGTTTTATTGTCTCGAAGCATTATGCTTATTTAGTGCCTAGTGTATAAAATCAGTGGATAAGTAATGAACGTCTGAAGCAAAGTACCGAACACTAATCGAATATGAAATCGAACTGTATATATATCGAATATACTATTTTATTTTTGAGATCTATTATAATCTACCATCTTCTGCTTAAGTTTAACAACATCTCATAAAAAATTAAAAGATTTTTTTTTGTTGGAATTATATTATATTATTATATAATATTTATTACTCATTGCGGCTTCGGTTTTCTAAATAATATTAAAAAGGTAAAAAGAAAATAAATTAGCTCTCTATCAATGAGCGTCGAATATCGCGTTACAGAAAAATAAATAATTGAATTGAGAACCTCCTTCATCAAGTCGATTAATATTAATATGTTTTTATATTATTTCCTGTAATACAAATTATTTCGTTATGTAAATAGAAACATACATTTAAATAAGTTTAATTATTTAGTGCCAGTAATTGTAAAATGAAGTGTCCATGGAGATAAGTAAAACGCGTACATGCGATTGAATAAACTTGAATGTGATTTTAGTACGATTATTAGAAAAAGTTTTCATTTCATATAGAATCAACTCAAATTATTATTCTTTAATAAAATAATCATGTCGAGATTATTAATCGTCGTTGTAATTTCATCAATAATACAATTTTACTTCAAAGTATAGTGGAAAATTTATAATTATATATAAGACCTTATATACAAGTAAACTTAATAAAAATATAATATATCTTAGAGCCCATTTCATAGTATCACGCATGTCAAATATAATAAATACGGGTGTTCTCGACTGTGGCGACGTCAAATCCATTACATAAAATTGTCTTGAACATCTCTGAAATTACATTAACGGGACCCTCATCTCATTCGAGTCATGAATCACTAGTCTAAATAACCACAGCAAGAGGTGTATCCACTGCAATAGTATCGACAGAAAATGAGGACCTTCTCACCTACATCATTAGGAAGAAACATAGGATTCAAGAAATATAAGACCGATAGTTTTGAATAGTGTATTTCATTCGAAAAGATAAATATAATTATAATAGTAATATAGTTATAATTAATGAAAAGCCCATTAAGAAATTGTAGCATTTTTTAATAAACTTTTTTTTTGAAACGACATTTTAAAGCTTTAAAACTAAAAAAAAATGTTTTCAATAATGAGAATTTTCCTGGGAAGAAATAATACAACGTATCCATTTATTTCTATCGTTGATTTCCTTTTTATGGTAACGCAATAAACACGTCAGCGGGGCTTGTCTAATTTTATTACAAAATTTAATCCAAGGACCGAGGGCCTCTTGAGTCCTGGCCGCAGAGCTTAGGTTTTACATCTTAATCAATTTATGTCTGTTTTTGTAATTCCTGATTTTGATTTATTAATCAAGCCGTCAAGGTAGGATTTACCTCAAGTGTATACTAATGGCAATTAAGATAACGTGAATATTAACGAAATATTTATTCATGTAAATTGAAATGTTTGGCTTTGATTTACACACTTGACGAATCTCTTTGCCAATATAGCGTATAGAAATTCAATTCATAGAATTATAACAGCTATGATTAATTTTATCGTGAATACTTAATTAAGGTTTGTTGTATTAGATTTATTTATCGTTTTCGATTAGGTATATAAAGAAATTATATTTGTAGCAACTTTTAAAGTATAAATAAATGTTTAGTACTTATAACTTTAATCAAATATACTTTTATAATCCTATGTGAATACGTCAAGCAATTCTATCCCACATATATTTTTCATTTTAATAAATTTAACTACCCGTGACGGTGGTCGAGATAAAAGGGATTCGTTAACGTGCCACAGAGGATTGTCAGATGCTGATCTTTAACATATGATTATCAAAGGGATAAGGCATTCTACAAAACTCCATGCGACGTGAAAACGGTTCCATAGATTTTTTGGTTATTTGAATCTATCATTTGACAAAAAATATTTGTAAAACGGTAACGAGAATGGCTCTTAAATGAATGTTTTTACATTTTGAATGATTTTTTACAATGTGATAGTAATGTAATGATTATGCATTAATATAAATATTATCATCTATACATATAATAAAACAGTAACCCAACCATTTCTGTACATTGAATATTTTTCAAAAAGAGTAATTATAGACCAATATTAGGTGCAACTTATCTTTGTAATAAAATGGTGCAAAAAAAATATGTTTGGGTGGCTCCCAAAAAAATAAATTCGCGAATACATCATTGAGTGAGATTTTATTGGAAAGGTCTTTTAAAATGATATCGAGATTTCTCAATGCATTTTCTACTAAAAAAATATTTTTTGAGATGATATGCTCTTAAAGTCGTGAAAATGTCATACCACGTGACAATGTGAGATTTTGGTTGAGTTGCGTACATGCTTTTTTATACTCTTAACGTATAGATTAAGACGTTAAAACACCCAATGAATCCGCAAAAATCTTGAAAAAAATACTAACTGTCTGTCCGCAATATCGCTCGCGTGGGCTTCGATGTTTTGTATATTTAAAGAGGCGCGCGCTCTGTGAGAATTTGGTTAAACCTTTTTCCAAAGAAAATTATTTAAAAAACTATAGACATGCGCACTGGTCCCGCGATCGTAATTTTTTTAAACTTTTGTTGTGCTCCTCTAAAAATACAGAAATGAGTAGCCCACGCGTGCGAAGCCGCGGGCGGAAAGCTAGTCATCACTACATAGTATAAAACAAAGTCGCTTTTTCTGTCATGTATCATGTTGTATGTCCCTATGAACGCTCAAATCTTTAAAACTACGCAACGGATTTTTTTGATGCGGTTTTTTTTAATAGATAGAGTAACTCATGAGGAAGGTTTTTATGTATAATATCATCCATTAAATAGTGGACAAATACTGTTATTTTTGAGGTTTCTAATGTGATGTCGCAAATAATTACATTTTTTCCGCTTACATTGCAAACGCAGGCTGAATCCTACGAGATTTATCAAAATAATGTACTAAGTATTGTACACAATGAAAAGGTCTACAGAAAACTCCGCGATAGTATATCAGCATTGCACCCGTGCGAAGCCGGGGCGGGTCGCTAGTATATAATAAGTTGATAAATTATGTATACGACTTTGACGTAATTGAGCACTAGATGATCAAATGAATTGGCATACTGTGAATCTCATAACGTAGCATGTTGGAAAAATTATTTTCGTACTAGGTTTTCTAGCAAATAAAGAAATTAATATTTTATTTTACTCTGAACAAATTGATGAGAAAACAGGGTCTCAATGGATATATAAAGAGCAATAATCCGTACTAATATTATAAAATAACTATGTCTGTCTCTTCTTCACGTTTAAACCACTGAACCGATTTGGATGAAATTTTATAACAATATAGTTTAAAACCCGAGAAAGGACATAGGATAGTTTTCGGAAATCCCGATCGAACGGGAATATACACGGGTGAAACTACATACAGGGCACAGCAATCACAATTTGTGCTAAATTCATAGATGGAAAATCGTACATATACAATATAAGTTAAATAAGTATTTTTATTGACAGAATACTAATAAGGTTTCATTTGATCCAATAGGTACCCACTAAGTCTGGAACTATCCTCACTGTCGTACCGTCTGACACTGAGTTTCCTATTTAAGTTTTCGGTATGAAGGCATGGAAATCTCTTGTGACTTACAGAATTAGAACTTACGCAAACTTCCAATCTGTCGATATCTCGTGCTTTGGAACCAATTAACTTTTATGCAAACTAATAACGGTATTCAAAATTATTGTTTAGCATTACAAGGATTATTAAAAACTTTTTCTATGCTCAGTAATTTACACATATTAGCTATAGTTTCCACAGTGCACTACCAAAATGTTGTATACATTAATATTATTTGACTGAAAACAACTTAAAAAAAATAGCATAATATTATGGTTTTCAGCTAAGTAAAGTGAAAAGAATGTTAACTTCGTGTTGTTAATCGCTGTGAAATAATTTGTTTTCTAATTTTTTCAACAGAACAGTTGTTACACAATTTTTAGTATTTTTCCTAGACTGTAATAATGAAACATAAAATATAATTTGCTTTAATTTATGAAAGGAAATAGTCATAAGCTTCAACGCAAGTTTCAGACTTAATTAAATACGTCTTAGTACACGTATTGCTATGTAATAACTGTCAATTTAAACTAGAGTAGAATTAGGAAGCATACAGGCGTTAACGCCATAGTAGTGTTAGGCATAGTGCACACCGGTGGAGGTCGCCCCAACAACCAATTTTCCGGTTCATAGATCAAAGACGTGTCGTGAATGATCGGTACGCGCTCTGCCCTAATGTAGGCATTACTATGCTCTAAACATTTATACTTATTACTGATTTAACGTTGGTTTTATGCATGCACAATACACCAAACCGACAATGTTTTAAGTTTCCACAAAAAATAATTATACAACGTTGAAAATTAAGTATTTTTATAGGACGTGTAAACATTTAACTCTAATATTAAGTTCTCGTTTAAAAAGGATTATCCCCTTTTCTCTCCTTTATATTAACCTAATTAAAGACATTAATGTCCTTTGTAATGAAAGCTTTGGAGTTCAGACATCGGTTTTCAAGTAAATATTAAATTATGATGTAAAGAAAATAGAAGTACCTGCCAACAAAACGCTGTAGGTAATCCATGAAACCTCAAATGAAATTGTTTCGCACACTTGAACAGAATTACAAAACAAGTGGTTTTTGATCTCTTGATTACAAACGTGTACCTACGTGAATATATGAAATGTATATTAATTTTTACGTAGGCTCCGGTATTTATTATTAAAAAGGTCTCTTTGCCAATGCAAACATGATGAATGATCGCCTAAACGATCAATCAAGTCTTTGTAGCGACTGTTACTTTTTCTGAAGCTGATAACGGAGATTTGCTGAAAAGCATATTCTACAAACATTTTTTAATAAATATGTACAACTTGTATGTGTTAAGATTGTGTTGTTTCTTCTCATCATTTATTGGAATTTTATGGTTCCCATATTTTTATAATTTAAAAACCTTTAAATTTACATGATATAGATTTATGAAATATTAAACAGATTTGCAGTGATAAAATTAGGTCTAATATACAAAATTGAAACTAATTATAATTAAAATATTTTTGAATATTAATTACCGTGTTTGTTAATTGCTTTAAATATACGATACCAGTCTTAATCGAAATTAATCTTTGATATGAGATAATTCAAAAACTAAAAGCCTACTCTAATATTGTTTATTACTGTAAAAGATACCGTCAACAAAAAGTATATAATCTCTCTCAATTAGATGCTCCAACCTCACTTTAAGTAATGGTATAATAAAGTTTAGTATTTTTTTATTAAGACGGTAAACATACATATTATTTGTATTAACAGAAACGTTTACGGTCATAAAAATGCCGGGCTTGGACAATATTGCGGCATAACATAGAAACGAATAGTTTTTGCGTAAAAAATGTAGAAAATTTACGTAAAATATAGATACCGCAACAAAAGGTTGCAATAAGATTTCTCGCAATTTCTTGAAGAAATATCAAGTTGGTCTATAACATTTCATTCTATTTATACGTAAGTATATACGAAAACTGTTATTGGTTGAAATAACTTAGGTACACATCAAGCATTTTATTTTCTGTATACCTGATGCTGAATGTACTAACGTTTTAGTCCGCAGTAATTTCTTATTAGAAGAATCCTGTGGTTCTACAAAGTCAAGGGCTTAGTGTGGATTTCTTAAGAAAACGGAATGTGGAAATGCAAGCAAGTTTTGTAATTATAAATATCTTATTTAACTCTAACAACTAATACTTATACTTATTTCTGAAGTTGTACTTTTATTTATCTCTCTATATAACTCAAAAGTGACTGACTGACGTACATAGTGAACAGTGATCTATCAAGGCACAGCCAAATACGCTGGAGGGGTCGGGCTGAAGTTTACCATGCAAGTAGATAATTTGACGTAGATATACGCGGGGCACAGCTAGTCATATAATAAACATATGAATATTTATACTTGATTACGTATTAAGAATTGCTACTTTGATTTTGTGTTCAATCATCAAACATTATATGAAATGTATTCAACAAGTAGGGCAAAATCACATATGTAAGGACAACGAGTTGCGTGTCGACGCGGCAATCGTGACGTCATTAATCACGTTTATCACGCCGCTTGTCACGTCTGTCACGCCCTGACTTTTCGTGCAGTCTGTGGATTCGGCAATATTACTGCAATCTCCTTTAGTATTCAATTTATCGTCGGTGTCACAATAAAATAAAACTCTTTTATATGTACTAATAGTTCTGAAAAGATATTGAACACAATTTCTGAAAAGATATTGTTGCGCAAGTTTTTGAGAAAGTACAAACTTAAAATCCAAAATCTCTAACTTGAGATTTTTTAATTGATATGTTTATGTATGCTCTTATATTAATATAATATAGGTATGCTTTTAAATGTATGTAATTATATATTTATTAAAAAAAATTACACATGACTGTCAGTTCTGATCGCCGTAACACCAGGTGGAACTGAAAATCAGCGCTGTTTGTGCATAGCACTGCAGCAAATGCTGAGTGCCACATGTTTCACTAGAAGCACTTTTAATTTTGTTTATATTTCACTTGTATTCTATTTGTTTTTTATTTCCTTTATATTTTACTCTTTTTATATAATTTAATATGTTGTAGCGTTCGATTGTCTCTAGTGAGTAAATATATTTTTCTTTCTTTCTTTCTTTCAATATTTGTAATCGGGAACATTGTCACGTTAGTGATAACGTTTTTTTGAATAAAAATTTGTATTATATTTTAGGATTTATTTAATTTATTTTTTTATATAAATTGGTCATTATTTCTCTTGAATCCCATTGATAAAATATTTTAAATATTAATGTAAAAGATGTATTTATAAATTAATTAAAAACGCATACATAGGTACGAGGTATAATTTTAACATTGACAATTTCTGTCCTACCCCCAAATAGTCCTTCCATGAAGAATAACCTTAAAATTCGAATGTATTGCAAATACCCGTCAACAATTCAAGAAGATTCATGGTTTTCATTTGTTTCAGACATGACCGGCAATTTAGTAGTATTCGTTGCGCTATGCGGGCTGGCGGGTCTGAGCTCGGTGCCCGTCTCCACCGTGCAGGCTCTCCCACAGTACGACGGTGAGTTATAACCATCAACTATTCAGCTCATGGCCCGATTATAAATCCAACACTTGACCACGCTCCAAGCTATTTGACATATAAGGAGGATTAGTCTTGCCGATTGCGTGGAAAACTGTTCCCTGTTGTAGATATTAATTTTATAAATTTTACTGACTTGCTTTAGAACTGGAATCCTGTGGAGAATTGCATCTTATACATTGTAATTGAATTATTATTTAAATATTGTATAGCATGTTAACTGTCCAAAGAATAGGTCCTGACCGTAATCGTTTTTCTATGGATAAATTAATCAATAAATCTTCAACAGCATATTCTGACCGGAAAAAACACCTAACATGCTTATTGCTTAGGTACGATAATGATAAACTATCACTTATGCATTCTTGTGAAAAGTATTCTTGTAATGGCAGAAAGACCGTATCGATCAAATAAAAAATCTGAACACTAGGGATATATATCAATGATTTACAATTTCCATAGATTCCCAGAAAGGACATTTGTTGAGCTCCTGAGTTTTGCAAATACGAACGTGTATCATGTCAGTGTCAGCATTCATCAGGCTTTTAATAATAACTAGCGTAAACAAAACATCACTCGAGTGACGAGTCATAAATCTAAACTACGTGTTCACGTCACGAATTCCATTAACTATCGAATTAAATGGCACGTTATTTAACGACTATTTTGTATACTCCCGACTTAACGCGTTGTGCCATTTAATAATGACTTTATTTTATATTCCTTACAATGGATACTAAAAATTAGAATAGCCACATAGTAGGACAATAAAGCATACAATCATACGTCATAGGGTTTAGACATTATCATCAAAGTTTAAAAGAAAGATTTTATAATGTAACAAATAAAATCGAACAGTTAAAATAAAAACAACATTTGCACATAACGGAATCCTTCGAACTATTTTAATATAAAGTAAATGTATAAATTATAATCATATTAAACAGAAGGCTCACGACTATGGTTGCAACGTAGAGATAAGCAAATCCATTGAAAGCTCGAAAGCGTATAACGAGTATTAACTTGCGCCTTGCCTCTAACAATCGTTATACTTTGTATCAGCATCGCTAACGGACTTCTGTATGAAATAGGACAGGTATTTTATATTTTATACATAATATAAAATACACGCATTATCATATTAAGTAGGCATTACTGCATTTTGATTCACGACTGCAAGTGGATAAAAAGGTAAGCAAATGCATTGAAATCTCGTAGATTCCTAGCAAACTCGCTGTTCTTTGTATGAAATAAAAAAGGCATTTAACATTTTTCCTATACTGTAGGTTTTTAGCTGCTCTATCACTATTCCGTATTCGTATCTCTTCTAAACCGCATAAAAGGTTCCGTTCCATATATGGTCGCGGTCGATTTAGAATTCAGTACTAACTGAACGGGTCCAAAGCTGTATTGTATGTATGAAAACTGGTCTTAAGGTAAGTTCCAAAATGTCTGAATGAATTTGATCGAATCCACCTTCCGGTCGAAGGACTGAGTGATTCGCGTATTGTTAGATAATCGCGTGTTGATATCCTGTGTAGACATATTTATCGCAATGTAATGTCAAAATATCGTCTTCGCGATTTCGTGCGTACAGTACACAAATCCAATCAGGTCAAAATGCATCAGTTTGGCCTGATTCGATCAGGCTTGCCAGGAATGTCATTCGAATTTTTGATTGAAGTGTCTTTGTGGACAAATATTTATCCTACTTTCTTCTTCCTACTATACTTTTTATATTATAAATTAAAAAGTTCGGTTAAGATGTTTCAATATTTGTGTGTCAATCACACCGCCTCTACAGAACGGATCTTGATGAAATTTCGTACATAGATAGCTAGTATAGTATTTAACTGTATCATTAAATCATTTTGTTACCGAATGTTTTGTCCAATAACCGATGACACCTCTTCTACAAAAGTAGTATCAATTTGTATAAAGGAGATATATAACAATATTATGTGATTAATTAACCTAATTGCTTTTAATCCGATTTAAAATTCTGTTAGTGGAAACATTACTTTTGTACCTTTGGTAAGTTAATTACTCGCATTTCGCGTTTGCATATTTAATATTACGCCAAGGAAGCCGTGCTAGATTCCGTAATTACTAAGGAAGAGTAAGATTATTTAAAGAGAGCGATAGAATAAAAATTATGATTAACATACAATTTATTTGTTTATTTATTAAGGTTCACAAAACGACTGTTATATAGCAAACTTACGGCCGAGGTACAGTTCATTTAAACCTGGCGTATGCACATCCATTTATAAGTGACCACGGTTTACACATAGTAACCTTAACTAGGGTTTACAAAATATTATATTTTAATTATAACAATTTTTTTCATTTACTATATAGTAATTTTATATTTAAGAGGAAAATGATTATAAAACTACTACTAACTACTACTAGCGTTTCCGTGCGTCATATACGTAATATGTCTATCTAACAAAAAGTTTTTTCAATTAATCGGACCAGGTAATGCTTAAAATTAGCAAATTCAAGCAAAAAACAAATTATAATATTAGAAACTATATCGGTTAGTAATATTTGTCTTTGCTACTCTATTAAGTTACTATTTACCAACATTAGTGCAAGTAAAAAAATAATATAATTTAATAATTTCTCGATGCCCATCATGCTCATTAATTAAGACTTCGTTTGATCTTGATCTGGTCTTTTGTTAGAAGGAAAATAATACACTTTATAATTCATATATTATAAAATGGTAGAAAACATATATGTCAAAACCGATATATCGTTATAAGTTCATGTAACAGGAACATGAACCGATAATCAAACAATTCCATTTAATTTATTCACATAGAGAAATGATTAACATCAATTATTTTACTTGACAGAATGCAGCTCAATTGTTTATAAAATAAATCTTAAATATCCACAAATACATCACAATCACGGGAAACCACACAGCTTACACATACATAGAATATAAATGAATCTCTAGACAATCTCTTTAGAACTAAGATGTCTGTTCAATTGCCAGTGTAAAATCTTACTCGGGAATACCGCTTATAACCTGACTACTCATAGCTCGGTAACAAGATCCATTTACGATCAATTATAACATTATTTTAAGACTGAGCTAATGAAGGACATTAGCCTTTGAACAAACGATACTTTACGCTGTAACCAAATAATAGGAAAATTATCTTCATTAAAACTTTTTTAACATGATAGCTGGAAATTTGAAATTTTAGTACAAACAGTTGGACGTCAGAGTAAATAGGTATATACATATATAATTATCTTTGTTTGTAAGTCCAGTACAAACGGCTTTTGTTGTTGAAAATTTCATGGATATAGATAACATTCATAAAAAAGGATTAACATTCTGATATTGTATGAAACATAAAAGACTGAACAAATAAGTAGTTTACTTTTTTTAGTTTAGTGTAGTCCGCTGGCTAAGACCCGGTTCGTATATAAACAACGGAACGTCATAGTAATATACGAATAATTTTCATTAACTAGCGGTTTTAATCAACCAATTGGAACCAAGTTTTGTTAGTTATGTTAACACCGCGCTTATTATAGATATACTTAAGACTTACGCCTACTAGGATATCGTAATGTCCATAAGTAAAACGACTCGTTTTATTTTTATAGGAACTGGAACTAAGTGACCCACAGGGGGTCTTCCACTTTTCTCTATCTTGCGCAATTGCCTACTGTTGTTCACAATCAATTCACGCAAGCCAGCCTCAACGTTATCGCTCCAGCGTAACCTGGGTCTACACATTACAATTTACAACATATAAATAATCGACTTTTTGTGTAGCCATAGTCTCATAGGTACCCTTCTTCATAAATATGTTTTGTTTTTTTTGTAGCGTCACCAGCCCTTGACAGTCAAAGCAACTGGGATGCGCTAGGAGGTCTTTACGCGTTGCTGGCGCAGCACGACGCACTGGGCGGACACGCGCTCGCCCGAAAGTCGGTCCGCTCGCCCTCGCGCCGCCTGCGGTTCGGACGCCGATCTGACCCCGACATGGCTCCTCAGGCTCCTGTAAGTAACACAATATTTTAATACTGCGCTAACGCTATAATATTTTCACTGCCCAGTGTGCGTATTGTAATAACAGCTATTTAGGAAGATCGATGATCGAACTCCACACATTATCCCAAGTCACGCCAGTAAATTATTGCTTTTCTTTACTTATTGTTTTCTTCTGTTACATTTTCTCAAAGCTAAATAATATGTAACATTCGAATTTTCTACCAAACTGAATTTAGTATCTATAGGTAATCGGTATATTTATTTTTACAAGTAAGATCTTTATTTGTGAATAAATACAACAAACACGACCTCTATAGAACTGTTCAGTGTTCTATTCCATTTTTCAAGCAATAGCAATCCCTAGAAATTTTTCATTCATATTTAAATACTATTAGGAAAATACCTTCTATTCAATCTCTCATGAATATATAATTTAATGTATCTCATATTCTGAAAAATAACATTACTAAAATGACATGAGAGATAACTTGAGATAAGATTAGATATTAACTAAAGCGTAAACAGTTTACAGCCGCAAGAGGTAAATTATTATCACTACACGAGGAGACCGGGACTAACGGACTCACGAACCTGGAATAACAGTACTGAGAATTTGAAAATTATATTAATTTATTTAACGAATCATATTTAACAGATTCACATTAAATTCATGTAGGACACATTAATTTTAAATTGTCATAGCGTAATGAATATCTCCATTAATACAGCGAATTTTGTGAGTCAGTGAACTAGATAACTTACGTTATTACGTTATGGCGTTTCAGAGGACAACAAGACGATATGTGGGTTCCTTCCCATACGTTTCTTAGTCATTTATACAACAATTTGTTTTAATATATCAATTCCCTTGCTATTGCTAACTTGGTGTAAAATTATCATTAATATTATTTAGTTGGATGAGATGGACGAGCTTCTGTCTCTTCGCGAAGTTCGCACCCCGGTCCGCCTTCGCTTCGGCCGCAGATCTGACGAGAGAGTCGTGCCTCATATCTTCCCACAAGAGGTACTTATTAAATCATACGCATAAAGTGCCAGAATATTAAGGATTTCCATCACTTGTTGCTGCTATGTGTCAGCCAAACTTGATGGAGGTTCTGCTTATTAATCTAACACATGTTGAAATTTGATATACGGTTAATTAAAAAGGTGATTTTTAATATTAAATAAAATACTTTTTAAGGGATTTCAAACGTGGTTCATTTTGCAGTATTCCCGATGTTTTAACCCGATGTTAAAGTAAAGTAAAGTATAATCAATCGCGTTTCAAATCCTTTAGAAAGTATTTTATTTAATGTGGAGAGTACTCGCGACAAAACAAAAACAAGAAAATACACAGGTGATTTTTATATTTGAGATCAGTATAATAATTGAAGGAATATAAGATATCTATTTTTAAAGACAATGAATGTTATATATTATGTTTTAATCGACTACTACGAGGTCTCGGATATCAATCTATACGCCTTATGAATACTGTATTCATAAGAACATAACAATCAATATTCATATTTCCATATACTGTTGAATGTCTGATTACGCTAAATCTAAACCTATAAAATATTGCAAACTAAGTTTCCAAGTCAGTGTTTAAATTACCTTATTGATTTTATATTTCAGTATATATTTATAGTTCAGTATCGTATCGGACACAGCGTTTCCGTTATTGCCGAAACGTGTCAAGTGGTTAAGTTTGTTTCTTGTTAGCTGTATGGCTTATTTTTATGAGTGTATTTACGAGTTGGTTCTGTTCAGGAGCAGGAGCGCGCCGCGCGGGCCCCGTCTATGCGTCTTCGATTCGGCCGGCGATCAGATAACAACATGTTCTTGCTCCCCTTCGAGGTAATACACGTGATAAAACATGTCCTCATTGATTCATTCATCATCATAATGTGTCATCACTACGAACATTGTACCATTAAACATGACAATAAGTATTTTATGCCTCTTGGTTCCATTGAGAATATTGACGCGATGTTTGCGTTCATTTAGTTCTAAAAATGACAAATGTTTTTATATAAATTAATTCGATTCGAACCGATATTTTTCTGTTATTGCTATTATTAATTAATTAGTAAAATATTTAACATGTGCACTATACCCTAATTAGTTTTAATTATAGTGTAGCAAAACGGTGACAATAGGAGCGAAGAACCAATTAACATCTAGCAGTACAAATATAATACCGTCTGCTTAATCATGTAAATGCCTCCTTGGCTGCCTTGATAGCCTCTTCGTTTCAATCCCCGGTGGAAACCCAGTCTACAAAACTATTGGACAATAGAGAGATCAGAATTTACTATAAGCGGCATACGGTAGAATCGGTTCATTCTATTGAATATTTTAGTTTTGGAAAGTCGTTACAGAAAGTTTAATAATTTTTCAGTCACCTTAATATTTTTGCTTATCTGTTTCAGTCGACCATACCAAAAGAGGTGAAAGCGAGTAGCTCGGTTGAAGACGACACGCCACAAAACTAATCAATTCGATAACCCACAATAAAAGCCACCAACCATATCCTTAATCCGTATAAATAATGTCAATCTTTGCTGTAAGAACAAAATCTTATTCCTTAATATTTGAGTGTCAAACTTTCTATGAAATTTTAGATGTTACTCGATTAATCTTAAGCTATGTGTACATAATACTCAAATAGTATCTATGTTATTGTTAAAGATATTGCCGAAATCAATCCTCTATTTCCCTGATTATTTTAATTTTAACGAGTTTTGAGTCTAGTCGCAACTGTAGTTATTTCTTGTCGTTTCTTCAACTTGTGTTTTTCCACTCATAATAAATAATTACAAGACTGTTTATAATTTGTTGCCTGAAGTATTTTACATTTTTTGAGCTGGGCAAATGTAAAATTACTTCACTGCTGATACTTTTTGACGATTATCTCTATAGATGATAAACTTTTATTTTGTATAGTTGATAATATATAGTGCATATATCAGTTGAAATATAAAACCAACGGACAAAGTGTTGTTTTAATTACATCCCCAATAATTTAATTCTAGTTAATCATAACACGTTACGCTTGCGAGCACATAATTATGTTACATTTATCGACGAATGCTTAATGTATTTTCAATTCGATGAATTAGTAATTGACAATTTAATTTGGCTATTCTAATCTATAAATTATATTTTTTTGTAAATAATGAAAAAATATTTCCCTATTGTTATTAAAAAAGACGCAACGTAGTTTTTCAAAATAAATTTAAATGTTCGTTGCATTTGCAATTGCATTCGATCTGCAAAGTTTTTGAAATGCCAAGTGTAAATATTATTATAGAACGAGCTTTGCCCAAAGATTAAAAATTAGGATGCAGAAAATTATTAATTTTTAAATAGCACGTATACTTACGTTTACTTTTATGAGCAAAGCAACAGAAAGAATTGATGCCATGTTCGTAAAAGAATGGAATAACCAATTTAAATTTTACTTTCTGATCTCTAGTTAAAAAATATATATAACAATAATCAATATTAAATGCTCCAGTTTAATATAAAATAGTATATATACGTATGGTTCAACAACTAGGAGTAGAGTTAGTGGATACGATCGATCACTAATACAATAAGACTTGCAGGCGATCCATTCTCCTGAGAATGTCTGCACCTTTTCTATTCGCACAATCCACCTAATTAAAGAAAACATCCCCGGCCAATAAATAAAATGTAACTTTACAGTGGTATTTATGCTACATTCAGAAATAATATTATCTAGTACTCCCGTACTTTAGAATAAGATAGTCTTGTTAAACAATGACTTAATACCTCTGAGCGTATTCGTTGAAATTGGCCACATAGGCACAATTTCTCACACAGGCAAGTTACGTCGACGAAGTCCGGGACGTCGTTCATTAGAAACAATTTAACACTTATCTGTGATAGTAGATACTTCTACAATGTTTGTCATGTATATGTTTGTTTGTGAATCTATAAACTGGAAATACTTATTAAAGTGCGTTTGCTCTATTGAACTTATTAGATCAGGTTAACGCTGGGTGTTTTCTAGTAATAATGTTAGTGCTGACAAAGGCAAATGATAGTAAATAATGAAATAGATTATATTCAGGTTTCATTTATAACTTGAAAATTGAAAGTAATTTCAATACTTTACCTGGACATGGTGAATTACTCAGGAAATTCATGTACTTAAAATGAAGATTGTTACAGACAAATACGTTTTATTTTATTATTGACTAGCTTTCCGCCCGCGGCTTCGCACGCGTGGGCTACTAATTTCTGTATTTTTTAGAGGAGCACAACAAAAGTAAAAAAAAATTACGATCGCAGAACCGCTGATATATGCGCATGTCTATAGTGTTTTTTATAATTTTCTATGGAAATAGGTTTCACCAAAATCTCAGAGTGCACGCGCCTCTTCCAAATACAGAAAATTGTAGCCGACGCGAGCGAAGCCGCGGGCGGATAGTTAGTTATTTTTTGAAGGTTTTTGAGAATTTATTGCATTTTTTTACCGTATCTATACGTTAAGAGTATAAAAAGACATGACCGCGCGTCAACCAAAATCTCACATTGTCACGTGGTATGACATTTTGACGACTTTAGAAGCGTATATTTCAAAAAATATTTAATTTAGCAAAAAACGCATTAAGAAACCTCCTTCTCATTTTTAAAAACCTATCTAATGACATCAAATTTAATTATGTACTCGCGAATTTATTTTTTTACCCTCTGTTTACGTGTATGGAGAGCCACCCCTAAAATTATTTTTTTCAAATAAAATGTAGCCTATAAGTTGCACCTAATATTGGTCTATCAGCATGTGCAATTTTATCAAAAACTGTCCAGTGGTTATTACGTGATTGACGAACATACAAACAGATAAACAGACAAACAGACAAAAAAAATTCTAACCATTGTTTTGGTATCTATAGAACATACATGTTGCATACCTATTACTCTTTTTGAAAAATATTCAATGTACAGAAATGGTTCGGTTACTGTTTTATTATATGTATAGATAATAATAATTGTAGTACAGCGGTAAGGACTAGTTACGCCTCCAAGCAGCTTGTCCTTGTCAATGTGTCAAAACCATGACCATTGCATTACGTAAAATATTATAATACTTGTATATTTTACGTCATAAAAAATAGTTCTTTGCAATAATGAGTAACCAACGGACATAGTTCATTTTAAAAAAATAATATTCTATACCTAAATTGAAACTATTCGTTAAATTTTTCTGCGTCTTTTCGGAAACTACAAACGAGTAACCCGATGGACCTTATACCTGCGAAAGTAGGTAATTGAATCAATGTCATGTAACATGTCTTACAAATATATGTATATATTTAGAAAAGGTTTATTAACATTATGATGTGACAATATTATGATATAAAACCAAAATTGGTTTGAGCGAGAATCGACATACATTCCAGAGTTTTTGAAATATAGCATTTTTCTGAAACCGCAAATAATAACTTCGTTATTCAGACAAATACTATATAATTTTTTTTTTTTTTTTTGCGAAAATATGTTATCTACTTTACACTTTTTCATGCTTAGATTATTTTACTGGAAAACCGATTGACCGAATGATTTTTGCATTTGCCATGGACATGATTTTCATAAGTACAGGCATAAATTAAGAAAACAAAAGTGGTACTATTAAATCCAATACTCTGTTTCGCACCGCTACTCTATGTACCTACCTAAAACTCTATTTCGTTAAAGCGACGTATTTATTTACTTAGTGGTAAGATATTTAATATGCACTATACAGACTCTTGAATTTTCCATCTGAATTACATTAATACAAACTGAATTCCACATGAGCGAAGCCGCAGGTACAGCTAACGTACACGATAAACTTGAAAAGTAAAATTTTTATCCTACATATATATATATTTTTTTTCATATTTCTTTAATACTGAAAAATAAATTTATTAAAATGCGTTCTTAGGCTTAATATAAAAACGTTAAAGTTATTATTTTATCATGATTTTTGTGCTTAACGTATTTTTATATTTACAGATTGTATTTACAGATCGTTGAGTCCGGGCGGGATAGTCAGAAAAACAGTAACTTTTCATATGTTTCCTTCGTTAATTATGAATTCTTAAATTCTGAAAAATTTAAATTTAATTCTTTAACATATTTTGTTTTCATTGAACTGTGTTGTTGTAGAACAACGAACGAACAAACGAAGATACGTTAAAATATAAGTTTTTGGGATTTTATTATTATTTAGGATCAAAAAGATAATTTTAAGGATCGGTAAACTCATTAATAACATATTTATTTTGCAAGGGGTAATTCCACAATAAGTATTCTGTTTTCCTACGGTATAAGCCGCGCTAAAAGAGAAGTTGAAGATCGCGAAATACCCGAAAATAAAATATTTGTTACTTTTTCTATGCGGTGAAATGAAGGTAGTCATTGTAGAATTACATTTAGAATGTATGCATTTTATTGTTACTGTTTTTTGTCTATATACTCCCCTTAAAATTGGATCGCTTTTAATTTATTTTGTGTAAAGTTCCACGCATAGTAAATAACTCGCATATTATGTATTACACACAAAATAATGCTTAATAAGCAAAGTTTTAAACTTTTTGCACATCGTTAAGTGATTCCTCTGACGAAAATGTTTCCATTTCAATTAAGAAGTAAATAATAAGATCGACATCCAAATGTTTGCCCATAGCAAAAATGGTTTCAATGTTATTCGTTTGAGCTTTACTTTAGTATAAGATTACAATACTTTAGAAATAAATTGTTATTTATTTATATAAAAATATTATGATGCATAATTAATGAATTTGGTTAAATATTTCATTACAGTTATGAACATATGAAATGATTACATACTGTTCATTTAAAAATAATGTAATGGTGAGTAATGCGTTAATAAAAGTAGATAAGAGATGCGATCACTAGACTCAACGATGATTTAGAACGTATAACAGCCTGGTCTCGGCGTAACTGTTTAGTCCTCAATGCCGACAAAACAAAATACATGATTCTAGGAACACCGAATATGGTTCGTAAGATAGAACGGGAGAATCTTGTGATAAATATAAATAATAACCCCATCGAACACGTCCGTGAAGCACGAAATCTCGGTGTCATATTTGATGAGAATCTGCGCTTCGAAAAATATGCTAAAACAACAATAGCTAATTGTTTTTATCGCCTTAAGCTGCTGTATCGCATTAGGAAATATTTGAGTGTCGACATACGGCTCCCGCTCTGTGAGGCGTTGGTACTTTCTAAATTCAATTATGCCGATGTCATGTATGGTCCCAGGTTACTCAATCGATCCAAAAATGCGATACAGCGAATACAAAATGCTTGTGCACGATATTGCTGAGACATCCCACCTCGGGAGCATATAACCCCCTATCTAATTAAAGCCGGGAGTTTAAAAATGGAAAACCGAAGACGACTCCATTTTGCTTGCCTGTTATTTGGTGTCATGACGTCAAAAGCCCCTAAATATTTGTACGATAAATTGTCGCGGATGGGAGAGCGCACACACACACCACACGATCTTCTTTGCGAAAACTAGCTCTTCCTAGACATTTCACAGCTGCTTTTCGAGGAAGTTTCAGATACAACGCAACTAAGTGTTGGAATAATTTACCACCACCATTAATAAACATTAAACTCATTCAAACTTTCAAATTTAACTTTAAAAAATTCTTAGTTCTTTCTCAAGCCCAAACTTAGTTGCGTTGTTTTCTGTGAATATATATGTTAGTGATATTTTATTTATTTATTTTTATTATTGTATAGTATTGTACTGTCTACTTGTGTATATGTATTGTATATCATGTATGAATGTATATATATATATATATATATATGTATGTATATTAAGTAACGCTACTCCGCCTTTTAATTATTATATACAAACATCATTCATGTATTTATTTTTTTATTTATTTATTTAGATCATCTGGTACTCCAACCGTGGCAAAAGAGGGGCTACTGAAAATCAGCGCTGCAGTAGTCATTGACGCTGCAGCATAATGCTGAGTGGCTACCTCATTGGACTCCGCGCTACTGCACAGTCGTGGCATAAACGTTTCAAACATATTTTTATTTAAGTTTTTTAATTTATTATTTCTTATGTATTGTCACGGTGTGTTTTGTGGAGTTCAATAAATTATTTTTGTCTTTGTCTTTGAATTATCACTCACTATATCATCTTAGTAAAAACTAACATATTTATGTATACAAAGGAATAATTTAGTGAGAGCAACATGCATTGCAAGCTGTCGACGAGAAGACTGTGATTGTGATTATTTTACAAAGGTTGCATATTCAATTAATTCATAGTTTTGAAATAACAATATTTATTCATTTATTGATTATACAACTATTAGGGAAAAATTTGTTTTTAATGTACAATGAACTTTTGACTTCGTTCATGTTCGTATAGTAAAGGTAACAATAAATATTTTTACTCAGTCTGCCCACAAATACTGTTCAAATTACAAATAAATAGACTAGCGGCGGAGCTAGACATATGTTAACCTGTCATTTGATACCACACTCGACTATATTCATATGAAAATGTCGTCGCTTGCTTCACCCCCATTATCTTCATGGAGCCCCTCCCCCCTCCAGAATTTTCTTTACGTACGAAATTTTTATTAAGATCAGATAAACCATACTCCAGATATCCTCGGACAAACATTCACCTATTTGAAGCCTTCTATCTTCGTAGTCCCCGTACCGATTTCATTCATCTTCGAACTTGTTTTGTCTTTTGTCTATACTATTTACCTATTAAAATTTAATTCAGATCGGATAAACAATACTTACGTTATCGTCGGACAAAATGTTCATACTTACATACAAACATGCAAATTATATTATATTAAATTAATACATAGTTATATTAATCAACCAATGTTACGTAGAATAAAAATTAATATTTTTCTACAAAGTATAAATTTTAGACTGAGTATATCGATTCTGAACCTAATGTTGTATGGGTATCCAATCAGGAAAAGTAAAGTTTTCTATACTATATAACATCCTATTTATTTCTCAAGATTAAGTCAACAGAACTATGAGCTGTTTGTATAGCTCAAGAAAAATACTGAATGAAACTCATAGAAAAACTGTATTCAATAAACATAAAGTAATATTAAACTAGTATAGTTTTGGCAGCTTATATCCTCTTAATCTTTGCTTGTTATTTTTTCGAGTGGTGGCCTGGTAGAGATGGCTGTTAATTGATAAGACCGCCGTTTACACTGAGTCATTTTAAATTTTAATGTTGTATTTCTTTGAATGTACATTCTGTATTTATCTTAGTATAATAAAGAGCAAAAAATAGAGATATTATAAATTTGATAAAACTGTTAGTTATCAAAGTAAAGATAAGTCAAGGTCTGAAATGGATCAGCTAGTTCTTAAATAACAATCAAATATTAATAAAACAGAGAGCTCTATTTAAATAGAATGTTGTGTATTAACTGCTTTACATGAAAATCTGTTACAGGGACAGTACACGGCGCACCTGCTCGCGTGTTTTTAGCTAAAAATAACACTATAATTCATATTCATCAACCTTTCCCGAATTGTAAACAACATTCTTTTGTATTATATTTGCGAATTAAATTGCATTGTACCTATTCGTGCAATAAATCTATATGAAAAAGTTCACATAGTATTTTATTGACTTGAACTGTGCAAGCGTATATAAGTACATATAATATAAGGGTTGTGAATCGAAACAAATATATTTGTAATCAATTTCTTCCTGATTTTTTTATTGAATAGGATACTGTAATTAGTGGGAAGATTTTGTAATTAGTGGGAAACAATCCCATAAAACAACGTTGAATGTAACATTAAAGCACAAAAAAAAAAATAAAAATTGATATTATCTTTTTAACATACGAAGAGTTTAAAAATATGAGATCAAAATGTAGTAAAACATTCGAATAACTCAATGTTTATTTCAGATATGTGAGAAAGTAACTTGTTTATGCGGACTTTCCATTCACGAATGCTGGAAACGGAGAAAAAACTTACAGATTGGGGCGGAAATGGGACTGCGATTGGAGATCAATAACCTTAAAACGAACATTGGGAACTCTGGACACAAAACATAAATGAGACACTTTTATACATAGGCTACAAATAGACTGTATGTTTTGTAAAATTCTTATTTATCTCTCCGATGAAGCGCTAGTTCATTCCGAGGTTGGAAGCCGTTGGTACAAGAGATCGTCTGACGCAGCTCATTACAGTCATTAGTGCCCGGCAGTTAAAGTTCAAGGACTGCTCTGTAATCATTTGTTTTCCTTTGGTAAGTTTGTGTAGAAAGACACATGTGGTATTTATAAACGTATTGCGTATTTTAAATCATACCAGTTTAGAAAAAGAAATCTTTTAATCAAATAGGACCTTGAGAAATAAATAAACGTATCACAATGTGTTTCATAACCTTTAAAATATCGCAACATATCCGTGAAAACTTTCAAGTGCAGTGTAATGTGACTCAATAACAGTTTTCATGATCATGAAACAGTTCAGGTGAGCTTGCGCACGCAGCGTGGGCGCGCCGACCGCATTCAGTCAGAGTCAGGCCCCGCCGCCACTCGCACGAACCGCATCGCCGCATAAGGTACAAACATACAATAAAATGCTCAGCTTCGCGTAACATTCGCACTAATAAACGCTTAATTAAATGTAAATGTTTTTTATTCGCTTGTCACCTGGCGCCCTCGCAAAACATAACTAACTTCATGATATATTCCGTTATATAAATAGAAAAGTATTACTCCATGATACTGAAATAGCACGTCTCATTTTCGCTGACGACTCACTCATCCGTCTGTGAAAAATATTTTCATATTTCCAGTATCAGAGCGAATTTTGCACCTGTCATAGTATATGTACATTTCAAAACATTATAATATAAGTATTAATTGGTTTATACATTAACAGCAAAACTGTGACCGCAAATACTTTATAATTGAGGTTTTAGCATTAATACTGAATTCCGTAAATATTCTTTTTTATTCATGCAGTATTGGTTTGTTATCTATTACAACGATTAATTAACTATAGACGCGTTTAAAAATAAGAAACTACTTTGGATCATCAGTTATAAGATTCACGTCTGTAGATGATGAGATTGTTTTCGTCAACCTTGATGACGGAATTGTTGACCTTGCCTCTAAAGTTTTCCTCTGATATTATTCGTCAACATTCCTGAGATTTTGATTCTCTAGGGAAATTACATAGTAATACCTCTTTTAATATTTGTAACCAGTCTTTATTATTGAAATAGTCGATAGATAACATGCAAAAACTATTGATTTGTATATCCAATACATTATATGCATTGTTATACATATAGAACAATGAACATCAAGATTAATATTTGAATTAAGGCGACTTTTGACATAATAATATAAGAGAAAAATATAGCATCGTCAATGCTACTGATTTACTGTTTCCCGACTTAAAGTCATCCGTACTTCCTAATTTACATATTGTTATTTTCTTATTTTCATTGCGTTTATATTTTTCCAGAAAATTCGACCCATGTTGTTTTCAGTAGACGCTTTCTTTAAATAGCGCGCGTATCTTTTGAACAGTATTACGTAGGCATGCTTTACTTTTTAGTTTCACCTACGCGTTCGACTTATTAATTATGATCCACAATGAATAAGTACGAATGGTAACTACTTTTTCATTATAATAAAACTTGTTGAAATCGAAAAAATAATAAACATATACCTATAGCATTTTAAAATACAAAAATAAATCTCAATTCCATTATTTTTATTAAAATTAACTTTTTACACATTTATAAATGTCTAATTTTAAATCGAAAAGCATTTATGCCGCATGCGACATAACTTCATTTGCGTTACAAATACTTGTTGTAAAAATAAAAGATTCGAAAAGTTATATTGTACTACAATGTTAATTATAGGCGAGAAATGTCTTCCGCGTCTATTTTACAATTAAATTCCGACGCACACAAATAAATCCGCGGTTAAATTATTCACTCAGCTGAAACAGCAGACAGTTTGTTTATAAGCAAGACGATTAACAAACCACCTGAATAACTGAATTCACCTTCCGGGAATAGACACCTATTACCAACCAACCTGCCTGAACATAATTGGTTTAACTCGCACTTTCATTAAAACAAAATTACTAAATTACAATGCCTGTGCATAACCAACAAAATTAAAATATATTATTATGCTCAACCAGGAAAATAACGTACATCATTCTCACATAAATATTGCAATTACATGGTTAGGCTTTTAGATATTGGAAAGTTTTTCACAACGCTATCTGTCCCATAAACATTATTCGGAAAATATATTATGGGCGTCGTGGTTGGTGACAGGTATAATAAAATCGCAATAAGACGACGAGTATGCCTGTCACCCGGGGCACGAATCTTGCAGCTGTAATAAAATTACCTCACAAGGAGGATAGAAATTGAGACCCCAATTTCTCGTGGAAAGCAGGCTGAGATTTTAACAATCAAAGTAGCGTTAGGGCCAATAAGGAAAATATACCGCGAACACTTAATTGAATAGATTATAGTCACCCACGTTCGTATAGTTGTTTGTGTTTGCGTGGAGGTACTTCTTAAATACGTGTTTCGAATGTTTTGCGACCAACTTCAAACTTTGCGTAAAATTAAAGTACTTTGCATGTAAAAGCTTTAATTTAAAGTGTTAACAAATGATTAGTATTACTAATGATTAGAAATAATCTTTCATATTATAAAATTACTGAATTGTTTTTTACGGGTAATATTGAAGCTACGTTTCTCGTGCCTCATGCACCATAAGTTATATATATTTTAATATTTTCAGCGCAACGAACGACTTCAAAATGGCCACAGGACCGAAAATAGTTCATAAGCAGTTCAACTCGCCCATCGGGCTGTACTCGCAGCAGAACATCCAAGAGACGCTCAGCAAACACATGCAGAACCTTGACAATGGCACTGTAGGGTGGGTATCTGCACTAATATAATAAATATTTTTTATGAGTTAATGCATACGGAGAGAGAGTCTCTATGAGTTTGCATAGAGGTAGAGCTTAATCTGCGTAATAAAATCCGTGTTTGAAAATTATTTTGCTGTTTAAAAGTTAACTCAAGACTTAATGTCTGTTGTTAGAATATTAATAATCCTGAGAAAGATTAAAAATTCTTGACTATTTACCAAAAAAATCACATATCCAATCATTTCAGAGAATTTTTTAAAACACTTTCTTTTAATTTGTCAAAAGAGAAATCTCCTCATCAATGGAAAGTAACGTCTCGATAGTATTGACGGCGTTGATTGAATACTTACAAATAGCAGACGCTGCCAATACGGATGAATCACCCAATCGCTTATGTGCATCCACTTCATTGTTGAGCTTAAAATAAACGAAAAATAATTGTGTCATTGTTCTAAATTATTTTGTAGTTACGTGGTATAAATAACGCGACGTGTTTGGCTCTATAATGCCTTCTAAGAAATCTTTAATCGTGCATATGTGTACTATAATAGCATGAACGTTACTGAATTTAAACATTGGGTCATAATTTCCTTACCATCCATACCATAATATCTTTCTATTGGAATTTATTAATACATGTAAGTATGTTTCATTATAAACGGCATCTTAAAAATTGTTATCTATTATAGTGGGGTACATAATTTAATGGCCAATGACCCCTTTGCAAATATTTCTCTTCCTACTGACATTTAAGCAGTTATTTAGCAGTGCGCCAATAATGCATTCCACTTTCTGCTTCAAAGTAAACCGAAATAAATTAACGCTTACCGTGTTCCATCTGTTTAGTCCACATAACGATCCTGGACTTATTTAGACTGCGTATAAACAGGATAAATGTTATATTTTCTAATTTACATTCAAATCACGTTTCACGGTTATTCGGCACGGAATTAATAATTGTTATTTTTTGTACAATTTATAAACATCGCTAGGACGTGATGAACTTGATGAGAGCGAGGTAGATTAAAATATTTTTTTGACAGAGACTTTGCAACAAAATATAAACGGAACGTTGTTAATTTTGTTGCGTGACTTTAAAACTAAGTTTAAGATGAATGGCTACGCACTAAACTCAGAAATCTTATATTATGATAGGTAAAAAATTACATCACACGCATACGTATATTTGAACGAACCATTTCGAGGTATTTTTGATCCCAACACAACTCGTAAACTATTTAATCTACATTCATGAAATTTGGCACATCTATTAAATGCAATATATTAAATATATTAAAGGTACCCTAAAGCTTAAATGTACATACCCTTAAAACGTCAGAACAGTTGCAGTCAAAAACATCACCATTTATTCAAATTTTTTTTGGAAATTCGAAGCCTGAGAGCGGAATAAAGATAACAGAGACAAAATGGCAAAGAACAAGATTTTCACCAGAAAAAACAATGCTAAATAACCCTAGTGAAAAGTTGAACCAATGCATGATTACCAAGCACAGCTAGCAAGTGATCGCACAACTAATTACTATTTGTGGAAAGCTCTTAAAAACCTTAAAAAAGGCCGATAACGCGAATCCCTCCACTCAGAGAAGAGAATGGACAGTGGGCCATAAATAATCAACAAAAGTCAACTCAATTTGCTCGACACCTGGAACAAATATTTAAACCTTATGAAAATCACACAGAAATAACAATAGACGAGATAAGTCTTTACTTTAATAGAGTTTAGAGACAATAAAAAAGTGTTTGTACATTTTATCTATAAAAATTAATTTAGGTTAAATTCAAATAACCTGTTAGTCTTATAAACTAAATCGTAAATGGAAGGGCTAATTTTATGTAATCCTGAAGTTAAAAAAGCAATTGACTGTTAATAGATGATTATATCTTGTAAAACATATTAAAATATTAATCCAGCAAGCATAAAGTACATAAAATATTAATTTAAAGTGTTTAAGTAATCTGTTATCGAACAACATAATATTTTTTATTTTATTATAGCTTTTACCGGATGTACTCGACTCTATTAACTGAATTATGCGTGCATGTAATAATTATAGAGTAATATCTTAAATCTCTCCTTTGTTTATAAAATGGCAAGTGGAAAAAATAATAAAATACATAATTACATGTAAGTCGCCTTGGTTGCAGCATTGCAGTCGCGGCGTGGCGGTTAAGCGCACTGCGTGTGCGCAAACAACTAACAATAAAGGTTTTCTTCTATAGTTAAATATTTAATAAAGTTCGATAATAACAAATATCTTAATCATTACAAACAATATTTCATCATTTAAATAAAAATATAGAAATTTCGTATTTGCTTGTATGCTTCTTTGGAGACTGTGATTATTGTCGTCATTTTTGGCAAAAACTCAGTGAAGCTGTCATCGGCTTATATATTTTAATTGCGTCCAAACAAAGTAATTAGTCACTGGTACATTCGTGACACCTACGAGATGGCTTTAACAATCGATTGTGATGAGTAAGTACTGATATAATTTCTTATAGAAATCTGCGGTTACGTATGTTTAGAAAATGAAAAATATAAAAATATTTATTAAAATTTAAAATTATTATGAGATGAATATTTAACTTCTTAAATAATTAAAAACATTCAGAATTATCCACATAACTATATAAGTAACTAACTAGAGTTATTTATACGCGTTGATTATATATTAACGAATGAGTTAATTAATTATTCTTAGAATTAAAGATAAGCGTTAGAAATGGCGGCGATTTTCATTTTTTAATCATATTTTAAATTTTCTCATGATTGAACTATTTTCTCTATTCAGAAGTCAGTTCAAGAATGTATCATTTAAAAATTAAAAATTTATTTTAATTACATCAATACATAGATATATTCTCCAGCATTTTTTTTTGACTTGTAAGGCAAATTTAGGCAAACTAAGGCAACTTTCAAAAGGCAACATAGTTGTAATAAGTTAAAAAATAATAAAAAGATTGAATAATTCACAGTAATATTATGTTCTAAACCGTAGTTCCACAAGTCTCAACACGAACAGTTCGAAATCTAGACATCCATATAATACAAGCAAAATATAAATTAACTTTCACATCTAAGTATGTGTGTTGACTTTGTTATATCCCGGATGAACTGGAAAGTACATTTAAGGCTGTGTCGCTGAAGTAGGAGCTTCTTATCACGATTTGTTCGACATTGACACTTGATCATGTAACCATATATGGCAGATCGAGGTAAACGCGAGATCAACTTCCATATTACATTTTTATTTAATACATTTTAGTCGCACATATATTTAAAAGCAACTTAAGTAACTTTAGTATTGCGATTGTTGAAAAATAAAATGTAATTCTTAAAATACTGCACAGAGAACAATCAATTATAGAATTTTTTAAGTTTAAATCCCAGATTTTTAAATAGTAAATTTTATTGAAAGATGAAAATCTATCAAGGAACCATAATATGCTATTCCTATGCAATTATTTTTTCACCCACTTTATAAATTAAAGACTGTTTAGGGTACAGGTTTATGGTACACATACACATATCGAAATTGTATGGATCTAAAGTATGTTGAATTCCTGGCAGCCCATAGGTTGATTGGCAAATTTAGTCTTACAGTGTATAAACTGCATTTATAAAAATTAATTAAAAGTTGAATATAGACTTTTTATAGACATTAATATTTTACTTTATTCAAGTTATTTATTTATATATAGATATATACCGGGTTGCAGATTAGATTTAATTGACTTAAACATAGTTTTGGCATAAATCTAAGTCACCATAAATCCTGGCCTTAAGCTCCGTTACAAATCTGTTACGTTGATAAAGGAATGATTAACCCTTTCAGATTTTAAGTATGGATGACATCTTGGATTTATTTAATCTTGTAATAAATAAAATTTCTGTTTAAAATATATTTTTGTTAATTTAAACATTTACTACCAGTTATCTACCTATTGTTAACAAATTATACAATTACTGTCATGCAATTGTTTTATGTTGATATTTACATTGCATCGTAGCAATTTAATTGTTTTATTTCAATGTACTAAAAAATCAATGCACAGAATTGGCCTGGTTACTTTTTAATTATATGTATAGATAAACAAAAAAATTTTCAAAGTACTATTTTCCGTATTTTGAGATTTTGTCGGTCGCGCTAATTTTGAACAATTTGGCTATAAAAGCAATCCTTATAAGTATGATCTTTATAAAAATTCTCATTAATTTCTTTAAAAAAATAGTACAACTGCAAACCTTAAACTACTATTTGAATGTCGAATGTACATCTCCAAACTTTCAAAGCACTTTCAACGTTTTTCAATTTACATGTTTAATTTATTAGTGGTGACAAAAGGTTTTGTTTAAACAGCCTTCCCTCAGAGTGACACAATTCGCAAGTGAAACAATCAAAACGAAGTTAGCTCTTACGCTTTGTCACAACTTCTTGCGCCCGTTTCCCACGACAAGTTTCCTATATCACTTAAATAAAGTTAACGTTTTTGCGATTGACTTTCCGAACACCGATGGAAATTGATTCATTGGGTAAACGGAGAAAGTTAGTAAAGGAAAATAGCGGTAATTAAACTTCTAAGCTCATTACTTTTAATTGAAGATGTATTCATATCGAAGGTTCTATACAATTATTGTTTACTAGCATAATGTTCATATTCAGCCTATAGAACATAGCATATGTTACACGTGCATATGTATATAATGTAGCTTTCGAATAGTGAAAGAATTTTTAAAATCGGTCCAGAAGTTTTTGAGCCTATTCATTACAACCAAACAAACAAATTTTTCCTCTTTGTAAAATATCAGTGTAGATTTCGTCGTGTTCTATAGACTGAGTGCTAAGTAAATTTTACGAACATTGAAAACGAAATTGTAACATATTGTCTTTTTACAGAATCGATTTTCACAACCCCACAACAGACAAACCCGCAAATCTTGCAAACTCAGCCGTCCTTCGCATGTTAGAGGAGGAGGAACGCAACAGACGAGGTTTACCTAGTTAGTATACATTTGCATAAGTCTTAATGAATAAATTACTAACTCGTATAGGTACTTTATTTCTTTTTACAAACGTTTGTGTTTGTATATTGTGAGAGCATGTTAACGCTGCTAATCCGTTGCTTTGTCAGAACTCGATCCAACCCAAGTCCAGGCGATTTTGGAGAACTTGGAACGCGTGAAGCATCGTTTTGACAACTTTTGGCCACCGAGAAGTAAGAAACCAACTCGTAGTTGGGATGGCCTACTCAACTCCACTTCCTATTTTTACCCTGAATTTATGAAGCCTACCAAAGGTACCCCTTGGTAGTGTTGAATTAGCTTCCATTTTCAAAGGACATAAACATCGCATATTGTTATTCAGTTCATATTTCAAATGACAAATTCATAATTAAGCCCGCATATAATCCACATTAAACTCTTCCATGAAATAAACGAGTAATGACGTCATAATACATGTTTCCATGTGAATAACATGCCTACTTAGGATTAGAGATAAATATTGCATGGCGTTAATCAACATCAATAATAAAAAGTCTGTTAGTTTAATCGTATTATCTCAATAAATTAACTTGTTTATGGTTTACAATTAGTTATTAATTAAATTATACCTACAAGGTTTAATATTATTTTGTTAGAATATGGCGGAATTTTATTTTATTCTATTTTACTGTTAATCCCAAACACTTAATCAGCAATGACAAATTATATAAAATAAATTAAATCAATCGTAAACAGATCCAGGAATGAAGTGTATGAAAAAATAATTCATTAAGAATTTTTTTTATTTATAAGGAATTTTGTGTCTTCATTATTAAAAAATATTTAGGTCTGTCATATTTTTTGGTGTTTTAAGTAAGTGTATGCAAGGTCAGACTACATTTAATCATAAAATAACACAAATTGGTGTGGTTCGTATCTATGTTTTACAATATTTTATGTTCGATTCTGACCCTGGGAACTGTTTTTAAAATAATAAAAATGTTTTGTTTGACGCAACCAATAACTATTTCGGGTGACTCGGAGTCCACATTCGCGAACACTTCATGAATCAACATCTAATATTAAACGCGGGAAAGATGCATGTGCCGAATGACTATCTCGGCTTCGATTCGAACACTGAAACACTTATAGCTCACCTTTTGCCTACATACCGAAAATGTTCTCATCGATATCAGTCGATATTGAAATTGTTGTAAAATTATTTGACTCAAGCACACCACTCGGTAAAATGCAAAATATTCATACACTAATATTACTTTACCTATCTTTTACTTCATAACAATGCAATATATCCACCTTGATTGCACTATCACCCTAACATTTCTTACTTTGAAAGTTACTTATAAAACAGACAATAAATCTAGAAATCTAGAAACCTTCCTCAGTAGATACTGTAGTGACTTAAGTGTAGACATACTTAGAATTGTACAGTAACAGTAAGTTCATTAACTATTGTTTGTATTTTTTTTTATTTTGATTTCGCACAGCAATAGTAATAATTAAAGGTTATTTACAACTTCGGCGATGACGAAACGGATAAGCCGTCATTACCGTATTATTGCAGAGGTCATATGGTGAATCAGTGTTGATTTGTTGCCAATATAAAGTAGGACCGACAGACACACTGACTCTACAATATACTGTTGCCGAAATAATAAAAAGTTACTTTATACTCAACAAGCAAATTAAAGAACGTAATATTATATACTTATTGTGAAGCCCAATCGTGAGCCCTTTAATTTATCTTCATAATTATTATCAAAAGAAGGGGAAATTCTTTTATATTACGGCCATTAATGTTCTTTTGGCCGTTACCAGTTATAATCAGATAAACGAAGGAAACTAATAGAAGATTACTGAGTTACGATGGCAATGTAATATTAAAGAACCTTCATTATTTATGACGGTAATTGGAAATCGGAAAAAATGTTACAGGACGTACTTCAACGTTTTGTTTTTTTGCTATAGTGAATCCCCAGTATGTAAATGGATTAAGATAATTAAATCACCTTGTTGCTATTTCGAATCGAGCATTCGTTCGAAGTCAAGGTTTAAACAGTAATACGCTTTCGATAAAAACAGGAACGAAAGACAGAGACGACCACGTATACCTTTATATTGGTCTCTTAAAATAATATAGAATTGGATAGTCATTCACGCACCTACACACCTGGCGACCGAGCCAAGTAGTTGGATAGTCCTTAGCAGATCGCGGCAGGAATCACTTGCGCTATACCACATTAATATATTCGTGAGTTTCACGCACTACTATACATTTTACACTTTTTGCAAATAACAATTGATTTGAAATCAAGCAATTTTTATTTTAAATGATTTTTTTTATAATTAAACGGGTTTATCGCAATATATTTTTATGAGTAAACATATAATTTTTCTTTAGTCTAAATTAATAACTTACGCGTATTTTGTTTTTTTGTTTAAATTATTATAATTATTTCATTAGTTTATGAGATGCTTTGTGGAGACTCTCCAAAGCTTTGAGCTTTTAATCACTAATGGTTACAGACACATTTACAATATACTTTCTAATCTTTTCTACTTTCCAATGAAGTATGAAGCTACCAACTTTCTTACATGGTATGAGAAAATAGGTAATATTTGAATGTTAAATAAAATACATTTTCAAAGATTTTTTTTTAACCGGGGCTTATTATAATGTATTTTATTAATACTCATGTTAAAATAAACACAAGAAAATACTAATTCAATACTTATTTCTTTCCACATTGAACATAATATTATATGTGTAAACATATTAAATCTTGAAGCGAGGATAGAAGAGTAATAAAGACTCTGCATCAGGCAATTTTTAATCTGGAATAATTGGAGTTCTAGTTTTTATTTCCTGGCAAATGTCCAATATCTCGGTGGCCAGGCTTATTTACAGCGGAATGTGTCATAATAATTGTCCCGAAGTGTTGAATACTGAACCTTGTGGTGGTCCGAAATAGTTCGCGGTGATAAGATCTATGAGATAAGACGATCGAGTATAAAAGTAATTTTGTTGCAGACCAAAAGAAAGTAGTGTGGCCGCCAGCCCCTGAAACGAACGGCTACCACCAGCCGCAGCAGGTAACTGAAATTCACATTTATGTACATATTCCTAATATACATTTACGCTGCACATAGCAAAGCAAATAATATATGCGCTTGGTAGTTGAAATCATTATGCATGGTTTACATAGTTTGTCTATAATATATTATAGCAGTTATATTTTATTTGTAGTATAATGTTTTATCACTTCAGATATAGTTCGACTATAGAAAGGAGATTTGAACAAAATGTACATAAAAGTTTTCAAAATTGTATATAAAATAGAACCCAACAATTGAATAGTATTTAATTCTTAGTTAGTTACTTCCATCAAAATATATGATGTTTATTTGTTGATAAAATTTTAAATATATTTCATTGTATATAAAAATAAAGCTTAGCCAAGGTCTTTTTCGACTACGGAGTAATTATAACTAGTAGTTATTTATACTGGAATAATTATTCGTTTAAATTGAAATACATACAAATATTAAAAAATACTCACATAAGCAGCTCATTGTTATTATTGGTATTTGGTTTCAATAGCACTTGAAGCTTGGATGCAATGTGGACAGTCTTTTGTTACTTTTCCTCAGCAGCAGAGCCCAGCGTTCTACAACAACGCGCAACACTCTCCGTCACAGCCGCAATACTCCCCACAGTCCTCCGTCCAGCCCGCACAACCCGCGTTCCAGTCCTACCAAAACCAACCTATCAACCAAAACCAGTACTCAAACCAACCTCAACCTCAATCAGGTTTCTGTGAAGGCCGCCGTCAAGAAGCTACAGGCTTGAGTAAATTGATCCCAGTAGGGCCAGGTGTCTCCGCCGCCCCCTTGTCTCCCTCGTACCGCCAGGTTCCCTCGGGCCCGCTGTCCCCCTCTGCACAGCCCTACCGCCAGCAGCAAAGCCGTTGGGCACCCGTACCAGCCCCTATCTCACCTCAGGTAGTAATCACATGCGCTAACCATCGCTTCCTTATCAATTAACTCCTAGTGTATACATATGTGGCAAGAACACTGGTCTCGGTTCTTAAATAAC
>LQNK01000758.1:223026-241504 GCA_001586405.1 Phoebis sennae
TACAAACATACAAACATACAAACATACAAACATACAAACATACAACGCCCGGCCATCTCGACTCTGAGACCTCGCTTCGCTCGGTCAATTATTCAATCATTTCATCAGCTTTTATTCAATTAGCTTCATAGTAACACTCTAGACCAGCAAATAGATATAAGAAAACAGATATTTAATTAATGTACATTTGTATATTTTATAAAGTATTTATTAATTATCGATCGAATTATACCTACTAACCCTTCAAAAGCGTAAAATAAGAACCGCATTACTCCTACACGTGTTCATTTATTAAAAGGTCAATAAATCTATAAAATAAAAGAAATTTAAAAATGTCAACATACTTTGACAACTTTGTTAGTAAGTACCTACATAAATGTTAACAATGATAATTAATGAATCGTAAAATTAATGAATGTAAAATATCAATGAATGTAAAGTTGGAAAATAATTAATGCTCATTTAAAAATTGTATAATCTACAGCCAAACGCACAGGCCCCACAGTTTCCGCCCCAGTCGCAGTACACGCCACAGCCGCAGTACTCGGAGCCGGCGTACCAGCCGCCCCAGAAGGCCTTCGAGCCCCCGCCGGCGACCATCACCCTGCGCCCCCAGCCCCCCATCCACCAGTCACCTTCACCGGTGTTCCCCAGTCAGCCTGCTGCAGCGTCTTTCCAAGGTATTAATTGTCGTTATTTATGCATCAAGGAAGAATCAGCAATGGGTCGATTAGAAATTTATGCGATAGGTTATAAATAAAATAATTTAATTAATATACGTAGATTGATGTTAATAGGTATTTACTATTTACTTATATCATGTACCTATAAAATGCATCAGACATTATTCTTATTCCATATGTTATTTCCAAATAACTCATCAGTAGTACTTCTATAAATTATCAAATATACTAATAACAACTTGTTTGAATCCGATTTTTTGCACTCAAATGAAATGGACGTGTACCTATCCCGCGCGTGACCCCGATTCTTATATCTCCATTAAATAAAAATGCTTATAAGAATTCACTCTACCAACATTCCCAGGGAAGTCGCCGCAAAACCATATAATTTCTAAAGCTTTTTAAAAGCTCTAAGGCAGTAAATGTGATAGTAGGATACAATGTTCATTTTATACTGTTTTTAAAATACTTTATATGTATGTCCTATGCTAGGGAGAGAGTTAAAGACAGTAGGTACTTACCTACCGTGTTACACGTAAAAGCTTTTATAATAGAATCGAAAAAACATCTGTGCAAGTTTACGAGCTTTAGAATGAACCATGCACTTAAGTTAAAAAAGAATAAAAACAGAAACACATGAGCTCTGTCAGCTATTTTACACAATAAGTATAAAGTCGAAGAAAGATTTTAATATCACATACTAATCACTGCGTCGCTAATTATGGTTTTGAAAATTGTGATGTGAATGTGAGAAGAGTATTAATTCATCTTATTACAAGTCAAAAAAGTCAGTTTTTAAATGTATTAAAACATGGTCTGTACAGTAATAATGTTTTAACATCCTGATAGCATTCAATTTGAGTCACTATATAGTAATGTGTTTATAAATAATTTTCAGGGGGCGTCAACATGAGAGGTGACAATAAGTGGCCACCCCAGTCCGTCAAGGAGGCCGTGGCGGCAGAGAACGAAGCACGGAGGCAGTTGGCCAAAGGACCTGCCTGCAGACCACGCAAGGTATGTCACGTACTTTGCTAACAACCAGTAGCTTGCAATCGTGATTAAGAAAATTTACTTAAATCTAATAAAACTATGTTAAAATGTACTAAGTACGATATATTTATTTTAAGACATAGTTGTACATATCTATGGATGTTCAATATCTTAATGAAATCTGCTTGTTTTTACCCCTCAACCCTGGTATGCACTTGGCTTTCGTTTGTATCGATACTAACAAATATTTGCATTGTTATATTTCAACATACATTGTTCAGATAAACTCATATTTGAAAAGGTTTCCTTCTAGTAAGTTTTGATAACACCCATATAGCACCAGCTTCTTGGAAGTCTGCGCAATCCTGACTCGACCGTTGTCTGTTTTAGCCGCGACAATATTCGCTTGCCGAATTGCTTGCCATGAACGAGGTGTAGATCCTGTCGTGTACGCTTGGTACATGCCGGATTTTAATTACTTATTTGTAAGTGATCCTGTGGGTAGAGTAGTTTGATAAAAATAATAACTAGCTAGAGACTGTCCACAATTTACTCGTAGTTCGTAGTCGCGATCACCTAACGCGTTTCCAGCCTACGCATTATTTTACGATCATCGAATACACGTAATTGACTAAAACGCTAAAAATATACGTCTCATAGATATTTCTTAATCTATCTTTATCGCTTGGCATAATAAGATGTGCATGAAGTAAACTAGAAATAGGATCATTTATGTCAGGATATTTTAATTCTAAATTACCTATCTTTCAATCGAAAGGGTCGTTATATGTTATTATCTCTTTACAAAGATATAGATTTTTATTTTCTAATTTTTGTAGCAAATATCCTAAGCTATCTGATTCGCTTATATAAACATTCTATGGTATATTTTCACCTTCTAAAGAATCGATTCTAAGACTGAAACATTTTTTTGAACGTTTTCTATGTGTGCTTCCCATTTTATTCCAGGTACAAAAGGACTACAGTTCTTTCTTCTCGCAGCACGCTTTGAACCACAGCTACACTAGCTACCGCGTTCCACCCGGTACTCAACACTACGAAGACCACTCAGGCCGATCTTCTTATTAATTACTTAATTTAATACTTACATTATGAGGGTCATTTAGATCTAAGAGGATGTAGCCTCTCAGATTTTCATATCAATCATGTCTCATCTGTCTTTAATAAGACTACATCAGCCATAAAAAGAGATCATTTGCACCCCGCGCTGATCGGGCATTGAGTACTTGTGTGGACTTTACAAATTATTAAAGTCCTTCGGCATGTACCGAATATTTTTCATTGTATTCAGTACTTAATTTTAGAAATAAATTATTTTTACATTATTTTCATTTATTATAAGTTATTAGTTTTCTTAATAAAACATATTTTCACGCACCGTTGTTCAATTGCATTTTCATAAATATTGTGTCTAATTGAATACGAATTAAATGTTATTGTGTCAATGTGCGGCTTCAAATACGATTGTATCAATACTGCTTTTAATGCTTTTTAAGTGAAATTTCAAAATATTAAATACAAATTTAGGAAACTTTACTCGATAATGACAAAAGCTTCAATATATTAATTGGCTAAGCTTATGTGTATTTACCTAGTCACGAATATTATTTCAAATTATTTTGTATATAAAATATATTTAATTGATTTTGTATTTCATTATTTATTTTTTTGTAATGAAATAAAGTCTAAAACCTAATTTTGCATTTTATAATTCTATAAATATCAATGCCTGGACTGTACTACCTGTAACAACTAATATGTATAATAATGTCATTAGTCGCTTGAAGCAGATAGAGCAAAAATTTATACCCATTGTTGTCAATATAGTAAACGAGTTCTCAAACAAAACAACTAAACTTAAAACAATAAAAAAACAAATAATATTATGAAAATAATATATTATGTTACACTGTGTTCAAACCACACCTTAACAACAGCTAAACTGCGGTGCATTATAAATGCGTCGAAACAATTAAAGCGAACTAGCCAAACATTCGGCAATATGTACAATATGTACAAAGTTAAAAAATAAAAAAATAACATTTTACCAAAAGTGAGTTATATTGTCTCAAATTATTTTATTCAAATATATCACAGCGATTATCTATAAACCATTTATGTCCGTATATTGAACAGTATGCTAAGAAATTATAGGTAAGATTATTATTTTTTGTGTAGCATTTCACTGTGCTTACATAACATCATAATAACTTGCTCAAAATACAGTAAAATAACGAACAATATAAAAATGTGAAAACAGAACAAACTTTTTATAAACCGTGCAATATTAAAATTCTAATTGCCATATCAAAATGTTCAGCAAATACGAGAAGTGATCAGTCTAATTGTTAATTAAGAATATTTATAAAAAATCGAATCGTAGTATTGTTGGTTTTTCATTATTATTTTTACAATAATTAGCGAGTAAATGAAATACATAAAATAAAATAAACATGTTAATTCTCAAAACAATATAAAATTTTCATAATTTTCGAACATGAATGATTAAAAGGTAATATAGCAATCAGGTAACAACAAAGTATTGTCATCAATTTCCGAAGGTATTAAAAGATACGACGTAATATATTCGTAGAAAGGAAGGCACCTGCTCCGTTGCATAATGCTATGACAATGGCCAAATAGTCAAGTGACAGTATAAAATATTCGCTCTATACACTGAATTATTAATGACCTACGATAGCAATAATTAGACGATACATTAATCTTTCTATACACGAGTATTTGTTTGACTTTTATATTATGTTTATAATTCTAGACAGAAATATCTAGATATCGCAACACCTGCGCAAAGTTGTTTGTCATTTTGGCACGTGACCGGTTCAAATTATATATTTAGTACATTGCTTTATGCTATGTTAATTTTTAATTTTGTATATCGCATTGGACGCAATTTTTATAAAGAGTGTAAATCACGCATCGTGAGAAATAAAGGCGAATAAACTTAAAGCGTGTGTGGCATTTGCACACGACAGTTGCCACAGCCAGGTGTGCGTTTTCAGATTCACAAGTGTCTTATGATACCGTTAAAAATTTCGTTTCCTACGAAGAAAGTTTTAAATTATATAAAATTTTATTCAATCACACCAGTGCCTTCGCATCCAGGCGTGCCTGCATCTTGCACCCACCTGCATTTAGGAAAGTATCGGCCCTACAGAAGGCACAGACCATAGACACGCCACGGCCCTAATTTTTGTGAACCCTAATAAATTATTATTATTTGGTCGAATAATAACCGCGACCGGAGATTTTTTATTTGCCACCTCCCTGTACATGTCACAATCTCTCACTCGTTAATTTTGCATCACAAGCCAGAAAGGCATGGCACAATTAGTCAGAGGTCGGCAACGCGGCGCCTCTTCAATAAATTTTAGTGCGCTCTTAAACTATTGTTAATTTAGAAAATAAATTCAAAACGTAAATTATATCTATGCTATCGAGAAAATACTGTTTCGATAGTAAAGTCACTCACTAGCATAAATAATAATGGCGTTATAAAATTAGCAAATGATCATGTTTATAAATAAGAATATTACTATTACATTAAAAGCGTTGCCGACCTCCGCTACTAGTGAACACGATAATTCGATTGTCACAGAGTTAGACGAGTGAGAATCCTTGCGTCTGTTGTATGGCCTGCAGCAGGTGGTACTTGAGCCGCTCCTTGGTCCGGTAGCGCGGCAAGTCCAGGAGGTTGAAGCACGTGTGGGCCACGGGGAAGAAGCGCTCGTCGGCTACTGGCTGGATTCTTATCTGCAAGTCACATAACAATAGATAAATAAATATCAATCTACCAGTGTAGCGACGGGTTAGCATACGTATGCCACCCCATTTCTGCCCATGGGTGTCGTAAGGGGAGACAGTAATTCTGACGCATAACATCTTTAGCAATAAAAAATGCGAGTCGAGTATTGCACGATTAGGCCAAGCTCGCACCGGTGTAATTACCACACCCCAGAGGAGAATCGGCGTGAACATTTGAACAGTATTGCACTGTGTGTTTGATCGTGCCTCTTATGAAAATGTTCGATCGATGTCAGGGTCGATTCTGAATGTAAGTTTATTTTGGATTAATAAAAAAAATATGATAATGTATTACTTCCTACGAACTTCCTCTAAACGGTATGGCTGGCATTCAATTACTTTCAACAAAATATATCTATTCTTAAGTTCTAAGCTATTATTTATGGCCTGATTAATAATTACCTTTATATCTCTCATGCCTTGGATGGGCACGCGGTCGCTGCCAGTGAGGAAAAGTAAGAACTTTTTCTTATCTTCAATTGATAGTTCATGAAACACCTCCCAAAACCATCTGCAAAGTATATATTTTTTAAATGACTCTTTTATTAAACTTTATTAAATTATTTTATATTATTGCATCATCATTTAATAAAAATTAGAAATAGTGTAAATTTAAGTATTTTAATAGTAATTTGAATATGCATCTCCATCAAGTGCATTACATCCTATCAAGTATATATTTTTAAGTTATACTATAAAATTTACTATATTCTATTATGATTACTAACACATTTACATTAAATCAGAAAGATATTATCAAAACAATTATAACAAAACCAGCCGAAGAAATTGGTAAAATGAAATAAAAAGGTTTACGTTCGTACCTCACTTGTGGGTCAGAGGCCGCGTAGCCGTTCTTGTATTCGCAGTTACTCTCGAACATTTCCCAGTCGTACTCCTCGTTTCCGATCACCACCGACATAAGCTCGTGTGACCTAAATAACTTTATTATCCTACCACCACAAACCTAAAAATATAAGTTTGTTTAATCTATTCCAATAAATAACACTTCCAACTAATACAAAAGATCAACATCGACGAATTAACGAGGTTTATTTATCAACAATTTAATAACTTTTCATACAGGCAGAGTTTTTGACTCTAAATAAAGTTCGATAAGAAAACACTCACCTTTTGGAAACCTTGATTAAATGCTTTGAATTGACTATCTACAGATTTATTGAGCAAAAAGTCAACATAGAGGTCGACGTACTCCGCCTTGTTTTCGTGAGTCACGGGCAAATTCTCGCCGTTTTCTTTCAAAGGGTGTACTTGAATTTGATCAAATACTACGGTGTTAACCGCGAAACATAAACAAAACACCTGAAAAAATAGCATGTTTAGAGTTAAAGTAATATTTAGTAATACGTATTTTGTCCGTGTAAAGTATAATTAAGACTCATTGTTCCTATTGCAATAATTGAAAAAAAATAAGATAAATAAAATAAAAAAAAATCTATATAAATATTTTAGACTTTAACGAAGTTACCGTATTTATTAGAATCAAACCGAACACAAGGTAAGTTTAGGTTAAGTTTTGGTTAATAGGTAATTATATATTTAATATAAAATACCTTACAGATAATAATTTTAAAATGTATGTAACCTAATGCCAAGGTACACCAAGGTAGAAAGAAAAAGGTACACCAGGTACACAGTAGTAAGAAAAATGAAAATTAACAAAAGCATTATTTAAGCTACATTCATACAGAAGCAAAAGTACGGCTTTTCGGGACTAGCATTGAAGAATAATGTCTTTTCATTTTGAAGAAGTTTACTGTTCTTGGGCGTAGTCAAAGAAGAATCTCAAGATAATAAGTAAGTATAGCACATTTGATGCATTTTTGTTAAAGTTTTATCTATTCAACTAAAAAATATATTACCTATAGAAATTGTATTTTTAAGATCAAGAAAGGGAAAAAATAGGTACATGAGCTGAGTGCTTAACGCTACCCTCGGAAGCGATTCAAACTTTAATATCTACGATAGAAAAAAACGGGAATGATCCTATATATATTTTCGTATGCCTCAATAATGACATGGTAAAGTTCTGACATGCTAAAAAATTACTGTAATTTTTTCCATTATTTTTATAGTACTCACAACCTAGGTTGTAAAAGTTAATAGATCTCGTTAATAGACATTTTGAATTATGGCACATGCCACAATCGGCGCGAGCGAATCGCGTCTCGCGTATTGCGCGGGATTCGCGTATGAAAGTAACGTTAAACATTAAAATTATACGATTATTAGGTCACATTTTTTAAATTATACGTACGTCTTCAACATCGTCATCGGGGTAATCTAACAGGTGTTTCAAGTTATTGGCCAGCGTGGGATACAGATCAGACAAGTCATCCAGCATCACAGACTCGCCCAGCAACTTCTTGTACAACACGAGAGGGAATGGCACGTAGATTATTATCGAGTTGTATATAGCTAGGCCGTATATTGCACCTGAAATAAATAATGAACGAATGATATACTTTATTTGTACAATTTTACAACAATAATAGAGGTCGTGTAAAAGCCCCTGTACAGAACCCAGTAATAATTGCACGAAATATAGTCATCTTATTTCGTCCGAATCTTAAGGTTGAAAATAAACCCATTTTTTATGTTTTTTTTTAACTATAGCAGGCAAGCGGGGCATGTGGTTCACCTGATGTTAAGTGACTGACTGCAGCCCATGAACATCTGCAACATAAAAGTGTCGCAGATGCCGCGCCGGCTTGAAGGAAGGGGAGGGGATAAGGTGAGGATTAATGATAGGAAGTTGGGAGAGGAGTAGAACAGGACGGGAGAGGAATGGTATGGGAATACACGGGCACATCTTGTAATTTCAGTAAGAAACGTAGTCAAAGATAGATAGCCATATTTAAAATATATAGATGGGAAAAAAATCAACAAAACAACGTAATAATCGTTTAATACAAATTTATCAGACAGTATAAGAGTAATAACTTTTTTATTCCTTTTATAAACTATACGTACCTATTAAATAATACATAACATCATCTTCGAACGGGTTATTCGAGAACCAAATCATATTTGTTTCCTCGGACTGTTTGAACATTCCGTACACGGGATCGAATATCTCCTTGAGCAATAGAAGGAAGAATTCCTTTTTTACACCGCCAGCGTCTTCAGCCTCTTCGCCCACGAATTCTACCTAAAACATTCTGTGTTACTATAGTTTCTAAATACACAAGTCTTTTTTATAAACTATTGTTTTTAAACAACTAGTTGAGCTCCGCGATTCCACCTGCGTATATCCGTTGCCATAGTATTTTTGGGATAAAAGCTATCTAAGTTATCCTTTCTTGAATTTCAAAATCTCTATACATATTTTCAACCAAAAAGGTCCAGTAGTTTCGGAGCCTATTCAATTCAAACAAACAAATAAAAATTCCAATCTCTCTTTTTTTATAATATTATTTTTATAATATTTGGGTTCTATAGATCAATTAAAGGTATCTTAACCGCACAATGGAGAATGTTACTAGGTATGCCAAATAGGTTGAAAGTTTGTTACAGTATAGCTTGTACCTATTCAAATACACTGTTTTTTGTTGCAGTCAAAAATACCAAGTAGTTTTCATTTTATAAGCTTTTAAACTTTCGAGTTCCGCTAAAGTCACATGACCGCTTGTGACGTCACAAAACAGACGCCGCGCGGGCCGCGCTCCTTCGCAGCAACTATAATTAGTCGTGTTCAAAACGGCTTAAAATGGAAAACGCTATAAAACGTTATGCTTAATTCAAAGCGCAGACTTTTTTTTATGCTTTAATATATTAGGTGCTCACTGCTCAATTGTTAACAGCTATGAGATTGCGCAGGAATGATATCGCGCAAGCCGCGGCGCACGTTTTTTAGCATTTCAAAACGAAGCGCTTGTTAGTTGTTACGCATAAGTGAAAATTTAATCATTTATTTGGATTATAGTTTGAAGTTGAAAAATTTAAAATATTAAATTATTTAAAATAAGATATATCATTGACGTATCTTTCAAAAATAAATAATATAAAAGTTTGTGCATTTTTTTAAAAGTAACTCATTTTTAATATGTTATGTTAGTATGATAATCCTTCTAAGCAAAGCGTAACAGTGTAACAACAGTAAACAACAAAACCGGTAAACTTCATATTTAGTATTTACATTCAAATTTAAAATACATAAAAACTTAACTGTACTATGCTGCATTGTTCTGCATTGCGCAGAACCCTGTAATGCTTAATTTTTACGCAGAATAATAATTGTGATATGCTTTATTTCAGGAACTTGAAATTTAGCCTTTATTGCGTTGTCTTTAGAGATGAAAACAAAGTCATCACTCATCCAAACGGTTCATTTAATATGCTCTTTTTCCCGTTCTTTAAATTTAACCTTTAATACGTATGTCATAGAAATGAAATTCAATGTCAACAACACACGCATGACGAAAATCGCAATACGCGCACACAAGTGATCAATCAGAAATACTAAAAAGTAAAAGATTGCCAACAGATGGCGTTAATATTAAGATAGTACAAAAATATTTACCAAAGTTAAAACGCAGATAAGAAAGTGCTCAAAATAAAAAACACATCGTTTAAATGCTTAATTTTTATAACTGCGTTTTTTATCTGCTATATAATATAACGACCACCTCTAACTATAATACGTGTGGGAAGCTCTATAGCGAGCGCTAGAGCTGTCTGTTTTATGACGTCACACCGCTGCAATCGCCGCGTCGGGCGGTTACGATTTGTTTTGCTTATAAATCAAAAACTAATTGACGTAACAAAAGAATTTTTTCAACAGTATTTTTTAGTTAAAAAAAACAATATGAAAAGCTAAAAATCAAAATTTGTTAACATTCTTCATTCATTTCTGTAGTTTCCGGGTAATTGACACAGAAAAATCTTAACGTTCACATCTATAATAGTAGTAGATGTTAACTCATGGATAGAACTTAATCATGGGAAAGATTTATCAAAATCGAATTAGTAATTTCACATAAATTTTATAAGATAAAAGTGAAAATAATGTGTCTATGTACCATAAGAAAATATTTATACATTTTATCCCTTGGTGTGTTCTAGTATTTTCCTGGACATGTGTATCCAAAAATAAAATGTAAAATATGCACTTACTCTAAGAGGTTTTTTTAGCTGTGAACTGTCATGGTTGCTTATTTGTAACATAGTATCCCGAACTATATGATTCCTCGACACCGACAAGTTCAAAAATTGATCTCTTTGATATTCATAAGTGGGATCCATGAACAATCGAGTGAATATTTGTGTCGCCGCCCTCGTGATCGCCATTTGCATTTGCAGCTGCTGGTCTATCTTCAGTAGCAAGGACTTGCATTGCACGTCGAAGAGAAAGGCGTAGTTGCAGAGGTGAGGTTGCGAAGACTAGAGAAATGTATATACATATTAAACAAATCAATATTCAACATTAGATTAACCAATAAGAAAATCAACCACAATTAATAAATTATATAGTATTTAACCAAAAATTTATTTTAAAAATATTAATTTAGTGATGTTGACAAAGAAGTGGTTTGAATTGTATATGGATTATAAATTACTTGGCCTTTAATGAAAATAATGACAATATTTTGTAAAAAGAAAATCGTTCGAATATAGTAATAAAAAACAACGAGTGAAAGACGATATTTTAATGCTTTAAAGCAAATTATAAGGAAAAACAGTGCTTACATCTTGATCAGAGAGCCAGTTGATGTAATCCGTTGCAATATCTACATAGGAACAAAGTTCTTCTATGTAGAAACACTCTGCTGGTATCTTTGGCTTCTTAGGATTCGTGAAATTTATTTTATTAAGTGAAGATAGAGTGTTTAATATTTGAATGATGCTGTGAGTAAAGTATATTTTCTACAAGAGAAACAAAATTTTATTAAAAAATTTAAAGTTTTTGATTTACAGTAAGTTCTTAATCCGTAGCTTTTCTGATGAATAAAATTGTAGCATAATACAAATTGTATTATATTAAATATGATGAATGATATTTCCATCAGAATAACATACAATATTACGTTATTAAACAGGAGAGACAGTAATGAATCTAGAAACACTAATCAAATAACAAAACTCACCTTATTAGCTCTGACTGCCGGTTGCATAAGTTCATACACTATGACACTTTTGAATATGTCCACTAACATCTCGAAGTACTCCGCGGTCTGCGCCTCCCACCACAGGTGGACAATACGTTGTGGGTGCACCAGTAACTTATTGAATGCTTCGGCGAAAGGACCCTGTATAATTAAAAAATACGCCCGAATAGAGAAACTCCGTTTGTTGAAAGTCGGTTTAAAAGAGTGAATGAAAACATTTACTTTTAAAGATCACAATTACCACATTAATTTTAATGTATATTTAGATGCTCAAAACGAAATGCACAATTGAGAATGATATAGTAATTTATTCAAGAATAAGTTCAATTTTATACATAATACCTTTAGTGCCATTCGGAAAGCTTTACTTTTCAAGTAACATTATGATTATCACAGCATACTACAGTAACATTAACATCAGCACTAGACAAAGTCATGCTTCTCACATATAATTCTACTCGTGAAAATTGAACCCACATTTAACCAAGAACAGATAATGAACCGTTCACTCACTAATTAGTCATCCCAAATAATTCAAAACAATTATTTAACCTGTAATTCAGGATGTCTTCTTGGATTCCTCATTTCATGGTACAATGGCAGCACAAGAAATACTCTAAGTGCCTCTGCATCGGGCGGGGAATTTTTTACTTTCTTAATTATATTTTCTGTTAGGTGACTAAATATCTGAAAAAATACAATATATCTTTATAAAAAATAATAAAAAACCATATTGATAATAATCATATATTATATATGCTACTTACAAGCTCTTTTATAGAGGTATTTTCAAAACGGCTAATAATATTAAAAGCCTCTTCAGCCTTTCGTAAATCGACTCCAGGTACTTTAGTATTACACCCGAAGTGCGCACTATTTTGTAATAAAAACGAAGCGTTTATACAAGCTAGCGAACCAAAAACTGTTTCTAAGTACGCCATGAGATCCTACAAGAAATGAAAGAATTCCGATGTAATTTCGCTCGCATATAACAAAATATGACAAGGTTAAAAAAGTGATCAAAAATTGACTTCTTCGTTATTGTAATATCTGAAAAGCGGAAATCAAATACTCGAGAAAGTACTCGCGTTAAAACAAACACAAGATTATACTAAGCGGAAATCATTGAATATTTCTCGAAACAATAAACAATTAAAGAAAAGAAGAAAAGAAATTAAAAATACGGACCTCTTCTTCCGTTTCATAGATACATACATATTATATAACCTTTAAAATACATAAAACCATATTATATCGAAAAAAAAAATGGTACAATGTTAAAGATTTTTTATTCAGTTATTTTTTATATTTAGCATTTTTTGTCACATATTTTTATGTATCTTTTCGAAATAAAAAAAATACACTCACTTGATTCACAACATCTTCATCTTTAAAGACCTCACAAGCGGCCAATCTGGGTATATTCAGTGTCATAATTTGCTTCCTACTGTCCGGTATACGAGAATCAGCCGGACTCGACTTATCAGTACTTAACACTAAGAAACTGTGGTCACCCCCAGCAAACACTTTCAGAGGACCACTCAGTAAATCAGGGGAAAACTGAAAAGCAATAATAAATTAGGAATATGTGTCGAATTAAAAATAATACTTTGAACTAAATGATAATATTAAGGTTTAATACCTGCAATATCATCTGATTATAATACTTATATAAAATAAAGTAAATTTCTATGACATGCAAACAAAGTAATGAATGAAAATGAAATACAAATGCAACTGAATGAACTATTCTTCTACAATAATATAAATAAGACATTCACTATAGGTACTTAAATATGAGCAAAAGCAATATACATAGTAACATCGGAATCGTCAGAGATATTTACTTAAATAGATATTACAAAAGCATCGCGTATTTAAAAAAAAATCGAAAGGACGAATATTTTGAAAAAAAGGAACTCAACATTAAGTTTCGAGGTTCCTGCAGCGTGTTTACTGAAAGCAGTCGCACTCTCCACCTTCGATTTCTTCTTTGGCTATGAAGCATAGTTCATTTTAGTGCTATCAATGAAAATACCTTAAATAATTTCAGGAACAATATTATCAATATAACTTTGTAATTGAATTATATTCAAATAAAAAATACGGTTTATGTTATGAACATTAAGCAAGGGAAATCTAAGTGTAATAGAAAAAAACATAACCATTAATTATTATTGTGAAAAATATTGGATTTTGCATAATAACACTATATATAAAGGATAATAACTAAATATATATTATTCTAATCTACTATGAAGGTTTATGAAGTTATAATAGCAATAAAAATATTTCATTCACCTTGATCTGTCCATCATTATCGGTCTGCGTAAATGGTACAATATAAATTACTTCATTAAAAAATTAACATCAATTAACTTTAATATCATCTTAACAAATACACGTTAATTGTAGTTTTTATACTGAATCTCTGAGTTCGTGATGTTGACTCAGATTTTCGTCGCTACGACCGTGGTTTTGAAAATGTGAAATTTAATAATATAAATTTACTATTAGATACAAATAAAATTAGAAAAGGAAATACTTAAAATTTTAGTATTAATTTTAAAAATGCGAAATTAAGTATTCTTTAATTTACTTCTATTAATAATGAATTTAAGGTATTTTTCTGAAGGAATGAAGTACGAGAGTTATAAATTGAGATAATTAAAATCGTATTTAGATACATTACTTTTATTATACCTTATCACCCTAGGGTTAAAAAGATATAGAGCGCCCGTAACACATTCTGTACATTATGAGTGAATAGTATGAATCCAATTTTGCAGTAAATCATTCTCATACCTAAGGTTGATTTTTTCACTCTGCACTTATATTCAAAGCCACACAAAAATATTATTTGTCAGATTAGCGGTGCCGGATAGCTTTTGAAACTGCTATATTTAAATAATTTATCTGGCACTGCAGATTAGTGTGAAGAGATATTGACATGTGAGGACATCTTACAAAGAGATAAGAGCTGAACAATAATTACAAATGAATGTAAAGATAAACTTACAAATAAAACCGGAGAGTCGCTGTAGGGCTCTATCGGCACGGCCGTCAGAACTAGTGCGAAGGCTATGTTCGGTCAGCCGAGTTGACCCTATCATGTCGGTGTTGCATTACGTGCTCTTTTATAGAAGCCGACAGACTCACCAGGAAGTCGTCTTGAGGCACTATGGGAACGAGAACCAAGGCCATGTACGGGCTTTAGAGCTGGCCGCGCACGCCGTACCCGCAAGCGAGCTCGCGCTCTCCCAGCGCGACACGGCACGTGGCGGCGTCCGCACGCAAACTGAGAGCCTATGCTACCCATCAGCCCTTATATAGAAGGCCGCATACTCACCGGGGAGTCGTCGTGAGGCACTATGGGCACGGGCGTGGGCACGAGCGCGAAGGCCATGTGCGGGCAGCCGAGCTGGCCGCGCGCGCCGTACCCGCACGCGAGCACACGCTCTCCCACACGGCACAGCACGTGGCGGCGCCCGCACGCGATCTGAGTGACTGTACTACCCATTAACTCGAGTATCTGTGGAATTTGCATGATTCATTACAAACATATCCTGACAAAGCTAAAAATAATCAGTTAAGAATATCAGTCATAAGTGTACAAAAAAAATCTTTCAGTAAGTTGTGAAAAATTAGCTGAACATTGCTTGGGAAAAAATTGGCCCATTGAGGACAATTACCATCCCCCTCGCAAGAATTGGGCATGAGATATAAAGTCGACGAGTCCCTCACACCATTTCTAGTAATTTTTCAATACTTTCTTCTCTTTTCATCTGACTTTAAAAAAATTAGGAGGTTATCAATTCAGAGCATATTATTATTATTTCTATGTTACAAGTGTTCATTGGCTATAGTAAATGCTTTATATCAGGTGAACTTCATACTTATCTACCTACCTCAAACATAAGGAAAAAAAAGTGTAATAGAACTGTACTAAAAACAAATATACATATTATTATTAACCTTACGAGGAACCAGTTCATCTTTCACAGTGCCATGTCCTGTTTGTCCATATTCACCAGAGCCACATGTGAAAACACCCCCATCCAAGGTTAAGAATGCAGTGAAATCTTCCCCACACGAAATATAACAAACCTTAAACAATATTTATTCATGATAAATAACCGAAACTCTGTTAGATATCACATTAATGATTATATTCATTAAAGATTGTTAGTGTATTTCATTCACATAAGAATGAATGACAATAAAATTCATTTTTTTTATATAAATAATTACCTTCACATTTCTCAAGACTTTTAAGTGAGTTGGATAGCATCGATTTTCTCTATCTTGTAATCCCAATTGACCATGACCATTTTTACCAAACCCAAACACAGCACCTGACCTGTAATATATTAATTGAGGAATAATAAAAAATGCTTTATTGTAAAAAAATAACAAGCAAAATTTTAGAACTTTCCTCAGGAAATTGAATGTTATAAAATATATAAATATAAATATATAAATATGTTATTTACAAAAGTAAAATCAATTTCCAAAATGAATTTCTATGTAGGATCCAACAATCAGTAATACAATTTTAATAACATTCAAATAACTCTCACTCTCACTCATCATACACCATCCAGCTCACATAACATAAGTCTTAGTATTGTTATGCAAGTAATTCAATATTTTCAATATATTGTGACTATAATTGTGTGTATTGAATAGTTACATGATGATTATGTTCATCAATGCCCTTTGTTAAGTAGCAAACAAAGACACTTCTAAGTTCTCTTCCCTATGACAAAAATGCAACTTTACACATGAGATTATTTCAGTCTGTTAGTTATATTTTATTTATACAAAACTATTCAGTGAATATATTTAAAAGTGTGTTGATATAAAACTAAAATATTTCATGGTACATACTTTGATAAGATAAATGTGTGATTACTTCCACAGGCAACAAGAGCGATAGGAACCCCCACCAATGATGTTATCTGCTGTGGTGTGGTTTCCTTGTTGGACATCATGCCTAAACCACACTGACCATAACTGTTTGCCCCCCATGAATATAATTCACCATCTAAAATTAAATCATACATTATTCATTTCAACTGATTTTATGTAACACATTACATTGAACTTAAATAGGAATCTCTATAAGTGTTAAAATCCCTTATCCAGGTTAAGCTGATGGCATGTCAAATACTATTATCATAACAAAACAACTGTTTTATATTTCAGCAAGAAGTTATCACAACAATGATGTTTATTATGATTTGAAGGATGCTTGGCATTCTTTTTTGTGATTAAGATCTTCAAATTATATTAAATTTTTATGCCATATGTTTTTGAAATACTCATTGCAAAATAAATATACAGGACTTTTTGTAATATTTCTGCTTACTGACAATATATTTTAACATATACTTACTGTTTGTTAATGCTATTGAATGGTAAAATCCACATGCAATTTGTATAACATTTTTGGTAGCCAAAAACTTGATAATCTTGGGTTTATCCTGAGCATGGGCACCAAGATTACTGCCCAACTGTCCCATGCTATCTGATCCCCAACTGAATGGCTGCCCCCATTCATCTATTGCCATTGAATGTTGCATCCCACAAGCTATTGCTGATAAACTACAACCCTTAAAGGTTTCAACAAGAGCTGAAATAATCCATAATTTCAGTTAGACCTTCTTCACTTCTTGCAGCTTAATAAAATCTAACTATCATTCTACATAAACTGTGCGTCATGGTTTCATTGGTGTATATTTTCAGATATATATAGTATAGAAGAGACAGAGTTTTTTTCTATATTTAAAATATTAGTAGGATTTGAAATAGCATGTAAAAGCATATACTGATGTTTTCAAGAACAATATGGAAAAATATGCATGAATCAAGAAGTTCTTTATTAAGATTTATCCAACAAATGAACAAAAATAAGTGTTGCCTGCAAAGCAACTAGTACACAACAACCTGGATATTTCCCATCCTCCTCTTTAGTGTGTCGTCCCAACTGCCCAACATCATTATTGCCACAAGAGTACAGATGTCCAACATTAGTCAAATATAATGTATGAAACTCGCCCGCAGCAACCGACTGAATGTGGCTACTCTCCTTCCATTTCGAAAATGTAGGTTTTATGACCTGCATTTGGTTATAATATAAATAAATAACAATCATCATTATTGTGCATATATTCGGCATTATCTTTACAAGCATCTTACCAAATCAAGATTGTCGGAACCTTCGATGCACAGTTCGTGATGTGTTGCATTACCCCAACAAAACATTTTTAAAGCGAGAACAAGGTGATTTACAAATTTTATTAGTATCAAGAATACAACCTCTAGTTTAACCTATTGTATACCCTGATCTGCAGTTCATAACGAATATCTACCATATAATCACCAGAACCATTTGCTATTTCTTTGTTTACTATGATTCATAGTATTTTTTGTTGCAACTATGACATTTTTTTTAAATAAAATCTTATCGGTTTATAAAAATATGTAAAAGTTTATCGAGAACAATCTTTTAAACTCGACAATGACAAATTGAAATTGACAATTGACAATCTTTCTTTTCACATTGGCATATTATGACATTTATAGGCAGTGTTTCTATTTAGAATTTATTTTTTAAATAATGATAAATGAATGCAACTCAGCGCCTTGGGTACTACAGTGCTACATTTACAGATACTTAAGAAAACACGATATCCTTAAGGTTCTATGTTTTTTTTAATTTACATAAAGACATATAGATGGCTCGAAATATAGATAAAATAATATAGAGCTGTGCTAGTAGCACATAAGCATCCGTGAATGTTGTTGTATTTGATTTTTCAACGTGCA
>LQNK01000758.1:241632-269943 GCA_001586405.1 Phoebis sennae
TGATGGTTCGTGACAGTGCGTGATACCAGGTGTGCCCGTGTGTACACACCTTTACAGATACTTAAGAAAACACGATATCCTTAAGGTTCTATGTTTTTTTTAATTTACATAAAGACATATAGATGGCTCGAAATATAGATAAAATAATATAGAGCTATGCTAGTAGCACATAAGCATCCGTGAATGTTGTTGTATTTGATTTTTCAACGTGCAAAAGGAAGTAGGAAAATAAAAACCCAAAAATGTAAATGAATAGTACTAAGTTTATTTAAAATATTTTAAATTAAACGCAACTAGCCACTTTTTTCTGAGAACATACAGGCCTAATAAAATAATATTAATATGAGCTCTTTACTTTCGGGGTAAGAATGTCTGCCAGTGCTAGGTAACGATTATTACAAGGGATTAAGACATTAATTGTTCGCATTCATGAAGTGGGGATGTTTAGATATGTTAATGTAATAGGTCCATTACTAAATGATTTATTTTATATTTTAAACGTTTAAGTAGTAGACATACCTATTGAAAAAAATTACATAAGGATGGGTAACGATAAGTATTATGTTAAAAATAATTAATCAAGTTTAAATTACAAAAAAAAGTGTTTAATATTTTATATTATATAATATTTTTATATATATTTTTATTTATTCTAGAAACCTTCTTATGCCGCCTCTTCATATCATCAGATGTATCTGCGGACGTCATCTGCGGATGCATCCGCCGATGTGAAGACGGGGTAATCTGCCTATCCGTAGTAGGTATTTTACGTCCGCCGATGCATCCGCGATCAATCCGGCTGTTGTCGGTTTTTTAGCACAGATCAAAGGATTTCATTACCCAGAAAGATGCGTCTGTTCACACATAGGCAGATGCATCGGTGTAATTTAAATAGCCAATTTATTCGTTAATACAATTTTACATAATAAGTATCGTTTTTATTGTTTAAGCCATTGATATATAATCAACTATAAGGATCAATGGTTTTAACATTTTACATTTGAATCTTTAATAATTCTTTCTTGATAAAAATGGCAAACATGAGTATTGAGGAAACATTTAAATTTATAATCATTTTTTTTTCAATTAAATAACATCTTTTGACTTTTCCCCTTTTTTAACTACTCTATTGAGATGTACACTCAAAAAGTACTACGTATTTATGTAATTTGCTAGAGCGCCTACGGACTACGGTCTTAATGTCCATTATTAATTCCATTCCATTTTCGCAAGACGTCCATTTTTAAATTTTCGCATGACCGACGTCTTTCAAGAACGAGTAACGACTGATGCTTTGACAGATATGTGGACAATTCGAACGAATCCATCCGCCGATACGTCTGGCGATATCGGCCAATGCATCTCTTGATATGTAGAGGCGACATTACATTTTCTTGTAGTGAATGGTAGTTTTATGTGATATTATTTTTTTATCTTTAATAACCGGTTCAAAACTCTAACTCGTATAACTGCCATCTATCGTCATAAAATGTTACTACTATGAGACAATGAACTTTTGAACATACGAAACTCGAAAGGGCTGTCGGACTGGGACGTTGCACGGCCATATTTGTTATTGTAATCCATAGGAATTTATTTGAATTATTTGATTTCTGAATAGGAAGTGTTTAAGTTTTCGAAATTTGTGATGCATTTTACCTTATTACATCATAAATACGAAGAGTTTACACAGATACATATGAACTGAAGTGTGTATTAAGCATGTCTGTTTACTGATAGTGGACCCCCGATAGTGGTTCGCTGAAGTGATCCAGCGAATTAGATCTAATAAAATTTGAAAATATTCCGATAAAGTGGCGGGGTCATCAAATAACAATGGGAAAGCGGGGCGACCAGCTGTCCCGGTGGATGTGGGATCACCCTTACTTGATTGGGAGGAAGGTGACCACTTCAGTTTTGAAGACTCCGAACGATTTGAAGAAGATTCTTTGTGTAGTTGGAGTTCAGAACCCGAAAGTCTATGCAACAATTGGCGAGGTTGGAGAAGGCCAAATTTACCAAACTCATTCGCACCTCGTCCGACGAAAAAAAGTACTCAAGGTAGGACAGCTGATCCTTTGTTTCCGTTTGGCATAAAAAACACACAAATTCAATATTGAACGCTATATAAAGTTTATTTTAATTTAGTTGCAATTTCTTCATGAACACTTAAATTTGTTTCTATTTGATATTTGAATGTTGATTTCAGTAAGGCATTTATGTTCTATACATTATACATTATGTATTGTATGTACATTGACATAAAGAACAGGTGCTGTAAAGTCATTTACCTTTGACTGGACTGAGCAGCTTATAATAATACCATTGCTTGAAAACTTGCTGTTGTTGTTACTTGTTTATTTTGTAACATTTTCTTTGTTCTGGGTAGTTACTTGCTTTCTTTATAAAGTGAATGATAATATGATGTCATCCTAGATACTTTCACAACTTTCACTCAATTCTACACCCTTGCTTTGTTTATAATTTATATTATGATTTTGAAAGTCTTACAATTTTTTATAGTCTGTATTTTAGAAAAGTATTTGTATATTTATTGTATTATCATAATTTTGCATATTATACAAGGTTCCAATTAAATTTTAATGGGATCAGGGAATAAACAAGTTACTTTTTAATTATAAAACAAAAATTTACTAAGTCAATTTGTCAACAAAAATGTGTAGTTTAATAGGTGAGATTAGTCTAAATCCATTTTTTATTGAAAGGATGCCTACTTTTATTATTATAAAGACTTCGTGACTTTATATATATTTATATATATAACTTATTGTTATATACTCAATACCTAATTGATCACACTGTAGTGAATGCTAAGGCAATGTATTTTATTTCAATTTCAAAACTTTAGGTAAAAAAATATTTATTTTTACTTACTTGTTTCTTCAACAGAAAAAACAGTTTCAACATTAAGTGAATTAGCAGCAAAATGTGTAGCCAGCCACATACCATTTGAGCTTGTGGAACATGTATATCCTCCTGTACCTGAGCAACTACAGCTGCAAATTGCCTTTTGGAGTTTTCCTGATAGTGAAGATGATATTAGATTATACTCGTGTTTGGCCAATGGATCTGCAGATGAGTTTCAAAGAGGAGAACACTTGTTTAGAGATAAGGCTGTTAAGGATGTATTACAAATTGGTATGTTTATCAAATATATCTATCATAGCATAGAAGATCAAGATCAAACAAGTTATTAAAGATGTGAATAAAAATATATGAATTAGTTATATTTAATTATTTAGGTGATAAAAGTTCCATAATTGTATAGTTTATCCTATTTAAAGGCATGGTTATGAATTGATATCTTACAAGTTTTAACTTGATTAACCAGAGATATCTTTTCTAGGTTTCCACTTATCGGCAACAGTTACTCTTACCATGGCGAGAACACAATTTAACGTAGCAGTAACATTTGACAGACAAAAGATATCATCATGTAACTGTACCTGTTCATCATCAGCTCATTGGTGTTCACATATTGTTGCTGTTTGTTTGTTCAGAATACATTTGGTAAGTTCAAATTGTATACTGCATTTTTTTACAGACTGACCCTTCTTAATTTTTCCTTTTATACCTTTAAATCTATTTATTTTTGACGACCCAATTGGTGCAGTGGATAGCAATGGTCTATTGCACTGGAGGGTGTGGGTTCAATCCCCATGAATAGAAAATTATGATGTGATGAACATTGTAATTTTCTACTGTCTGGCTCTTAGTTTATCAATAGTATGTATTTACAAAAAAAAAGTATGTTTAAGTATGTCTATCAGATATCTAGTTTCCGTAGTACAAGCTTTGCTTAGTTTCGGTCTACATGGCTTCGTGTTAAATGTCCATGAATATTATTATTACTATTATTATTTTAAGAATATAAGTTAAGAAAATACAAAATGTATTTCATAAATAAATGCATAAATATTATTTATTATGCAATGAATTAGTGAATAATCTGTTAAAGGACCATGAGTCACAAAACAATTACACATAAATACATCATTATTGTGTCACTTCATTGTAAATCTCAATAATGAGTATTACAGGATTATTGTGATCAACATTACAAATTTATTAAAATAAGTAAAATAGTTGTCGATACTTGGTAATAGAATTATAAATTATTCAATCACATAAATAATCAATTATTTTCGTTTTGTAGCCAACACAAGTATGCCTCAGAGCTCCTGTGTCCGAGTCTCTGCAGAGATTACGGAGAGATCAATTGCAGAAGTTTGCACAATACCTTATATCCGAGTTGCCTCGACAAATTTTGCCAACGGCGCAAAAGATTTTAGATGAGTTACTATCAGCGCAACCGAATCAGATTAATACGACATGCGGCGCGCCCGATCCCACGGCGGGCGCCTCAGCCTACGAATATACTTCGTGGTTCCTGGACGAGAAAACTTTGCATAATAACATAAACAAAATATTAGTTAAATTCTGTGTTCCGACACCCATTGTGTTTAGGTAATTGGATTCCATTTATTTTTTTCTGTTCGTTCTATAAGTCGTAAGATAATTTACTAGGTTAATTACATCAATAGTAATGAAAAAATATATATATTATGTACATTTGCCTATTGGTATATTGTTATTTGTAATCATATGTATGAAGGCTTAAAATTGTAGAGTTGATGAATGCTTTAAAAAAAGGTAACATGAATTGACCTAAGTGATAGATGACTTATGTTCTATGATTAATTGTTCAAATTGTGAATTTTATAAAGATACAAATATGTTATTTATCTACCTCAAAAAACTACAGAGCAGATTCAAAATGATAAAAATTACCAAATTTTTTTTAAGTGTGTTTTTTGTTTTCAGTTTTTTATCATAAAATTCAAGGCAGTGTTTAACTTCCACAGAGTAGAGGATTTTTTTATGCTGTAGCAGAGTATGTGGTTCACCTGATGTTAAATAACTGGCCGGTTCGAAACAAGGGGAGAGGATATGGAGAGGATGAATGATGGTTATTGGGAGAGGAGTAGAATAGGGTGAAAATACCTGCCTTTGAGCTCACTGTACAAAACAAAATGCAATACTGCTTAACGCCGATCTTCTGCGGGAGGGGTGGTAATTTCATCAGTGCGAGCTTGGCCCAATCGTGCAATGCTCGGCTCCCACTCTTTTATTGCTGATGATGTTATCCAGCAATATTACCCTCTGTCGCCATGGGGTGGCGACACACGTATTCTAACCCGTCGCCACACGGTATGAACAGTGGCACATTTAACATTGAATAAACTATAAATATTTCCACGGTATTTTATAGTGACGTAAATTATCTAAGTACAAGCGCACCGCCGGCGGCGGCCGAGTGGTCGTCGCTGCTGCGGCCGCTGCGGGGCCGCGAGCCCGAGGGCATGTGGAACCTGCTGTCCATCGTGCGCGAGATGTTCAAGCGCAGCGACCGCAACGCCATTCCGCTGCTGGAGATCATCACCGAGGAGGTCATGGCGTGCGAACAGGTATACAATTGGGTGATGTCATCGGGCACCTATGTCCCAAAAGGGGATATGTGAGTTGGAATATAAAATTGTTCAGGGGTGTGGGCATGGCAATATAAACAACATTGTGTGCTATTTGTAGTGCAAGCTTTATGAAGATCACGAAAATATATGTCACAAGTATAATAAGATTATAGGCATAGCCATACTACCGCCTGTATAGCCCAAACATTACAATATTTTTATAAATAAATAAATAAATAAAATATTTTATTAATTAATTAAAATTTTCGATGTTTTATATTTGTAGTAAATAAAGTATATTGTATTGTACTGCTAACTATGCTTCATCCGTGCTTGGATTTCATAAACATTTTATTCACTAGAATTAACTTATGAGATAGTATGAGTAAGATTAATGGTATGAGTCATTGATCATTACGTCTGTCGTTATGGTATCAGTTTATTAAGTCGATTTATCCGGTTTTGATAAAAAAAAACTAGAACTTACAGAATTTTTCCTCTTTTAATAATGTAAGTTATGGCATTTCCGATGCTTTAAGTACATTGAGAACATCAGTTTATAAACATACTCATAATAAGCTGCGACTTTATTATTTTGCTGCGAATCGTGCCTATTTTGTTGCTATTTAAAGCCGTGACTTCGTTTTTATAGCCTGGGATAATAGATTTCACTGAATTGTAATTAAAAATCTAAATGCATAAATCTTCCTCTTTATCATTTAAATAGGACCATATATTTTTATGTATAATACTTTTACATACAATAAGGTGTCTATTCATTCATTCCTATATCATTTAAACGTGTATATTTGACAGATAATAGTGTGGTGGTACAGCACGAAGGCGTCGCTGGTGGCGTGGGGCGGCGGCACGGGCGGCAAGCACGGCGGCGGCGGCAACTCCGCCGCGCAGCACGCCTGCTCCTCGCTCTGTGATGAGGTAACTTTTTACGTACCTTCAACATTCTAGTTCTAGAGTAAAAAACTGAGTATTTTGAGCATGTGCTCACACATATCAACTTTTCGTTCGAACTGGAGACCCTTTAGTTAATATATCCATGTTAATTCCTTAATACTCTCTAAATACACTCAACCCTTAAAATTGAGCAGCATTTTTTCTACTGAGAAGAAACAGCAAGAAATTTGAGCTGCTCTAATAAAAACACACATTTAACAATAATTGTCAATTAAGTCTGTATCGGTCTGAGAGCTGGGACAATTTTTTGGGCAGGTGTTTGAGTCAAGCTGAAAACTTGTCCTATTATACTCCGACATGGAATTTCAGACCTGCATTATAATATTCTCTTTTCTTTTTTAAGTGCTCCATTCTGCAGTTGTTCTAAATACAACAATTATGAATGTTTTCTTATGTATTGCCATTATCATCTAGGTTGTGGTACTTTGGCGTCTCGCCGCTCTAAATCCGGGTCTAGCGCCGCACGAAAGGGATACTCTACATGAACAATTCACTCAATGGCATATGAAGGTCTTGGATAAGGTTTGTATACATCACAGTTATTTGGATTTTACATATTGAATAATACATATAAAAATAATTTACTTACTCTGAATTGCCGTGACAGCTGTATAATAACGTAATACATAAACAACAGTACTTAATTTTATACACTTTTAAATATATTATAACATAAGCCGACGTGGCGAACTCCATACCACCATTATTGAAGACAGTATTTTTGATAGGTATAAATTATGTTAGTTTTATTAATTTGTTCAAATTTTATCTGCTCTTATCTTTAAACATTTCCTGAACTTCCACTAATATTCCTTTACTGAAATTAGATAAACCAGTCCAGGCCTTTTGAAGTATTTGATGAACGGAAAACAAAAAAAAGGGAATATTACACATATTCCTTTTTTTTGTTTTCTTTTATAACTCTAAAAATTTGTCAGGTGGCAAAGAACCGCAACAACCATATAAACTCGACCCACCCTCGCCATGGCCGAGCGCATTCCCACCTGCCCTTCATCAACGGCATCAGTGAGAACGAGGTGTTCCCGGGCTTCAACCCCGCCATGGAGGCTTGCTTCCTCGAATGGGACGATTATCAGATAGCTGGCGTCACATACACCAAGGATTTGAACCCGTTGTATCACAGTCCGTTTACTATATTCAGACATTCTGATAAACAGAACGATAGTGTACATCAGGTAAAGTATGTTCTATAAATTATTAACATTTATTATGGTTTAAAAATCAATAACAATCGTCATATTCCGACTTATCGATACAACTTGTACAGATAGAATCTAATCGGCAAGTTAATTGGCTAAAAAGCTTTTGCAATGGATTCAACTGTCACTCACTTGTTACTAGTGTATTTAAAAGGGACGCATATGACCATAGATACTAATTGTTTCACTCACTATTGTATTTCAAAGGGATCCATCCATATGACCATAGACACTAATTGCTTTGTTAATTAATTTCGCCAGGTTAATTCTTCAAAAGCAGTACTTAATAACGAGATGTCGCTCAGCTATCGACTGACCAATCCCGATCCGTCGATGCACGGCCATAGAACATTGGTGAATAGAACCGGTCGCATGAACGCAGATTTGGCTATACCTGGACCCTCAAATCAGGTAAGAATAAATCATAGACATTATGTACATGTGTAATTGCCTCATTAGTCTATTGATCTCTTATCTAGTCTCTTATTAAGTCTTTGTCTGTAATGGTCTCGGGTTGGAGTCCCGGGTGAGTCTTATTTTAATAGTCTTAATTTTGGATAAAGCCGATTAGCTAGGGGCTTTAATGAGAGTAAAGGGATACAGATTTCACCTGCGTTCGCGCGTGCGCTTGTGCACGATAATATCCCTGGTGCAGCTGGTTAGTCAATTGAGATTGGCAACTATGGCCGCAATTGGTCAAGAGCTATTACATAATATGTAAAACTACAATTTTGTACATTAGAGTATGTAATACAATAAATATTATTTTAATTTATTACGATATGTTTTAATTCTAGCCATGTGAATCTGCCGAAGTAGGGGAGCGGGCTCGTGATGCTGGTCCCAGTGATGGTAATCATTCTAGTGTTTCCTCTGAAGGTAATTATATCTTTTTTGTCTCCTATCGCGAATAAAAAAAAATAGTAATGACATTTTAAATTTGCTATTCAAGGCTACGTATATCAAGACTTCCAAGGTTACGATACGACTGCAAATTTACTTTGTAAATAAAATACAAGTGTAATTTATTTTACTTTACAAAATGTTATATTTTTCCTCTACGGTATTTTTTGCATGTTTTACAGTTACGATAAGCTAGAAAATGTCATTTGTAGGTTTTTGTGAGAACGAAGAGGAGATGCAAGTGAGTGGTGCGGACGGTGGCGATACGGATTCTCAAGATTCCTCCTCTCCGCCCGGCTCGTCGGACGACGCGAGACAACCCAGAGACGACTCCGTGTCGGATGACGAGTGTCATCTTTACTTCTATGACGCGAACGCGGCCAGGCGTATAGCTGACGGTGGCGCGTCTATTATGAATGGAGTGAGTATCCAACAAAGAATTCACAGTGTCAATACATGATTGACAAAAACCTTTATCAATAGATGGCCCGCATACAGATATAATTCCGCAGGTTACGCCGCACGCACATAATATTATTATTACCTTTTTTTACTTCAGGGTAACATAAAAGTATCCTTTTTAAGGATTTTATTTTGTTTAGTGTATAAGACTAACAAGTAATTTTAATTAACTACTATAAATAAAATGAAGTTTTTATATTGTATCTATTAATTATTATCGAAGACACTTTGTTGTTGTGTTCATTGTAAGTAATGCACTGTACTATTTTTATTTTTATCAATACACTACACTTAATTGAAAAGTTTAGTTCTTTTAAGTATCTGAACTATATCCGTGTGGTTGAGGACACACAGAACAAAATATTATTGACAATACATTTTTTATTGTCGATGTTATTACGTGAGTGCGGCTAACCTGAAAGTTGTATATATTATAAATTGTAGTGTATATATTATATATTGTTTTTTTATTTATTAATTGTATTACGGTTTTTACAACTAGTTTAAAAAGTTTTATATTATATTTTACAATTTTTTTCAGCAGGGCGGATCAAGTTTAGGCGCAAGCAGTAGCGGAGCAAGCTGGGAGTGCGGCTGGGAGGTGCAGTTCGCACGCGCGGAAGGCTTGCACGCGCACGGACACGCGAGGGATGCGTGCGCGCTCGGGGCCAGTCTCGCTAGGGACTTGCTGGCTAGACCACCGGCATTGTTAGGTATGTATATGCGTGTATTTAGGTACACATACAAATACACAAAGCTTTGTGCCTACTACTGAACTTAGTGTTTCTAAGTTATCAAATAACTCACTTACTATACTAAAAACACGGATTTTATATGAAAACATATAACGTTAGTTGTAATAACATAGTAGTTTGTTTTATTTTGATTTAACAATGCAATCCAAACTTCTCAATCTGGTAAATGCAGGCAAGCCTCATATTTTTCTTAAACTACTATGATGATTATATTACACTACCCGTGTGGCCATTTGGGATACGTGTATCGTTACACCTTTTCTTCTACCCGTGGGTGTCTTAAGAGGCGAGAAAATGTAATTGTGCTGTACAGCATAAGGCAAGGCAAGGCATCTATGATGCTTTCATATAGTAGGTGTTCATCGGCTGTAGTCAGTCACTTAACACCAGTGAACTGAATGCCCCGCTTGCCTGCTACATAGCATAAACAAAAAACGCATTTAAAACACTAGGCTACGGAGGTGGTGCCAACGCGGCTGAGCAACGTCGCGCGCGTCGCCGGCACGCGCCGTCGCCGCGCCTGTGCGCTGCGAGCCACCGCATGTCGTGCCTCGCGTCCGCCACGCTGGCCAAGTGCGCCTTCCTTTGCACAGTGAGTATGCCCTGCTGTATTTCTTGTAAACATGGGTAGTTCACAGGTGGAAGCCCAAAACATTACAAGGCAATCGATTACTGTGGATAAATATACGATGCAATGTTACAATCGCTATTTTATATAGCTAATAAAATGTAAAACAGTCTTCAAATTTTTATAAATTTATATTGAATATGTTAGTTTTGTAGATATGAGCATGCCATTGAGCAGCTTTATTCTACTCCAACAGGTCATATTTTTAATTCACAGCTAAAATTTATTAAGAAAACTTAATGTTTGCATCTCTTACAATTTAATAAATAATAATTTTTAAACTTGTTTAGTCGTTTTTGATGAAATAAGTAGAGTACTTGATTACTTATTTTATGTGATTGATTAGTTTATTGGGTTTTCTCATCTAGCTCATGGTAGGACATCAGCCTTCTTTATAAATAACTATTTAAAACGTAATTGTTTTTTTTTAGTGACACTTACAATATGCGCAGGTATTAGCAGAGTTTAGCGAACACCACGAGCTAGCGTTCCGCGTGGGTTTGTTCGCGTTGGAGATGGCTCGACCTCCTGCGAGTACGAAGGCGTTGGAGGTGAAGCTCAACAACCAGGAGTCAGAACTGGTGTCGTTGCTGAAGAAGCTACCCACTGGGGCCGAACAGTTGGCCTTGGCTAGAGAAAAGGCGGAACAACTTAGGGATGGACAGCTAAGGTATATAACTTACTGAGACTTGGTTCCTATTACGTCATAGTATAAAAGCTTCGTATCTTTTTCTTTATTAACTTACAGCCAGCGTTATTATAATCAACCAACCGGCAGCCTAGTTTTGTTAATGCCGCGTTCATTATAAGTAATAATAGTATATAATACTTATTAATTTATTATATTACTTACACATGCTACTACTTAGTAGTAACTGTAAGTGAAATGACTCGTTTTAATTTTATAGGAACTGTCCTTTGGACTATGATTTTATATGGACGTTTTTAGATAATGTTTATAAAGGTCTAAAACAATCTAGATCAAGTTTCAACATCAAAGTGAATAAATAATTGACAGAATATTACTAAAGTTTAGTAAACATTCATGGCCTTTTTTATTAACAAACTTATCTTCTTTTTTATTAAAGTACAAATTTAATTAAAATTGTTAATGTTACTTATATTATGATATTATTTTTTTCAGAAGTCGGGGTCCAGCGTTATTACCTATATCGTTAGCTAGTTTCTTGTTTGAAGTTCTTGTGTTGTCTGCTTACGAAAATAAGCATCCTGTAAGTATTATTTTTTTAATATAATAATATTCTAATTGATAACCCATTTTCACTTTATACTTTAGATTTGATTTAGATGACTGTCCTAACTTTTATTGAAATTGATTATAGTATGAACTAAAAATTTACAATTTAAAAAAAAAAGACTACACTATATTCACTATCTATTAAATCATCTATCGAAACTATATGTAGTGTAAAAAACGTAAATAGTATTTTATGAAATGTTTTGAAGACAATATATAGTATATGTATTACTAGCGACCCGCCCCGGCTTCGCACGGGTTTAATGGATGATATTATACATAAAAACCTTCCTCATGAGTTACTCTATCTATTAAAAAAAAACCGCATCAAAATCCGTTGCGTAGTTTTAAAGATTTGAGCGTTCATAGGGACATACAACATGACACATGACAGAAAAAGCGACTTTGTTTTATACTATGTAGTGAAGTAAAAATGATAACGTTATGTGCAGGCGAGACTGATGACGGACGAAGTGTTAGGCTTCGAAGCGGCAGTGGCAGCGCTGGGTTTGAAGGCGAACGTGTCAGAAGCCGAGCATCCTCTACTGTGCGAGGGGACGAGAAGACAACGTGGAGATCTCGCTCTCACGCTGCTGGCCTTCTACAAGGATGACCCAGTGAAACTGGCCAGGATTATGAATAAGGTATATATCATATTCAAACAAGTCTGATGTCTGACGAAGTGTTACGCTCCGATGCGGCAGTAGCAACACTAGTTGATATTTAAACAATATTGTTAATGTTCTACATATAATTTATCTTATTTGCTTTCGATACACAAACATTTTGAGAGTAATAGATTTACTTAGACTACACAAAATTAATCACAATTAAAAATAATAAAAAGACTTAGAAAACTAATTCCAGCAGTAAAGCTAAGTAAGTAGCAAATAAGTAAGGAGTAACGAAAGGGATAATAAGGATTACTAAGGAAGTGAGGGAGGATGTGCCTTTTGCATTTATATATCTAATTTTCATTACAGTTATTGGATCGTGACATTCACCAGCTGACGAAGGGTCCGATGGTCAGCATGTATTACTCAAGCAATCCGAGATTTAACACGCGCACGGAACATCATTATCATCATCAACCATCCAATGTTCCTGTTGCGGTGAGTTATACATTAAAGTTTTTGTATGCACCCATCATATAAAAACTACTGATCTAATTCGAAATGTGAAAATTTCGTTAAAATGCGGGAAAATGTTATCATTGTTGATATATTGATAAATCTATACGAAAAGTGAGAGATATTATAATACACTACAATACAAATACTCTTTATTGCACACATATATAAAGAAATAAAAACTGACATATAATAAGACATACACAATGCAAAGGGTGGTTTTTTAGCCATTTCTTCCAAGCAAGCAAGCAACCCTGCAGAGAAGATAAATTACGCTACAATTATAAGAAACGAAGAGTAGAGGGTACACAGATAAAGAAATTACAAAACAAAACAACAGAAAATAAAAATAAAATACTAATCACACCAACATAATAAGTCTCTTTTATTTATATTACTATACAAACCTATCAGCAAATATTAAACGAAAATATCTAATAACATTGTTTTATGTTCGCAGGGTCCAGCGTGTAGCATATCCGGCGACATGGAGCGGCTGTCGATCGGCGAGAGCAGCGGCTCCCCGCCCGCCGGCCCGCACTCGGCGCACTCGGCGCACTCGGCCCACTCGGCGCACTCCACACACTCGGCGCACTCCTCGCACCAGCCCCATGCGTCGTCTCATGCTCCATTACCTAGATTGAAAGACACCAGGTGAACTCACATAATACTTTAATTATTATTAGCACAGTTTGAAAAAATCATTTGGTTGTTGCGCGAAACTAATACAAAGACCGCTGTCTTGGATAAACCTAGACATTTTCCATTTTCCAGTGCTTCGGGACCATCTTTTAAGGGTGACGATAATTTATTTGTGTAAAATTTAAAAGACTCCAGTCTGTACTGGAATGGATTGCATTTCAACTGTTTTGTTATGTTAGCTTAAACGTACACAAACTCCCTTTTTCAAAAGCCATGGTTTTCTGGCTGGTTATTTTAATAAAGATCATTTTTGTTTATCATAACAATTAAAAACCCTTTTTTAAAAGGTCTGTAATTTCATTGTTATTTTAATAGGTACAAGGGCAAGCGCCAATATCCATCTGTTCCGAATCAGCCGTCGGAAGCGTCGGCTCACTTCATGTTCGAGTTGGCGAAATCCGTGCTGTTCAAGGCGGGCGGCTCGTCGAGCACTAGTCTATTCACGCAGACCTCTTGTGCTAGAGAACACCATGGTCCTCATAGGTTCGTTGTTGTCCTAATTAAAAATAATAGCTCTCCTGACCGATTTCGGCCATGGTGACGCATATTAACACAGGCTAGCTGTGGAGAAGATATTATAAGCGTACGCGCAAATAAAGGTGCACGGCGCCACGAGCTCTCCCAAGCACGGGAACTTCCTGACACAGGGTTATCAGTTATCACCCAGCATATGATTGCAATACTTTGTCCTGATTAGTGTATTTATTTGAGTGTGCGTGTGCACGCATGGGTAATGACTATGTACCCATAAAACTTCTGACAAGCGGAAGCTTGTATACATATATTGTCAGCGATTGAGAAGAATGTGGGGCGCGTCTTCGTCGATGAATTTATCTATATCAAGAGTATCTCAATAACATTGAGATATACTTGATAGATAGTATTGTTATTTGATGGAAATGCATTTTAAAATATTGAATTAATGACTTTTGGAAATAGTGTAATAGTGATACTCATTATATATTATTATTACATCATATGTCGAATCACATTATTTTCGAGCAGTCGTTCTAATTAATATTATTTAGATGAATTTTATAACTGTCCACGAAAAATAAAATCTGCTATCTAAGTGTGCATTCTGAGTGTCGACCAACCACGAAAGCGGATTAATAGAGGATAAAATTTAATGATAAAAATTATTGTTCGTCCAGGGGACTACACATGGCTGCGTTTCAACTCGGATTGTACGCGCTGGGTCTACACAACTGTGTTAGTGCAAATTGGTTGAGTCGTACTTACTCTTCACACGTTAGCTGGATTACAGGTACTATAGCGAATATTTTGTAATGATTTATTTCATTTCGTGTTATTTATTTTGTTTATTCAAGTAAGTTTCATGTAAAAAAATTAAAAAGTAATTAAAAAAAATGTTTTAACAATTTGTTAGAGGAGGTGACATATTTATATAACATCCTTATTTAATCTTCTTGACGTTATATTATAAGAATTTCTCCAAGAACACTGGAACGCGGGGTGACGCAAGACTATCTTGACACTTTACCTAGGATTTTTATATACCAAATGTATATATTTATACAAAATAAATTAAACTATTACACCGTGGAAAATTTTATGTCCATGCATGAATGTTCTATGCAATATATTCGTAAATTTTTTAACATGCTTTTTGTGTTAGTTTTTTAGCATAATTTTTAAACTATTTGTGGCTTATCGCTTCCTTGCAATACCACATGATTATAGGTCAAGCGATGGATATCGGAGCTCCAGCAATTTTGTTCTTAATTGACGCTTGGGAGGGCCATTTGACACCACCTGAAGCAGCTGGAATTGCAGACAAGGCAAGTTTCTGTTCTTTATTTTTGAGGTTGATTTTTGTGTGGGTCAGAACACCGATTAAAGTTAAATTTCTCGCCATGTATGGGTAGAAAAATTTAATAGATATATTTTTTAAATTTACTTACAATATTATTTACATGACTTGACTAATGTATTCTTGTCTATGTGACAATTTTTTACCGTAAGAGCATGCAAGCGGAACATACATACTGGTCACCTGATGTTGAGTGACTGACGGCAGCCCATGAACATATACAACATCAAAGTGATGCCTTTCCAGCTTGTAGGACAGGGAGTGTATAAGAAGAAGATTAATGATGGGAAGTTGGGAGAGGATGGAAGAGGAATGGGATGTGAAACACAGTGCAATACGCCATCTGCTTCACGCCGATCTTGTGCCAGGGGTGTGGTTAGTTCACCGAAGCGAGCTTGGCCCAATCGTGCTATGCTCGGCTTCCACTCTTTAATTATTGAACATGTTATGTAGCAGAATTACTCGCTGTCGCCTCTTACGACACCCACGGGTAGAAATGGGTTGGCGACACACGTATTGTAACCCGTCGCCACACGGCTTCTTGCAGGCTTCCTCCGGGCGCGACGTGCAGACAGTGCGAGCGGCCGCGGAGCTCGCCCTGTCCGTCCTGCCGCACGCGCACGCACTCAACTACAATGAGATTCAACGCGCCGTGCTCCAGTGCAAGGAACAAAGCGATGCGATGCTCGAACGCGCCTGCCTCACCGTGGAAGCCGCGGCTAAAGGTTGCCTTGCTCTTATTTTATCATGCTCGATTTGCGTTTCGCTTGTAGTAGTAGCGATGAGATTTAACAAGCCGTGCTTCGGTGCAAGGAGCAAAGTGCTCCATAATCAAGCGCGCCAACCGCGCAATGGACGCTGCAACCACATGGCAATGGTCTTATGCTCGATTTGTGCTTCGCTTGTAGAGTTCTAGTACTCGTATTCAGATTCACAATATCATTGCTCATAATCAGCCTAATCAGGTTATCTCAGTATGTCGCATTTGAGTTCTATTATTTAAAATTATGTAGTGATTTTTCATCTTAGCAATGAATTTATTTTTTAAAAATATATTCTTTCATGAAAAAATTTTTAACATGATTTAATCGACAGAACCTATCTTTGGTATAATTGAATGTTTTAAATCACAATCACAAGTTACAATACGTATGAAATTCATGTGTAATGAGCGATGAAGGTGCGTGCGCAGGTGGCGGCGTGTACCCCGAGGTGCTGTACACCGTGGCGCGCTACTGGCACGAGCTGTACCTGCGCCAGGCCAGCGAGGACGAGCCCGACGAGCAGTACCGCGCGCCGCCGCCCCTGGCCGTGCCGCTGCCCTACCCGCTCGCATATCCCTTCACGTACCACTACCCGCCGCACATCTACCAGCTGCAGGTGAGTGTCGCCGATCCTGCGCCATAGCTGAATGAACAGTACCGCGCACCGCTTCGCTCGCCGTGCTTCTGACCGCTCGTCAAATATTATCTAGCTCACGAAAATTGTTAATAAAGATTATCATTTTACGTAGCATTAATCTACAGTCAAATTTTTAATTTAATTGGATCATAATTTAATAATCCACTTGAAACAAAAGTAGAAGGTTTAAAAGGGGAAGGTGTAGCGATCGCATTATTACCGTCATCATTCCAGTTCGAGTGTCCACAGTACGGCGGCGCGCCTGCGACTCACCCGGCGCCTCAGTACGCGATCCCGCAGTACTTCGTGCGCGGCATAGTGCCGTCGCATGCCGCACACGCCGCACATCCGGGTCACGCGCCGCAACACGCGCCGATGCCACCACACGTGCCGATCGCGCAGCATGCGCCTCACCCACCGCCGCATCCGCCGCCGATACCTGTCAATGTTTCGGTGAGTTTAGAATCGTAAATTGTTAATTTTTTATGACTTTATTTTTATGCTCCATATAAAAAAGTAGATAGTATTGATAAAATATTTCATATACTATTGTAAATAATTTTTGTTTTTTGTAGGCTCTTTTGATTCTAATGCATGGTTATGCATTGTATGTTGACTTTACTGAACAATATACCAACATAATTGTATAATTATGTTTTAAATTGAAATATTTTGAACTTAGTTTTTATTTTTCCTATCACTAATTCTAACTGTCCCAAATTCAGCACCCAGCCCCGATCCCGCCACCGCTGCCCGCGGCGCACGCGGGCGTGGGCGTGGTGCCGGTGAGCGGCGTGGGCGTTGCCGGCAACGTGGGCGCGCCCATGGGCGGTGTGGCCCCCATGCCCGGCGCGGCCCCCATGCCCGGCGCCGGCCCGCCCGCGCTACCGCAGGCGCAGCTCCGCCGCCTGCTCGCCGCCTACCGCGTGGGCATGCTGGCGCTAGAGACGCAGGCGAGGAGAGTACACGATGACAGACCGCAGAATAAGTTTGGAAGGTGAGTTTTAAGCGATCGACGAAAGTGCCGAGTGCTAAAGGCACCCGAAACGTTTTTAGATCAGACTAATTGTTTAACATCTTTGAAATCGGAAGATAATCGAAATGTTGTACCGTGAATAATTTTAGTTTCTTAGGATAAGTGAATTATCATATATTGTAAATTAGTCTATAAAGTACATAATATTTATGAGTACGCAGAATGTTTTGTCCGTTTATAAATAACTACTAATAACATACCGATTTTTTTAAATATCCGCAGGAACCCTCCATACGGCGAGCACGTGAAGTGGTTGCTCCGTATATCCAAGCGCCTGGGCGCGCAGTACCTGCACCAGTTCTGCGTGTGCGCCGTCAACTCCGTGGTGTCGCCGTTCGTGCTGTACGAGCTGTGCGTGGAGTCGGCGCACTGGCTGGCGCGCGGCGGCCCGCATCACCTCGTCATGCAGCACCTGCGCGGCACCCTGGCGCCGCTCGTGCACAAGTGCCAACAGATGTGAGTGTGCACACTCTTAGCCGCTTCCTACTGATTGAGGACCAATCAATTTAACTATTCGGCCATACAATAGACGGTTTGTTGCAAAATTCTAAAATACGAATATTTTCTATGCTACGTTTTATTTTTGACGTGTTCAAAAAATGTACATTGTTTAGCTACTGCTCTAAAAATTTCCGAGTAAACCCATATTATTATTTAGAAGTAAAAAACTTTATTTTTTAATACAGGTACATTCAATGCATCCATCAGAAGTTATACCACTTAACCGCAGTAGAGTATGAAGAATTTGTGGGCATCGTTCTATCGGCGCGCACCGCCTTCCAGCTGACTCCGGAAGGAAACACCCAATTCAAAGAATGGCTCGCCTCGTTGCGCAGGTAAATATATGCTCATGACTCATACCATTTGTTTGAATCCAATTTCGACGCATTTATATCTATCTCATTATATTTCTTTCGTATTTGCCGGAAGAGAGTTCAATCGGGTAAGCTTATTTTACTCATGTTTTGGTGTCTCTTTGTTACATAGTTGATGTATAGTAACTCATTCGATCCCTGTTGCTTATACGCAAGAGGTATAATCGGCATGAAAAAGTATGAAAATCAAATTGTAATAGGTATTAACATTGGAGACGAAAAGCGATAGCTCTCAGCCCTTATTGGTGCAATCACACAGCCTTGACCCGTTCCGAATTCTTCCGACGCGACTCTATTATGCCTCGTACTCTATACGCTTACTTTCTTACCGACTGTGTGTTTAATCCATTACGTGTCTATGCCGCAACAAAATTATCATAAAAGATTATAAATAAATCATCTGTCGTATTTTAGCTGTGGCGAACAAAATATAAACGGCGTTTCTTACACATTTTCGATATTTACGCAGATCAAAATCGTGCAAAAAGGATCTCTGGACGCAGCTGAACGCCGCGCTGCAGACGAACGGCAAATGACGTCGGCAGATGGTCTGTGCGGCGCGGGGCGGGCCGCGCGCGCTGTCCCACACCTGCCCGCGCCACCGGCCGCACACTGCGCGCCTCACGCCTCACACGCCTCACACGCCGCACACGCCGCACACGCCGCACACGCCTCGCACGCCGCGAGGGCACACGCACACGCTCTGAACCTACCCCTATGCTACTGGGGATAACTCTGCTCCTATTCCGAGACATATTCCATGGAGGTGTGCGAGACTGCGCGTTGCGGGCATGAACAATCGTTTTGAATCTGTCCATGCGTTAATGCCTCGCGTTCATGGTACTAAGACATCTCTGAATCTTCCCTTATGTTTCATGGCGTTCTAGGCGATTCTTACACATTTGTAAGCCCATGGCATTTAACAAACATCGTACATCTAATAATGTGAAGTTGCAATTGCAAAAATACAACCTGCGTTAAAACAAACAACGCACCCAACACTGCAATGAACGCGCGTTGAGCGTTATTTTGTATCTGGTAATGGATCTAATAAATATAAAATTCTACTAAATATCACTCAGAATTTGCCCTTTTTAACAATGATTGTTTGTGACTTAAAATAAATTTTAACAAAATTGTGTGCGTGTGTCTCACGTGTGTGTAATATGCGTAACTAATTTACGCACTATATACTTATAAGATCTACCAACAGTAAGATCCGATTACAAAAAAGAGTTTACGTCGACCTGTATTTTAAAACAGCAAATTCTGGAAGGATTCTTCAAGTACTTGTCTGATAATAAACTACAAAAATACTATATAAATTAAACTACAAAAATACGAGTATACAAACACATGACACTGTCGTTGTTATTTAGTCACAAATGGTATGTGGCTTTTAACAATATCAAAGTAACAGTGAATTGGACATAAATGTACTCATAATATTTAAAAAATCATCAACGAATGTGTGCGTAACGGTATCGTTGGTGATTTTATACGTCTTATAAAAACACTATTGTGATTTTATTATTGTATTTCTCGAGACTTCCACTCCAATTTTATTCACATTTAAATATCAAAGCAAAAAAAAAAATGTGTGACTAAATTAACTTTTTAATTAGGCCATTTATTTGGTCAGTGGTTACAGGTTGTTTCTGACTTAATAGTAATGTGTATCAACCAAAACACTTTATATAACTTACAGCGTGGAATCCATGAGAATGTAATACTAAGAGTAAAGTAAATTAATTCATAAGAGTGTTTTGATCACAATACAGATATTTTACAATGTTATAGATATAATGCAATATTTCAGTGCACAACTTTGTAAGTGCTTAACGACTCGGTAGTTGTTCAAAAATATTAGTTCGGATACACACATGTCGATATTATTTTATATAAACTTGCTAACTCACGAAAATTCCAGAAATAATCTCAATAGATCTCAGTCATAATTAACATTAAGTCTATTTTATTTCTACTAATTTCCCGTTGACAATGTCATTTGGTGTTGTGTTAAAAGTATTGCTCCATTAGACTTCAAACATATTGCTCATTTGATTTTAAATTAATAAATAAATAATTAAGTGCATTATTGTGAACAAACGGTCGGATATTATATATATTCTGATTCTCTGAATAATTCGCTTTCCATTCAAATGTGCTTTTGTTCAGTTTCATATTCACTTACTCTTTTAACTAGTCAATGGTTTAAGGATGTCATTGGAAAACCAGTGATGATTCACAACTTTAGTTCACTTAGTTCTCTTTTTTTATTTTACTTATAGCTTAGTACTCATTTGAATACCCTTTAAAGATCTCGGCGATTTAATATAATTATACCAAGGGTATTACAAATGCGTCGTGTATATTGATTAGAGTGTGAAACTAAGTATTTAAACAGTTCACGTCGTATTAGTTTCTGTTTTGATTTACATTATTGTTTAGTTTAATTTCGTGTTCGATGAATGTCTGATTCAATTTAAGATAGTGAATGCTTTTTCATTCATTAACTATAACTCCATAATACAATATTTGCCTGCGTCCATTAGTGAATTACGTTTTGAAAGATCTCGGGTGCGCTTAACAAAGCGTTTGTATTCTATATCGTTGCTCATTGTGTTCGCCTATCGCTTCTAGTGACTATTTTATCAGTAGTCTAATGGGAGTACTCGTATGGGAGATGGTATCGCTTCGTGTTTTCTTGGAAAGTAATTTGGCAAGTACGAACCAACAGTAGGAATAAATGTTTATGTCGCCGATTAAATCTCCTGTCGACCTTGTTCCGGGCCACTGGAGCCGTAATATTAGCATCGCTCGAGTCGTTCGACCGTTAGCGTGTACATTACATGTATCGGAGTATCGTCTGTCTAATGTAAGAAACGAAGATACAAAATTTGTAAGCAATATTTTTAAATTCATGTAGTTCGGGCTAACTATAAGACGTCTTAACTTCTAATGCAACCGTGTAATTCGACTAAAATATTTAAATAGCCTTGCGGGTACGGTACAGTTTAAAAGTACCGAGACTAACGACGGCAGTGGATGGAGCTAAATCTAAATTAACAGTGATGTGGTAGACTATTGGTCGGCGATTAATTGTAAGAAAAAGGTTAAGACGTGAATCATATGAACGGCTGGTAGATTTTGTAAAATCGAACTTTGAATTCACAGTTTGAATATCTCACCATAGATTTGGATACAATTGTACCAACATTTCCCAATTTCCTTTTTCCCGTGTATCGTCCTTAGAGTACGGATATATAAGGCAGATTGTATATGAAAACCGTCGGTACACTATTTTTGATATTTCTCTTGTCGAAATTTGCAATTCATGAATGTTAAAGTAAAAGGTTATTGCGAAGAAAGGTGTGGATGTGGTTTTATTATTATAGTAACATTATTTACAAATTATAATAATATAATGAGATGTAGCTTCTTGAGAGACTTTGGAATATTATAAAGTATAGGTTAGGAGCCGGCAGCCACTCATTCCGATTTTATATATTTTTAACGTTGGAGGATACTTTGCCAACGCCTTATTAGCCTTTTAATGTTACGATATTAAGCGAAGCATCAATATCGATGTCTAATTTCTCGTACTTAATGATGTGTATCCTGAGTTCACGAACGTACACTTAATATATCGAAAGAAAGTTCGAACAAAGGTCTATCGAGGCGCGAGATAAGGGGCGTTTGTTCGGCAGGCGGAAGGCGGTAGGTTTGTGAAAGATTCGCTAGATTCATTAGATCGAGCCGTAGATAAAGATTAGCGAGAGATCGGAGTGGCGCGAGTTGCCGGCCGCGTGTCACGTAGGGTTAGCTTATCTGTTAAATAGACGTTTACGTGCAAACATTGACGTGTGGATGTTTTCGACGTTCAGTAGGTAGTAAATTTCTAGAATGCTAGTTAGTTTAAATTGAAGTTTAAGATGGAAATCTATGGGAAAACTTTATTCGGTGTTCGTTCTTTAAATGAATTTTAAAAAAGTTTTGCCGTATATTCACTTCGGTTATAAAATAATCTACGTAAAATTATTTTTATTGTAAACTTAACTCGGTTTAAAAGTATTTTAGCTGAATCTTGATTTCTGTTGTTATTAGTTATTTAAGGTCAAAATAATGTTTATTAATGGCCAATCTATTCCCAAAATATTCTGGTTAATTTGAGAAAAAAATCATTTACATAAATAAATTATATGCTGATTCACGTTTCCTCTTAGGTCAGTGTTTTTGAATATCTGTTAATAAATGTGTATTTACTTTACCGACGGCCAACTCATTCTGTGTTATTTGACCTTAAATAATTAAAGCGTGTATCCTTTTATACATTTTGCTTAATTTACTGGATATAGAAGTAACTTTCTTTGCAAGCACGAGTCACACGGAAAACCTACAGTTTCGGACGTCAAGATTAATTTGATATCTGATCGTTCTTATAGTTGCAGGCACTTGAAAGAATCGTTAGCCAACGTGGTGAAATACAATATTTGTCATATTAACTAATTAATTTTATCATAGATAGTCACACTAAACTAATCGCTATTATGCGTCTCATGTATATCCAACCTTTGATTGGTCTTCGAATATCGACCTTTAATTGGCCGTCAAATATTGCCAATATGAGCCCGTACATGTTGTAGTTAATTATTTTTTTCTTACGATCCCATTATAATATTATTTATGAATTGTTGATCCTAGTGCAATGTTAAATAACAATAAATATAACCAAATGTAATTAACATCATGTTCAAGAAATTGACATCACCATTCTTTTATCCATATTTATACATTCAATATAATTTGTAGTAAGTATAAACTTCAGAAATGTTGTTGTATGTATTATTCCGTGGATTAAAGAAATTTAATTTCAAATCACTAATATGCATAATGTAAATTATCAAATGACGAGAAACACATACTAATATTAATAAAGCTATTATGGAAAGTGACAAAATAGCTAATCTGGCAAATGTTGTATACAACCAATCGAATTACTTTTTGTAATTACTTGCCGTCCATGATTAATTTGCGGATAATTATATTTGTAGCGCTTTTGTTGCAGTATAATGGCCATCCTACATGTTTAGATTGCATAATACTTTGTATTTACATAACATATGAAATGAAGTAATATTTACTCTTGGTGATTTTTCTTTTCCGATACTTTTGATTTACTATATTGGAGAGCCTCTTTTCTTCTATTCTTTATAGCATAAAGTGCTTTGACGTTTTGTCTCAAAGAACTATTTTTACACTTTAAAGTATATTTAAAAAAATAAAAAAAAAGAAATATATCGTTAGTTTCGTAATTTTAAGACGTTAGAATGAAACATATTTTAATTAGACGTTTAATGCATGTCATAGTTGTAACTCGATTCAGTGTTATCTTGGATCACGTGTTTATGGGATTTTGTTTGCAGTCGATCCGTGTATTTACATATCAGTTTGATTTACTGCGGCTTACACTCATTTCATTACTCTAAATAAATATATTTAATCACAACACTATGTAGGTTTTGGTCACATGGATATAATGGATTTATGGAACGAACATATTCCAACAAGGGGTGCTTGGACTTTTTTGTTGACGATAGTTGTGTAAAAACTAATTTTCCAATCGTTAAAGTACGCGCTTCCATTAGGTCTTTGTCATTGTCCCATTACTGAATTAACTGATCGAAACTTAGTCCAAGCACCCTTCAATTCAAGGAAATAATTGTATCTGTATTGGATTTGGTAGTTATTTAAATAGTTCTGAAATTATTTAAATTGTTAAATATGGGCCTGAAATAAAATAAATAATAATCTCCATACTTAACTTACATCACATCACAGCTAAAGTATAGACGTAACTGTGACATTTTGATTAAGTTCAAAAACGATGCATAATTTTTGTTATACATCTTAAATTGTAGTTTAATTATACACTTTGTAAGTGTGGTGTCTCCGCCTATTAAAATATGTAACCGTTACAGTTTGCATTACTTGACTATTGTAATACGTGCAAGTTATATTTGTATATTATTGACATAAAAGTAGCGTATATCATTTAAAAAGTTCGTCATGTGTGAATGTCGGATCAGGGAGTAAGTCAATAACTTTTGTTTGTTTGAATTTAAATAAACAAAGTAATTTTTTTTTGATTTACCTTCTGGTTCGACTCGTTAAAATGATATTTTACATATGTTGCGTTCTAATAAATATGGTTCACGCTTACAGTTTGCATCTTAGAATAATTTGTTGAAAAGTCTTATATCTATATATGAATATGTGAAATGTCACAAACACGTGAACCGTTTCGCATCGCAATAACATTATTACGAACTAGACGCGTCGGAGAAGATTTTATACATACGAATGCGAAACGGTAAATATCGTCTCAGAGTGTCTGTACAAGCTTCACAGTAGCGCGTCTAACGAATCGCATAATGTGAGCTTGTCCGTCATCCTGCTTAAGTGCCCATAAGTTTATATAATATTTATTATGATTAAATATAATAGCACTAGTACTTTTTGCTCTGATATCGCAAACGGTTGTAACTATAGTGAAGTTATTATTAGTCAAGCGATAGACTGTTGTGCACGATGTAAGGTGGCACGCTGGAGGGTGTCGCGCGGGGTGGGCGTGCGGCGGCGACGCTTCGGGTGACAGCTCGCACTCGCGCAGAGCTGCATGCCGACCCGCAACGTGTTTATCTTCTATATTTTCTACTACTTGCAATAACTTCCCACTTCATGTATGTTTCCACTTGAACTCGAAATGTTTTGACCTCTAGATAATTTTTATTATTACTTTTACGATTACACCTAAGTCTTTTTGGCGAAATATTTAAAATAACATTATTTAATTATTCAATATACTTATTCTATATTTAAGATACGTGTTTTATTTTATTCCATTGCCGCTTAGCGATTTGGCTTTTAATATAGATAACGAAATAAAAGTATCGCAACTCGCAAGATTGATAATTTTCCAATAACCTAAACTGATACACCGACTTAAAAAGAAGAAAACTTTATTTCAAATGCTGTTTTAACATCTGATAACATACAAAAATTGGCAAAAAGCCGCGGTAACACTAAACCAAAGAAATAAACCTTATATGTATGGGTCGTTTTCAAATTTGGGGCCAAAAAAGTAACAATTTCAGGTTTTTGAACTTTCTCAAAATTTACCTCTTTTTCGTATTTAGTTATGTTCAGAATAACAAAAACTTCAACAAAATCAAGACAACCACTCATTTACTCCAGTAATTCACGGAAAAGTCGAAAATTTAGTGATACGAATGAGGCACATAATGTGCCCAATGATATTTTTGATTTACTGTTGAGATACTTGGTTACACTAATGATAATATTATTTGGTAAACATTTATAACAATTATTTAAACTAAATTTAGTGGAAACATTTATAAAAATTAAAATTTTTTTTACAAAGGTGTCGATCAACATTATTTTTAGCTGACTTTCAAAAAAAAAGGAGGGGGTTCTTAATTTTACCGTTTTTAATGGTTTTATGTATTTCACCGCATGTCTCCGTCATTTATGGACCTATTTAGAAAGATCACTTTGCATTCGAAAGAGTAGAGTGTCTTTGTGGTCCCATAGAAATTCGGTTAAAGTCCGATCATCCATGTGGAAGATATTCCAGGCAAATCCTTGAAAATCAACAGGATAAGGTTTGGCGGTTAAGTTTTAATGATGTATAAACCTATTAAAATCTAATTCCGAGAATGAAAACAAAAAAAGGAAAAATAATAACTTTTATTAACTAAAATACAGAACCGATTTCCTCACACTAACAACCAGAAGATGACTTTTTTTAAAATATATTCAAAGTCGATGCAAAATCTTATAAAGTTGAAAATAGTTAAAGGCACCGACTTTGAATATATTTCAAAAATAAAAAAAAGTTCATTTCTACTTTTGGACAAAAATAAAGCGATGAAATTAAACTTAAAAACATGCTTACTTAACAGAGAGAATATTTCTAAACATTCTCTCTATTAAATAAATAAGAAATGAATATGCTTACTCAGAACTTAAAATAATCATAGCTGGCATTCCACAAGGGAGCGTCCTCGGTCCAACGCTGTACTTATTGCACACTGGTGATATACCAGAACTAGATAACAAAATAACTGCCATCTTTGCTGGCGATACAGTTATCATGGCCACAGGATTTTCACATGAAGAAGCAACGAAAAAAAAACTGCCGTTGACACGATCTTTTACTTTACAAGAAAGTGGCGTGTGAGAAACGCGTGGAAATATGTATTGGCTCTTTGGAAAATACTCATCGATGTCAGTACAAAACAAACTTCTTTTATATAAACAAGTATTAATGAAAACTTGGACCTATGGTATTCTGTTAAGGGGCTGTACCAAACAAACTAACATAGTCATAATTGACTATGTTAGTTTGTATTAACGACGCTTCCAAAATTAAGTGCTAAGGGTAATGTAAATGCACCTTAGTTCATTAAAAACGACAACCTCCATCGGGACCTCAAGGTGGATTCAGATGTTGTTATTGTACAAAAATATACCAAAGCTCAAGAAAACAGACTTCATTAACATGTGAATATCGAGGCAGTTAAGCTCCGTGATAACACGGAAAGATTGAGAAGACAAGAAAGAACTAAACCTTTTGAGTTAGTGTTGATAAAAGATAACAATAAGTGCATTGAAGTGCAGTGTAAAAAACACAATATGACATTGTCTTTCATTTCAAATAGACAATGAGAAAAATGTAACATGACATTTTCTTAAAAACTATTATTTGAAATTTAAGTTAGAACTTGATCGCTTATTAGCCAAGATTGCAATAAAAATGGGGAATCAATTCAAGAGGATTTCTCATAAGAAGAGAAAAAATTAATAGAGACAATAAGAAAAGTGTTTTTAATGACACATGGCTTTTTAATTTTATATACTGTAGTTAATTTTGGTTAAATTTAAAATACTTTTATATTCGTCAAAGAGGTAAATGGTTATCTCCATTTCTTCAGTCTCAAAATTTTCAGTTTCATTGCTTTCTTGCGTGTGTATAATGTGTATTTTATTCTCATAATATGACGTGTAATTTGTCTCTGTTATATCTGTTAAGTAGTAGTGTAAACCCTTATCTTTGTTTTTTTATTTTAAATTTCGAATGTTCTTTTTTTATCAATATTCATTCTGTGTAACTTCGACGGATCGGCATGGATGTTGACTTGCTCATTTTCACAATTTTCATCTTCAATCGTGACACTTTTGATGACTTTTTGTCTTCATTTCTTCTTATAATACTTTTTCCTTGAATGATTTTAATTTTATTTATTTTTCTTTCTTTTCAAGTAGTTTTGTGCCTGTTTTTCTTTTCTAAGGTTTATAGCTTAGGATTACTCCTAATATTAATATGTGTTTCTTCTAGCTACTCTTCAGCGTACTAAACACGTAATATATTCTCTAAAAAAACATAGTTCCATAATTTTATCATATGTAGACAGTTTTATATCATTCGTGTGACTTATGATACGCCACAAATGAGTGGGAAACAAATGAGAATTTTGTAATATTTTTGAATCTACCGGCCGTACAGTAACTTTTTGGAATATTTATGCTATATTAATCGAGATATCTACTTAACATT
>LQNK01000758.1:270046-289410 GCA_001586405.1 Phoebis sennae
CTATATTACTATCGAGTATAAAAATGTCGGCGGCCATCTTTAATTCAAAAATGGATACCATTTTCATAAGGGTCGTTTTCAAATTTGGGGCCAAAAAAGTAACAATTTCAGGTTTTTGAACTTTCACAAAATTTTCCTTTTTTTCGTATTCAGTTATGTTTAGAATAACAAAAACTTCAACAAAATCAAGACAACCACTCATTTACTCCAGTAATTCACGGAAAAGTCGAAAATTTAGTGACACGAATGGGGCACATAATGTGCCTAATGATATTTTTGATTTACTGTTGAGATACTTGGTTACACTAATGATAATATTATTTGGTAAACATTTATAACAATTATTAACACAAAATTTAGTGGAAACATTTATAAAAATGAAAAATGTTTTTACAAAGGTATCGATCAACATTATTTTTAGCTGACTTTCAAAAAAAAGGAAGAAGTTCCCAATTTTACCGTTTTTTTATAGTTTTATGTAGTTCACCGCATGTCGCCGTCATTTATGGACCGATTTAGAAAGTTCACTTTGCATTCGAAAGAGTAGAGTGTCTTTGTGGTCCCATAGAAATTCGGTTAAAGTCCGATCATCCATGTGGAAGATATTTCAGGCAAATCCTCGAAAATCAGCAGGATAAGATTTGGCGGTTGAGTTTTAATGATGTATATACCTATTGAAATCTAATATCGAGAATGAATTATATATAGCTCTGATGTGAAGACTTAGTAGGTCACTAAAAATAGAAAAATAATAACTTTTCGCCAAAATATAGCCGATTTCCTAAGAAATAGAAAACACCATCCACACTAAGAAATAGAAAATGACTTTTATTTTATTTTTGAACTATATTCAAATGCAAAATCTTGTAAAGTTGAAAATAGTTAAAGGCACTTTGAATATATTTCAAACATAAAATAAAAGTAATTTTCTACTTTTAGACAAAAATAAAGCGATAAAATTAAACTTAAAAACATATTAACAGAGAGAATATCTCTAAACATTCTCTCTGTTAAATAAATAAGACATGAATATGCTTACTCAAAGCTTAAAATTATGAAAGCTGACATCCCACAAGGAAGCGTCCTTGGTCCAACGTTATACTTATTGCACACTGGTGATATACCAGAACTAGAGAACAAAACAATTGTCATCTTTGCTTAGCTGTATCAGCTATCATGGCCACAGGATTTACACACGAAGAAGCAACGAAAAAAACATAAACTGCCGTTGACACGATCTTCTACTGGACAAAAAAGTGGGATGTGAGAAACGCGTGGAATTAGGGCTTCACTACGAAAATATGTATTGGCTCTTGGGAAAATACTCATCGATGTCAGTACAAAGCAAACTTCTTTTATATAAACAAGTAGTAATGAAAACTTGGACCTATGGTATTCAGTTAAGGGGCTGTACCAAACAAAGTAACACAGTCATAATTAACTATGTTAGTTTGTATTAACGACGCTTCCAAAATAAAGTGCTGAGGGTAATGTAAATGCACCCTAGTCCATTAAAAATGACAACCTCCATCGCGATCTAAAGATGGATCCAGATGTTGTTATTGTACAAAAATATACCAAAGCTCAAGAAAACAGACTTCGTTAACATGTGAATATCGAGGCAGTCAAGCTCCGTGATAACACGGACACAGTGAGAAGACTAGGAAGAACTAAACCTTTTGAGTTAGTTTAAAGATAACAATAAGTGCAGTGAAGTGCAGTGTAAAGAACACAATATGACATTGTCTTTCATTTCAAATAGACAATGAGAAAAATGTGACTTGACATTTTCTTAAAAACTATTATTAGAAATTTAAGTTAGAACTTGATTGCTTATTAGCCAACACGGCTAGTTTGCAATAAAAATGGGGGATAAAAAATTAATAGAGCTATATGGCTTTTTAATTCTATATACTGTAGTTAATTTTGGTTAAATTAAAAATACTATTATATTGTTATAATTATATTCGTCAAAGAGGTAAATGGTTTTCTCCTTTTCTTTAGTCTCACAATTTTCAGTTTTGATGACTTTTTTGTCTTTATTTCTTCTTAAATAATATTGAATACTTTTTCCTTGAATGCTTTTAATTTTATTTATTTTTCTTTCTTTTCAAGTAGTTTTGTCCCTGTTTTTCTTTTCTACGGTTTATAGCTTAGGATTGCTCCTAATATTAATATGTGTTTCTTCTAGCTACACTTCAGCGTACTAAACACGTAATAAATTCCCTAAAAAACATAGTTCCATAATTTTATCATTTGTAGATAGTTTTATATCATTCGCGTTACTTATGAGACGCCACAAATGAGTGGGAAACAAATGAGGATTTTCTAAGATTTTTCAATCTACCGGCCGTACAGTAACTTTTTAGAATATTTACGATATATTAATCGAGATAACCACTTAACATTTAGATAATTTAACCGATACTAGAACCACAAAATGAATAATTTAATACAATAAGTGGACAAACTCTAATGAGGTAATTTTTGTTCAAGTTTCACAATCTTACCTGAAAATGGATTTCTTTTTTTAAATAGCGATGTACACAACTGCACACTCAGCTCTTTGGAGGCCAAACAAGTGTACGGAGATCGCGCGGGGTAAAGGGCAGAGTATAAGGACTTCCCGATTTATTTATTGCATATTTGATAACGCCAAAACGGATGAATATTCAAAAAAGGAACTTTTTTAAAAAGATCAGAAATCGTGTTTCTTTTATTTCGAAAAATGTTGTCATACCCGGTTAGTTTTCATATGTTATTGAAATACACGGTTCTCAAATAAAAAATCTGAATTGCATTACAGTTTTTTAAAAAAATAAGGAAAACAGTTAAAATTTGAATGGTGGACCAGTCACACGAATGAGATTTGGGCTAGGTTTTACAGCATTACTCCGAATTTTACAGTATTCAGGAATAAATAGTTATTGGACCACGTGCATAGCATCAAGACAAGTCATTTAATGTACTTATAATTACAGTAACGTTAAGATTATTTGAATTAAATCAAAAAACATGCTTTTGGCCCCAAATTTGAAAACGACCCCTTACTTGAAGTATTACTTTTTAAATTAAATTTATACTTATAGAAAGCAATATCGATAATTTAACCTGATCGTTTATTATAATACATCACAGCTGATGATTGGCGTTAAAAAACTATATTAAACTAATGGCTCGCTCTGAGCTAGCCCTCACCTTGAAAGGAACAATAAATAGTATAATCTTGTGTTTGTTTTAACGCGAGTACCTTCCATTTTAAATAAAATACTTTTTAAAGGATTTTAAACGCGGTTTATAATACATTATTTTACATTATTATTTAACCCGACGTTTCGAGCACTTTACAGCGAGCGTGGTCACGGGAGACTGAGATGGCAGTTGTCTTCATGAGTGTTTCAAAAATTGTGTGTCTACCTCCATTTATTTCCCCGAAGATGGTATTTGGAAAATTGGTTCGGATTCTTGCAAAATTGACTTACAGTGTCCTCTTGTCTTTTGGTATGCTTGACATGGGGTTTTAAATTTTTTATAAGTGGGTCCCAGGTGTTAGAAAGTCTCAAACCATCTTCTCTATTGAATGTTTGATGTTTTTTAATTTCAATAGCCTCGCGTATCGCGTTTAAAATCCTTTAAAAAGTATTTTATTTAAAAAAGGAACAATAAAATCAAGACCTATCATCGCTCATTTTTGCACTCAGGATTTATCTTTATCTACACTATTTGTATACAAAATATTACACCTAAACTTACTTGGAAATACATTCACCTTTTTTATGTTATAGCAGGTAAGCAAGGCATGCGGTTCACCTATTGGATTATTATCGTTATTTACAAGATCGGATAAACAACACTCAAGGTGTCGTCTGATAAAGTTTTTCATACTTACATACTTACAATTTCCCGTCCATCCCGACTGAGAAAAATTGTAAGAAGAATACTGAACTCAGGATCGCTTAATAGATGATCTTTCTTTAATAACACTGTTCTTTATTAATCAAGGTATACTATTACTGAATCTGAAATTTCAAACAAAGACAGCTTAGAAAGTGAAGTAGAGACTATGAGTGGAGTAGATTTACTTTATTTTATATTCTCATTATGCGCCAACTGCCTTTAATTAATATTTTGGTCGCCTATAGTTTATATTTAATAATGCCACAGTGAAAACTTGAACTCTACTTTTCCTAAATTCGTATTAGTTAGTAGGTAATAGTTTAAGTTGAAAAATGTTTTTCATACAAAGCATTTCGTGTGTGGTATAGATTGTAAATTTATTTAGATGAAGTTTGATGCACGACTTTAAAATGACTCAGAATAAGGGAATAGGGAGTAATCAAAGTTTCTCATTTCTTTTCATTTCTGTATAATAATTGTATGTTCGTTGTATTTTTGTAAAATATTTCTTTTCGACATGCCCGATTATATATTGGCCCGCATTGGCCAATCACAATGCGGGATTGCCTTTTAATCATCGATCTTGCAATATCTGGCCAAGTGTCCAGTTATTTAAAGCAGGTTACTGAAAATAAGGTTTCAATGTATATTTTACAAAACAAATTAATATTTAAAGCAAAATTGCCAATAGTATAGACTTGCTACGGTAAACCAAAGGATTATAGTAACAGATACTATCAAAGCCTTTAAAATACTTATTGATGAAAATAATACACTCGATAAACAATTTAAGAACTGATAATTTCTGAAGAAAGAAGGTCTCTTGTGTTTCACGACGGCGCTGCATGGGCGTGGAGCACACGTGTTCGACACTTTGTTGTTATTTGGTACCGTTAGCAAAACCGTGAGATATATAAAAGTAATATATGTGCGTTTGGACTTATTTATAAATATAAAATTAACAAATATTCGCGTCACTTTGCCCTTTTTCTGAAAATGAATTCTTTTTAATAATAAAGATATAATCTCGGACTGAAATTCGTTTCGTTAGGATTTTGTGTGAGTATATGGGTCAAGTCACACATTGACAAAAAATCTCTTTGTTGTTTATATTGGTGGAACCACACCACCTCAACACGTTCACTCTTTTGTAACGACTTATTTCCAATTTAACTTTAATTTTCATTAAACATGATATGATTTTTTACCCATAAAGTAGGTACATGTTGCTGTCATAATATATGTTATTTTTAAAAAGTCAATACTTTCTCGTCCTCCTTATCTTTCCGTAGGTAAACAATCGTGTACCTTGTACGTCATAACGGATAGGTGATATTTTTATTTATAAACAAACATTTAAGTACCATTTAAACATAACATACTCCATATAAGAAGCCTATTCAGTAACAAGACATAGGTATAAGTAAGAGAAGACAGTAGGAAAATTAATTGAATAGGAATGAAGGTGGGACGAGAGCACGATTCCAAATATCGTTTTCATATATTATGCTGAAGCACGTCTCGGAAGATTTTCTAGCATGTCACGTAAAGGTTAGCCGCGGATATGTCATTTCGTATGCGACCTAACCGCGTAACCGCACACCCGACACCACATTTCCATCCTTCTATCAGCAATAAATAAATCCTCTCTGTAAAGATTCTACGCTGCCAGTTGCTGCCAGGTTACTTACCGACATTCTAAACTGTGCGCAAACAATAAATGATATACATTGTAATGAATGCGATATCTACAGTGACGGTGAACGTGAGTTCGCAAAACAATATTTGTCGATGAATCTATTTTAAACGTGATAATGATATAACGTATCTGTTTGGCGTTCAATAAGTATATTTATTCGATGTAAATGTTAAAGACGACATGGCCCATGAGGAATATTCCGCAATTGTTTCGCGCGTTTACCCAACAAACATAGTTTGTTTATTCTTTATAATTGTTGTTAAATATAAGTGATCTATTTTTGTTAGTTGCTGATAAAGTTAAGATAAATATTTATAGTCTAATTAATTAACGCACGTTGTAATTTGATGACGGATGGTGACGACAGTGCAAGTAATTAATTCATAAAAGGTCATTAAGTACAGTTGTCACAACAAGTCTTTGAATTCAATAATTGACCTACATACCATACAAAGTTCAGACAAATTAATAAACTCAAATAGATAAATATTGATATTAATGTATGTTGGTTGTGCACACAAATATAATTCAGCCAATCTTTTATGTTTTTCTAATTTAATTTCAGTCAACATAGATGCAAACAAAAAACACGTTTTTGTCACTGGTAAATCTAGCGTTGTATAGTTAAACATGTTTGTAATAACAAAACTGTATTTCATGCTTACGAATATCAGATTAGCGTTGCAAGGGTGCCTAATGGAGTTATTACCAAATGCCATTTGTTAACATGTAACTGCAATGCGTTAACTGCATTATATATTTCGTGCACAGGTATCTTTGTGTAATGAGTGAATTATGTTTGAGAAATTAATCGTAGTATTTTTATGTTATCCTCCGCTAAATCCCTTCGTATAAATAATTTTGTTTTGTAAAAATATACTTACTATATGTACCAATTGTAACTATAAAAATATAAATAACTGCACCAAATAAGACAATATTTTTTTTGTTGTAGTCTGTATTGCCAGAATAAGGTCTGCACGAAAATATCATAAAGAAGAAAATGTCATAAAAAGATATAGTGACATTTATGCATCTTTGTTCCCCCCAAAATGGAGGCGGTTATTAAAAAATGACATATGAAACCTCAACCTGATTTTAAAATATCTATCCAACGGTACCGCACACATCAGGCCCAGGCAAGAAAATTTATTTCATCCCCGCTTTCACGTTAGGTATCCCTTAACGGGAGACTATCAAAGTATCAACAATGAAACGAAAATGGGATCCCCATGCTACAATTCTATATCAACTTATTCATTAATGAAAATCGTTTGAAAAAATTACTGAGTAATTAAATGTACGCCTTCACCTGAAATAACATGTACAATTTTTCATCTCTACCACATTACTAGGAAAAGGCTATTATGTCCCCAAAATAGAGGGCAAATTCAAAAGTCATGTATTGAACATCGACTTCCACCACCCATAGGGCTCATTCCAGAATTTTTTTATCGGCCCCAATTTATGTTAGGAGAGGTACTCATAATCCATCCCCTAGTACTTTGTACTAGCTTGCAAAAGTTATCCATACATCAAAGGAAGAATGATAAAAATCGCTGGTGAGACCGCGGTGTCTTTTAAAATGGGACCAGCTTACAAGAATTATCCATTCATCAAAGAAAGAATCATGAAAATCGTTCGAGACCGCGGAGTAATCGATGTACATGCTTCCGTCATTTTTTAATCGGTTAAAAAGAGACGATTTTAGTGCGTAATATAAACATAGGCATTATTTTCAGCTTTGCTCCCGTAGCTCAATGTTATATAGCGTATTTCTTTGATTAATGGTCTGGCCGACACGAAAAGATTTACTAAATCGGACAATAATCGTAAATCGGACTAGTAGTTCATAAGATGAGCGCGAATAAACAAACATACAAACTCCACTGTTTTTTATTATTATAGAAATATAGACATATTCTATTATGTGCACGTTTCCATATTTCTATAACCTTGATGAGTATTGCATATAACGCATAATATTGATAAGAGCACATTGTTAATAAGTCCTAGTAAATGCGACTTAGAATTTATTAATTATTATATGTAGATATAGATTATATATTTAGTCAGGAAATGCTAGATATGCAGATCTAGCGGTCGATCATTTTATAAATAAATACGGAGTCATTTTAATTAGATTTACTTGTTTTCCTGTTTATGTGTTTACTCGTAACTAATATTATAGTGCGATGAGCTAAGAAATATACTTAAGCTTTATATTATTCTAAAAATGCTAACAAACTTTAAACAATAGATGTTATAAGATCATTATTATTTACTAGCTTTCACCAGTGAATTTTATCCTGGTTTCTCTTCAAGTTCGTTATTAAAATCCAACCGTTTTTTTGAGTAACAATAAATTTTCTAGCTTCTAGGAGTAGTTTTAGAACCCTTATTTTTAATTTAGGATTACTACTTGCAATGTGTTAGTAGGTGGAAAAATAATTTGACAAGATCGCATCGTTTCCTACTGTAATTATAAGTTCAATAAAATCTGCTTTGTCAACCATTTAACTAAAGTGGATTATTCAAAAATAAATTTAAATTGTTAGTGTTTGCACTGAAATCGAAAACTCATGAATCAACGTAGCAACACGAAAAAGGGGACTAATACCTTCGTTGTAAATTTTCCCCATGTCTCTATACCCTTGGAGCTTTGCCAATAACAAGTGCTTGTAACATAAAATACCTTTGCTACAAAATGTACAATGACCACAGTTTTGGAACACTGCACGCTATAAGTATTTATCTTATAAGAGACGGTAAGAATGGTATCACAGGTTGAATTTATTTAAAAAAATGGAGTTAATTTTTTTCAGGTATCTTTTAAATATGGTTAAATAGGCAGAGATTTTAAATTTTATTTGTATAATTTTATGTAATACGAGACACAAACGTTAGTGAGTAAGATAATTACTTTGAATCTTAAATGTTTATCGTGAATTGAATTTCGTTCCAGATTGACTTATTACATTACAAAATTTTAAGTGTCCTTTTGCTCCATGCACCAGCGCATATTATGCCCACAACGCCGAAAAGGACCCTTAAGATTGGGTAGTGTAATAGGCACAATAGTTGGAGTTTCTTGGAGTTATTGTCGAAAATTTTTCGGTCAGGTACAAGACATTACAAAGGCGCTTGAAAGTCATCACTTACTTAGGGTACATTCACATCATGGTGCAAGGCTATAAGTATTAATGAAATTTTCTTTCGTCTCTTATCTGTATAGGTGTAATGTAATGACTTCTTAGCCGGGTCTAAGAGGCGCGAGGGGGAGGGGGTTGATTAGCCGGACGGCAAATATCCTAAACACATAATATATTTAAAATCACTTGATTAAAATCTATCCTATCAGCAGCTTAAAACTGCGTAGTCATAACACCGATGCTAGTATTGATCTAGCTCTACAATGTATGAGCTGTGACGTCTGAGCATACAGAATTCATTAAAGTCCGAATTACTCGCATCATAATTATTTCTTTATAAATTTACTCGTATATCTACTTATTAGCTCTTGTTTGTTATTTTCAGTTCATCTTGGCCTTAGACAAAATAATCTGTGCATATATCTTCAATAGACAATTGAATATCATATTATGTACTTAGAGAATGAATACGGCATTGACTGTATTTAAAACAGTTATGTAATCGTTTATCGTTGTGATAAAACATACCTACTAATAAATTTATTGACGTCAAGTAAAAATGTACCGACAGCAAAACAGTAATAAAAAAACCTGTGTGATATTTGGCATTTCCCTCAGGAATCTTCAATCGATAAATATGTTTTTATCATAAAAACTGATGTCTTTGGATCCAAGAATCATGTCTTTCAAATTTCCTTAAGTATTTGTGTTATTTTCTTTTGTTATTATGGTGCTAAATGAAGAGTATTCAATTGAATCGAATCGAATTCCTTTTGACATTATATAGCATGAGTAATTGAGTATTTTCGTTTTGATAACTTATAACAGACCTTTTCATAAACAGGTACGAAATAATTGGTTAAAGCAACACAAAATATGAAAGTAAATTAAGGTTTACATATAAGGTATACATAGTCTTTGTATCATGTTGGCTTTATCAATGAATTGCGTTATTGTGTTGTTTATCTGTAAATTGGGTTAATAACTTTAATTAAGCCGGTTACTATAAGTATCTCTTATATCTCAATTATCACTGTCACTGAGAAATTCTTTAAATCTAAAAATATCTATATTTAATCGGGAGTAAATAGGCATAAGGGGAGAGTACCTACACCTGTATTGGCTGATATTTACATATAGGACTGAGGACTCTGTTTTAAAGTTGATCTAACTTATAACAATTTTCTTATTAATACATGTTAACTTTTTAGAAGGAATGCCATTGATATTTGCCACCGAAACATTGTCATGTTGTTGCTCTTAATGGATGCATTTCCGCGCGGTTATAAGAGAAACACTTTTATTATGTGCCTAGGTACCTATCGTTTTCATATACGTTCATCTGAAGTTCCATATCTTACTTCCACATTAAATTAGTAATCATGTAACAATAGGTCGACACCCATTTATCATACAAGAATTCGACATTTAGAATATATTTATAATGGAAATATAATGACATTTATATTTGATGTTGTAGATGTTCATGGGTAATTATAGGTAAAAATAGTGGCAAATATAGTTTACTAGAGTACAGTTATTCCTATACCTACCAAATTATATGGAAAGGTTTAAGATATATTCCTGAAAAGTTAGTTTAACAATTTCCTTACCTATTTACTTTAAATATAAAGCCTTGTTTTAGAGATTTTATTACATATGTTTAATCGCCTGTAAAATATTACCGCGAGCCAAAATAGCGTTTAATTCAAATTTATCACGCGACTTCTCCTTAACTGGCCATGCGTTGACTCCATGGTCTAGCCGCGCTAACCGCGTGGCCGCGGCTTTTCGTGTTCATGTGAGTTATCATATTGCACTGATAATATAGTACATGTGTGTGCTTCCATTGGCCGCTGCGAGGGCGTGCCGCCGTTGCCTCTATAAAATCGTCTTACGCTTAAGGTGCTGTAGCATTCCTTGCTCGTAGTCGCACGTGACTAATAATAATCCTGCTCAACTTATATTTACGTTTAGTTTCCGAGTTGTCATAGTAAGTATTCAGACATTAAGAACGCATTTATTAATTTATTTATAGGCTTATCGATAAAATACTAATTGCAGTCTTTTTCGTTGTTTTATAATTGGTACTTAGGATTCGACATTTTCCAATCCAAATTCTTTAATTACATCCTAATTACTGTTTTGTTTTAATTAGTTCCGTTTCATATATTTAAACTCCTCGGTATTTTATTTTATCGTCATTGGGTTGATAACTCTTTAAAGTTCACCATTACCTTTTAGACTGGTGTATTTAAGTTTCGGTTTTTTAGGTCTGAAATGGCTTATTTACAACTTTATTTATAATTTGGGTTGATAACTCTTTAAAGTTCAACATTACTTTTAAGACTGGTGTATTTAACTTTCTTTCTTTTTTAGGTTTGAAATGGCTTATTTACAATCAAAACCCAAATCTGAAACCATCGCTCTCAGAGAAAAGTATTTAGGGTAAGAATTTATTATTTAAATATCATTAAGATACATAACAATGTATCACTTTTTTATTTATTTAAACGTAAAAAAAATTAAAAGCTTCTTATTATTTCCATCATTTGTTTGCAATGAATAAAATTAACTTGTATAATTTTGTGATACAATCTTTGATATAATCTTTTCACATTTGATTTTGTATTGCTCTTAAATTTTTGAAAGGTGTTGATGTCTATTAAAATATTATATTATTTTTATTAAGAACAAGGTGTATCGTGATCCATTTAAAATTAAATAATTTTCATTTCGACACGGCACATAAGGATGATCACTTGGAGACTTTTATTAAAACGCACATATACTTTATGCAGCTGCAATAAAATGTTCATAAATTTCCAGTGCACAATGCACATACATATTTAAGTAGTTTGGTTAAAAATTGTTAACTTTTCAGGGCCGCCTGTCAGCTGTTTTTCCGATCATCTCCGTTAAAAATCGTTCGCGGGATTGCACAGTACATGTATGACGAAACCGGCGAAAGATATCTTGACTGCATCAACAACGTTGCACACGGTTAGTATGCTCCCTGATAACGACACATGGGCAATGCGTGATCGTTGAATTCTTGACCGACGTCGGTTATTTCAAACATTTGCATTTGTTTATCGCATTAACGTAATAAAGTTATCATCATTTGTACAAGTAAACATAGGCCGCCTGTATATCCTCTATATGTTGTCGCGTATTTATTTAACGCGACCGATTTTCATACCTTAAAATAAGTAAAGGTACATACTTCAAGGGGCGTTGTAATGTATAAATCAAGACCTTTTATTTTGTTCATTTTTTTTCTCAAGATTTTTCTTTATCTTTACTATTTGCATTCAAAATTTTATAGATAAATCATACTCTAGATATACTCTGACAAAAATTCACCTATTTGACCCCTCCCCCTACCTTCGTAACCCCTCTCCCCTCCGATCTCGACATTTTCTTTTGTCTAAACTATTCGCCTATAAACTTCAATCAAGATCGCATAAACAATACCTACTGAAGTTATCGACGAATAGTTTTTCATAGGTAGTTAAATACAAACATCATTAAATATATCCATCTCGATTCTGACACCTCAATGTTTTGCAGTGGGACATTGTCATCCTCATGTGGTAGAAGCTGGAAGAAACCAAATGTCGTTAATATCCACAAATAACAGATATTTACATGACGAAATAGTGATATTAGCCGAAAGGCTTGTGAAAACAATGCCAGGTTCACTGTCTGTTTGTTTCTTCGTTAATTCGGGGTCTGAAGCTAATGACTTGGCTCTCAGACTAGCCAGGATTCACACCAAGAAGAAGGATGTCATTACACTTGACCAGTGAGTATTATTTAGATGTTATTTATTGTATGTACATGGGAATTGCATCGTATTGGGTGTGAATGTGATGAGTGAACTCATTGGTTGCTATCTTTGTTTTAAATAATTATGTTTACTTTATCACGTATTTACAATATATTTATCATTCTATAGAAACTGTATTTTTAAACTTATTTATTATATTACTATTACACCAAGCAGCCATGTATGAAAGACGAGTGTGATCCATGACGTATGAACGTTAAGTTAGGAATTTTTGGTGGGTGCTACTAGCGCCATTTTGTTCCAGCGCGTATCATGGGCACCTAACCTCCATGATCGATGTCTCTCCTTACAAACTGAACCTACCCGGAGGGCCCGAGAAGCCAGAGTGGGTTCACGTGGTGAGTTGCCATGGCTACTCCCCAAATTTGTAGCTATACATTCAGTTATTATATTTATTGATTTCATCGTATTTGATTTTACATTTTAAGACTGTTTCTCAAAAAATAAGCCAAATAACGTTTGACTTTTAAATATCGTCCCTAATATCATGAAAAGAAAGTAAAAAATACGTTTTGTTCGCCACTTATTGCCTATAATGTTTATTATACCGTTAGGTATATTATATCGGGAGCACAATATGAGAAAAATATGGAGTTATGACTACGTTTATGGTTCATGTTTTTCCGTTATTCGCTAATATATAAGAAGTTATTATGAAAGAGTAACATTTGGTCTTTTATTACGTTAATACTTTTTGTTATTAAATAGGAATATTGTTAACCTACTTATAAATAAACAATGTTTTTTATTTCGTTTTTTAATACAGGCTCCGGTCCCAGATGTGTACAGAGGGAAGTACACGTATCCTAATGACTCACAAAGTCAGGAAGAATTAGGAAAATTATACGCAGATGAAGTGGCCAAAATTTGTAAAGAAGCAACTCAAAAAAATGGCGGAGTATGCGCTTTCATTGCTGAAAGTCTGCAGAGTTGTGGTGGACAAATATTTCCCCCGGACGGCTATATGAAACGTGTCTTCGAGTAAGTTCTATAAACTAAGATTATTTCATTTCATTTAATTTATCCCAAACAAAAATTAAATTTTCACATTTATTTCTTAAGTAACTTATAACGTATATCTAAAACAAGATACCTTGGGTTTAGTTTAGCTAAGATGGCGATTTAGGTACTAATTAAATTCGTTTAGTTAAAATCTAAATCAGAAGGTTAAAAATATTCTTACAAGATTCAATTTCCACTAGGACCACAATGCCGATAGCACTTCATGGAAAATAACATTTGGTAATAAAAATATTTCTTGGCAGTAACCAATAGCGATTACTTAGTTCTTATAACTTTACAGGCATGTTCGCGAAGCCGGGGGACTGTGCATAGCGGATGAAGTACAAGTGGGCTTCGGACGCGTGGGCACTCACATGTGGGCGTTTGAGACGCAAGACGTAATCCCAGACATTGTAACAATGGGCAAGCCCATGGGCAACGGCCACCCGGTCGCCGCTGTTATCACAACTCCGGAAATTGCCAAAAGCTTTGCTGATACAGGCGTTGAATATTTTAACACGGTGAGTATTCGGTTTACCTATTATATTAGTTAATATTTCAATGTTCATTTCATTTAATGTATTAACATTAATAACAAATGGAAGGTTAACAGCTCTTCCTCGATTTTATAATGGAACAAAATATTAAATTACAGCATAATTTAAATTTATGTAGAGATATCAAATTTTCATTAAAACGCATTTAATTACTATATACATAACCAATTTAATAATTTGTAATAAAATAATCTTCAATGTACTATATAGTATGGTGGCAATCCTGTTTCCTGCGCGATTGCAAATGCCGTTCTCGACGTGATAGAAGAAGAGCGCTTGATGGAGCGAGCATTCCGCGTCGGCAATCATTTACTCGCCCGATGCCAAGCATTGAAACACAAACATCCGTTGGTCGGCGATGTAAGAGGCAGAGGCCTGTTCGTAGGAGTCGAGCTGGTGACCGACAAAGACACTAGAACTCCTGCAACTGCCGAGGCTAAACACGTAGTCAATAGGTAATATTTTTTTAGAAGACAATGACAATATTTTTGTAAGGAGGTAGACCAACAAAAGTAAACTAAATCAATAAATGCCATTTATAGCTCCACAACATGTTTATAAGGCCTTTTCTACGTTATAGGAGAAAAATATTAGCGAATATGGCAACCAGACTAAAGTAACGTAACAAAAGGGATATGAAATTTTGGTATACAAATGGGCTATTTAACTGGATTATGTGTAGGATACCTATATTCATCTATACACGTATATTCCGAATTTAACGTAAAACAAGCCGCGGACAGAAGCTGGTATACAATATATATACTAATATTCTTAATGTTGTTTTGATAGGATGCGTGAGGAGAAGATTCTCATCAGTCGCGATGGCCCAGATGCTAATGTATTAAAGTTTAAACCACCGATGGTGTTTTCATCCCAGGATGCTGACAAACTTGTAGACACACTAGACAGGGTTCTGTCAGAACTTGAAGACCAATGGAGGACACCAATTACCAACTTGAAACTTGAGGTAAACTTGTATTATATATACATATTTACATTAAACACATCTATACATATAATAAAACAGTAACCGAACCATTTCTGTACATTGAATATTTTTCAAAAAGAGTAATTGGTATGGAATATGTATGTTCTATAGATACCAAAACCATGGTAAAAAATTTTTTTTTCTGTTTGTCTGTTTATCTGTTTGTATGTGCGTCAATCACGCAATAACCACTGGGCAGATTTTTATAAAATTTCACATGCTGATAGACCAATATTAGATGCAACTTATAGGCTACATTTTATTTAAAAAAAATATTTTTGAGGTGGTTCTCCATACATGTAAACGGAGGGTAAAAAAATAAATTCGCGAATACATCATTGAGTGAGGTGTCATTGGAAAGCTCTTTAAAAATGATATCGAGGTTTCTAAATGTGTTTTCTGCTAAAATAAATATTTTTTGAGATATACGCTTCTAAAGTCGTGAAAATGTTATACCACGTGACAATGTGAGATTTTGGTTGAGTTGCGGACATGCCTTTTTATACTCTTAACGTATAGATATAAGACGTTAAAACAGTCAATGAATGCCCAAAAACCTTCAAAAAATAACTATCCCTCTGCCCGCGGCTTCGCTCGCGTGGGCTTCGATTTTCTGTATTTTTGAAGAGGCGCACGCTCTGTGAGATTTTGGTCAAACTTATTTCTATAGAAAATTATTAAAAAAAACTATAGACTTTAACTTTTGTTGTGCTCCTCTAAAAATACAGAAATTAGTAGCCCACGCGTGCGAAGCCGCGGGCGGAAAGCTAGTTAAATATATATTTACATTATAAAAAATTCCCTAAGTATTGACTATCGGATTTGACTGTACCAATTTTCTTATCAAACAAAACTAAAAACAGTTTCGATTAAGTAATTTCAGTGGGCTTTTATTTGTAGACATTCAATTATTCTTCGTCGTTTATCCAGAAATTTGAAATGGCTCATCCGATTTTTGTCCGACATATCTAAGAATACTCACCAATACCTTTTATATAAAGCAAAAGTAAATTGAAACGCTTCATCCTAAATAATAATAAATAAGTCATAAAAAGTATAAAAGAATTGGAGAAAAACAAATACTTTATCAAACAAAGGTACATTGAAATAATTAAAGATTAAGGAAATATTTGATTTATTATATGTAAGGCAGTATATGAGGTATTTAAAAATTCTGATGTGAAATATTCCCATTAAAAATTTTATCTCAATTCAAACAATATAATATTTTCCATGCTAATAATTGAATTCGGATCAGCATCATTCTAAAGTGTATATTAAAAGGCAATATTTTATTAGCTTAAACATATGTATTTTTATTAATAAAAATATTAAATTTTAATTACAGGTCATAGTCACCCCTATCAGCGATGGCTTGGAATCCAGTGATAAAGTTTTGAAAAATAGTATAAAACAAAGTTTAAAATCTATGTAATTGAAAGAAATCTCACTTTAATCTTAACTTTGTAAATATAATTAAGTTAATAATCTAAGATTTAGTTGTAAATGTATAAATGTACTTAAGTGTAAAATGAAAGTAATTAAATGTATAATACTGTTTTATTAGAAAGCTTACATGTTACAAAAATATCACATGTTTGATTTATTAAAAGTTTTACACATTTATTTAAGGTGGTTTCATTCAGCATTCCAAATCACAGACTAAAATTATGGAAATATTAAAGTGCACCAACATCAGCAGCCTTGGCCATAGAATAAATCTTATTTTTGTATAATTTTTCCATATTTTCAGTAGTAACTAGTCCTGACATTCTATAGAGAAATTTGATTTTATTATGTTTCTGTAGTTGTGAGCGAATATGAGCCATTGAATCGGGACAACAGGGGCATTGTTTATAGTTGGCAGTGTGTTCTTCACCGCAGTTAGCACATTTGGGAGGCTCCATATTTCTGTCACGCTCACATTTCTTAGACATATGTTCTCCGGCACACTTCACACATTTCATCAGGCCGTGGCAATATCTTTGAGTATGGCCCCACATTTGACAGCGATGGCATTGCTTGGTCTTACTAACTGGGGGTTCAACTTTAATATCATGTCCTAAAATTTTCTTTACTTGGAGAAGCTTTTTACCCTCATCATTATAAGGCACCACTGCTAAAATTAGGCAATTACTATCCTTAATATTATCTCTTCTGTACATTGTATGTACTCTAATGACTGGTATAGATACAGATTTTAAATCAGCCTTAAGTTTATTCAAGTCTGTGCCGACGGGTAGCCCTTTGATTACAACTTTCATTTTCCGCTTACTTGGATGACCGAATGTATGATATGGAAGTTGCTTTTTCTCAAAATACTGTATCATAGCTTTGTGATCGTCAAATGTTAAGCAACTTATTTTTGTATGATAGCGACTCAAGTAAGGTTTATAGAACTGGATGCCTAACGAAAGTAGTTTACGCACGTGTAGTGCAAAATCTACCGGTTTATGAAGAAAAATGTCGGGAACTTTTTGTTTTAATTTTGGCCACTTAGCAACTAAACCTACATCTAATGTATCAGCAAGTATTGTACCTGGGGGCACCCTGTCTCCATCGGATGAAATGTGGCAATCTCGTAACTTGTCTGCTAAGTTTTTCGGTTTCTTTTTTTGTTTTCGCGACATTTTGATGGGATCTACAAAGAAAACAATAAGAATATAATAAAGTATTGGGTACAATTGTAATTTCAGTTTTTACTGAACGCACCAGCGGCAAGCAAAGAGCATATACTAGCGGTAAGGTAAATGGTACTTATTGTTTGGTTGGTACGTTTACAAAAAATATTATTTAAATTATAAATACCTTATCTTTTGTTTTCAACGAAAGCGTCAAGTGTCAACTGTCAACTGTCATTATTGCTGTGTTTGACGTAAAATTTTTACCATAAAGGTGTGTACACACGGGCACACCTGGTATCACGGACTGTCACGAACCATCAAGTGTGACAGTGACGTTTTAGAGCGAGTGTTCGCCCCTTTTGTGGTAAATGGGCCTGTTGATTAATGATTTAGCCCGGAAAGTGCTATTTAGACTTTAGACCTTTTCCATCAGAAATATGTAGCATGTTGTGTCTATGTCAAAAAGTTATTCAATAATATTCTTAATGTGCATTTCCATTAAGAAGTGACACTACAATCTATCAAATATATTTTTTACCTTGTTAAATTGTCATACGTTATAAATTATCAATTATCATCATAAAAAAAATTATATCATTACAATACAAATATGTTAATAAGTTACACACAATTATTTCTTTAAAAAAAATGGTGTAAAACCGGAATCATAAGAGGCAACACTGGTTCTCTTAAATCAAAGTAGTTTGAACTGAAGTGCGTTTGATCTGCGAGAGCTGCATACCACCTGAAGTTTGGTACGCATCGATGTATGCCACCTGAAGTTTGTTGCACACCTATATGCATGTGTGTGGCTGTCGGATTGACGTGACATAAGTCAAAGACAAAGTCAAAAGTGTTGCCTCTTACTTGATTTCGGTTTTACACTATTTTTTTGAGAAATTGTCTCTAAATAGTTGTGTGTAACTTTAGCTCATATTTGTATCGTAATGATATAACTTTTTTAATGATGGTAATGTATAATGTATAATAATTTAATTATTAATTTATTTAAATAAATAAATATGTTCTTTGTCTGTTGGTAATCGAATTTTGTATCGAAAGATTTTCATACAATATAATATACTATATTATTTAATTTTTTACTTAATAGGAACATTATCAGATGACATTTTACGCCGTTAATTCATAGTTTATTAACTAGATAACCGAAAAGGCATCAAAGGTTATGCTAATAAAAAGTAATGCTACTGAAAATAATCTCGTACCAAGTTCTCAAAATCATCAAAGGAATCATTATCATGAGATACTGAAGAATGTTTATATTCTCTTTAAGACTGAGTGACCATATCGGGCTGGTCTTCCATACAATTGGTAAAACAATCAGGTCAGGTGGTGGTGTTGCCATTTATCTTCGTACCGATATTCCTTTCTCAGTCCTCAGTTCCTCTACTCAACCACCCCCTGTGGACGAAATTGAGCACCTGCTACTTGAAGTTTCGATTTCCCATACAAAAATACTTATCGGTGTTTTCTATAGTCCTAACCTTTCAGTTAACTACTTTTCCTTTTTTTGACCAACTCCTTGAAAAATTCACTCCTTCCTATGGCCACACTATTCTTATGGGTGA
>LQNK01000758.1:299793-319569 GCA_001586405.1 Phoebis sennae
TCTGCCCGCGGCTTCGCTCGCGTGGACTTTTATTTTATGTATTTTTAAAGAGGCGCGCGCTCTGTGAGATTTTGGTGAAACCTATTTCCATAGAAAATTATTTAAAAAACTATAGACACACGCATATATCACTGGTCCTGCGATCGTAATTTTTTAAACTTTTGTTGTGCTCCTCTAAAAATACAGAAATTAGTAGCCCACGCGTGCGAAGCCGCGGGCGGAAAGCTAGTTTATGATATAAAACATGATTAGAATACTTGTTTCAAAAGTAATAAAAACGTAATATAAAAGTTAAATTAAATTTAATAATATATATATGAACTGTTCATATTCCGTTTTTATTATACTTTAAAGTGAAATTTATTTCCTCTGAATAATGTTAATGTAATGTATCGGTATTCGGTATTGTTTAAAATTACATCGCCTATTTTGCATTTATTAACTGAATGGAAAAGGCATTCAGTTTCATTTCAGTTGCCGAATGAGGCATATTAATTGAACATAGAAAGATTTGCACCTGTGCTGTGGTTTCACTACTAGTATAGGCGATGTATATTTTAATTGATTGATAACGTGCTACGAGAGCGATCCCGCGCGGAATAGCTAGTATCAAATAAATTTGAAACTATTGTTCAATGCACACAAGTTACTGTATTTTAAGAATAGCCGCTGCTTCATTAAATTTTCCTACAATAGGTACTTGTCTATAATCTTCCAGTTTCATTTCGCTGTCATGATATCATTCGAGTCAAGTGGTATTATTATGATCATAAAGTAGACATGAACATCGTTTAATAACATTAGATTAAATGATCTTGTCTCGCTATTGATCCTGAATAAAAAAAATAGGTATTTTTTATTACCTTTGTCACAGCCGAATTTTATACTCCTATATATTTAATAAAACCTGGTCTTTAACATATGTTATTTTGTGCAAAGTCTTGGAAAGACACTTAGGGCTGCACACTATATTTTGACTCTATAATATTGTTAATTTGTTACATCTTGTTTATTATTTGTGAATATGTTTGTTATTTAAATATATATAAAACAAAAATATATTCACAATCAAAAATGAGGACCAAATTTTCCTTCGTAATAAAATAAAGGTTCCATTGTTTCAAACGGAGCACGTTCTGCGTTACCGTTGAAATATCTTTTGTGGGTCTAAAACACTTGGGGAAAGTCAATCAGGTCCATTAAGCTCTTCGCATTCGCAAATTAATTAATTCGTTCGCACTTGTAAGATTCTTTTACACGGCGATACAATAAATGCCAAAATATATACCTACTTCGGAAATTGAATCCCATAAACGGTGTTTATATTAATAGGTGCGAACATAAAATGCTAACAATGATTAATTAATCACCTTTCTTCGTAATAATTAATATAGCATATATTGCGGAATATCCAGTTAATCGCGTTGTTCTTATTAGTCCAGTATTGTACCTTTACGCAATATGCAATTTACATAACAATACAACGCACCGGATTTCGTGAGAAAATTCCGTTACTCGGTCTTCCCTCGTAAAAATTTGGATGATTATCGCATACAATAATTTAATTTCTGTTCAGATTACGAACGTTCCCACCGGGTGAGCACTCACCCCTGTACAGGTAAATACAGATAGGTAAGACGTTCAAGGGGTCGAAATCAATGCAACAAAGAAAAAGTGCGCTATTGTGTGCGTTTACGCAAGGAGACCACGTGCGCTTACGCTCCCACGGTGGCGCAGTTAGAGATTTCGGGACACATATATAAGGGTGTAAAATATGACACAACGTCACTTCCAAATTTTCGAGTGCACTGAACACACCGGGGGCCCGCCGGGTCCCCGGCTACAGTACACATTTAATATTAACATCACGTTCAAAGTTTGAATTACTAGTTTGTCAATTAAAAGTTGGAAGCAGAAGCGAAGTTAATCAATGTTTTAGTAACAGTAAAAGCAATTTCGTTTCGTGAAAAACATCTTCGTAAGTCTATTTGGAGATTGTTTCGAGGAACACTTTGGAGAATATATATCGGTAAGTAAACTTTATCACTTCCCAGTTTTGTCTTTGTTTTCTTCAGGAATTTAGAGCTTTCTCGAATGCTAATGATAAAATTTATTTTAATTTTCTGTTTCTTTCATTTTATTCCATTTCATCTGTGAACTCTATTAGTTGATTGATGTAATAAAATTTAAAAAATATAAATCTATAAGTAGGTCTTTTATGTTATTAGTTAAATTAAACACTATAATTAATAATCATTTTTTGTTTCAGATTTGACATATACAATAATTCATCGAAAAATGTAAAATTTTACATTTCTCCCAATACAAACGAAGACAAGGTACATGTTACGTACATACAATAAATGCCTAAAAATGGCGAAGTTAAAATGAAAATAATTTTGCTTTCTATGAGGATAGCAGTAGTTAGTACTAGTGTTGTGTGATTTGCTATTTAATTTTAATTTCATATCAAGTCGTGAGTATAGATCTTAAACTTAGTAATAGGTTTTAGTAATTTACAGTTACGTATCAATTCAAAAATTGTAAATATTAGCACCTGATACATGCCTTAATGCACGGTCTTGTTGTTGTCGAGTTAAAGTTTCACGTTAAGTTTTAACCTGTTACGCTTGTTCACAGTTCGCCGTTACTATTGTTGTCAAAACCGTTAATGATTGTTAACAACTTCATGTTTTGAATAATTGAGTTTTTGTTAAGTTTTCTCCTTTGATGAGTTCTTATTACCAATTAATTAGTAATCGTTTTGATGAATATGAAGTTTCAAGCGTTATTTTAATCACGAGAATATTTGTTTACGATAATTTTATCGTACCTTTTGTAAATTAGCGATGCTATCTTAAAATCATAGAAAAATCAGCTGGTCTGATTCATGTTAATTATTATTCATTATTTTTGTTTTGAAAGTTTCGGTTCCGTTTCAATTTAAATAGATTATGGTTTATTCAACTTCTGTTATTTTTTTTTTATTTGTCAAACAACATTCGTCTTAATTATTAGTAAAGTGATGACAGCAATCACTCTGTTGAAAGTACATATTTGAATTTTTGTTTGGTTGATCTTTTCTTGTTGATTTCATTGTTAAATCATTGTTTATGTTTTATATTTTTTAATCGGCTTATCTTTAGTGTTTTATAATACATAATTACAAAACATACGTTGATTGCTAAAACCATGAATCATATAAATGAAAAAATGCCACTCCGACAAATAATTACTACGAATATATTCTACTAAAATTCAAAAACCCACTAAATTGTACAGTCGAATTGAAAAAAATGGATTTCTTATTGTTTTTTGTTAATATTGACTCTTGTTAAAATTCAGTTGAATTCCGATTCTCTTTCTCTGGAACTCTTTTCTATTTATGAAAAGTGCAAATCCAAGAGAGTTGTTGTTGAGTTTTCGTTTGGTTGATTCTCTGTTGATTTCTCTGTTTATGAATATTATATTACGTTTAAGTTTCTAATATTACAAGATAAAAACATACAAATGAAAAAGCAACAGTGTATACTATAAATTCCATCAAGTTATTTTTCTCTTTGACATTGCCAGGGACTGCACCAAATTCAAGCATTGTTAAATTTTAGTTTTGTTAAAAGTTCGAACTGTTTTGTTATTTAATGATTCGTTATTTAGAGTAAGGCCACAAAATAGCTATAAATCAACCAGCTATTTATTTTTTTGTTATCTATTTGTTTTTGTTCTCTGTTGATTTAGCTGTTTCTTTTGGTTTTGTTTTGTTAATAATTGGCGTAACGTAAAATGATGTAAAATTTTCATATGAACAGTCACATTGTGCCTTAAAACCCTCAAGTGCCTGATTTTGTTTTGTTTCTTTTTTTAGTTGTATACTTGCCTTCTTTCAAGATTTATTGAAAATCTTTTAAGGATGCTATTATCGTAACTGTAATAATGAATGCTCTTTAGTTGTTTTATATTCAAATGCTTAAAGCGATGCAAGCTGTTACATTACGATAATATTGCTTTTAAATTATTTAGTGACTATTTTTGCCCGCAAATTATGTCCCATAGATAACTCGGCAGCTTATTAAATTTTAATACTGCCATGAGCAACGATATTTCCATAAAGTTGCCGAGATAATGTGACCTTAATTAAATTGTTTCATGTGCTGCACTTTATATATTCAGCGCATTTAACCATAATGTTTTAACATTTACTTTATACAGTTCATTATTATCCTCTCCGGGGCGAAAATAGTCATTATGGTTCTATTGTTACAACGTTACCAATTGTTTTTGACATTTGTTACCAAATTCGTTAATGTTATTTAATTATTAGGTGTTGATTTATTGTTGTTTTTATTGAAATGTTAACTATTATTAAGTCAAATGGCTGTGTTTGTTAGTTTTATGTTAAGTTTTCGTTTTAACCGTTTATATTGTTCGCTGTTACGCCGTCATTAAGGCCACAAAATTGTTACCGGAACATCCATGAATGGAATTCACAATGTAAATATTTAGTGATTAAGAAAATTCGTGTGAGTTAAAACTTAAGCTTTGGATAAAATTGACAACTAAGTATTTATAAGGGATGTACGAAAGTGTGCGTGTGATTTGTGAAATAAATTGGATAAAGAAATTGTTGTTTTACTTAATTAAATAACTCCTATCCTAAGTGGCGTTTGGATTGAATAAAAAGTTAATCTGGTCGGAAGCGGTTGGAGCGCGTCCAACTGCTGGGCGAACGTCCACTAACAAATGAGGTCGTCATCTCACAAGAACTCTAACCCCAATATATTACTTTTAACGTGGATTTTCCGAGAAAATTTTATATTTAAAGTACCTTTACTTTTCCATTTAAATAAATTATTTTGAAGACACTGTTTAAAAGGATATTTAGTGAAGTGAGTTATATCGAAATATTCTGATTGTATTCCGTAAAATGTAACTTTTGATTTTTTTTTTCCTTTACATTTCTACAATATTATTTCATATAGAAGAGGGAATTATTTATTTTTCTTTATTTGAAAAAACTAAACTCTATTATTTGTACTGTGCATTTGTATGCACAATACAAATAATAGAATGTTTTAATTTTTTAAAAAAGAAAATAATTTTTGTTGAAAATATTTCACAAAGTCTAAGCATAACAAATGAAGCACTGAAACACAAGCAATGGCTGGCCATTTTTGTACAATTGATATAAAAAAGTAATAGGTCAACTTTACATAATATATTTAAAAAATAAATTTAAACGAATAGTTTACGTTTTCAAAATCATCATTAAAAATGCCATTCTACTTCTTAAATATTTTTTGTCAGATAAAGAATATTTATAGTCCATACAATGATATTATATAACTATAGATATGTTACTAGAACGCTAATTTTGAGATTTCAAACGGATACATGTATATCCACACTACCTCGGTTACGTAACGATTGTTGACAGAACTTTACATAGCAACGGTAGCTTCGTTACAACTGAAGGCTATAAAATGCCCTCGTGTGTATTTAGAAATTGACGATCTATTAAGAAAATAAAAATAAAGCCTAAAGGATATCGTATCATAGGTAAAATATAGACATTTTTAATATTTTCAAATTATTTGTTATAATTTAAAAATGTCATGATTTCAATGTTTGTCAACAACTATGAAATGATTGTCAAGAGATGACGGGTCGGATTTTTCACGGTGCGGTGTTATATAAGCATATAATATATCTATACATCAATATCATTGAGTCCATACAAATGAACCCGCGGGTGGAACTGCTACAAACATGATTGCGTTAGACGCCGTTAACCATGGATGTCGTAAATGCTTTCTTGATATATTTGGTCTGCAATTTGTTCGTAACTTTTCCCTAAACGTCAATAAAGAAATGTAACAGGAAAATGTGGAATTTGATGTCATACATCGCTTCAAAATGGAAACATATTAAGCCTTTTTTGAATAATGTCACAATTTCACATGCAATAACCCGGTTCCAGACAGACTTAACTCCACTTAACAGTAATCTATTTTTTATTTAATTTTATTTAATATATGTCATATCACAAATTGCATATTATTTGTTAAATGCGCAAAAACATGTTTACATATTTGTAGTTCTACAATGTTGACAAACGTGAAGACTTGAAACTTAAAGTAGTTTCAGAGGGTTGATATGCAAGGTTGGAAAACATTGCATCTCGTACGAGTACACAGTCAGTGTAATGAAGATAGTTTTCGGAATGGAAAACAAGAAGTTGGTTTCATGCAATCTCGCCGCTTAGACTCTTCTTAATTGCTTAACTTTAACCGGTGCCTCTTCCTGTCCTAAAATTCGTTAAAGTTTCTACATACTTCACTCAACACTGTCGGCTAAAGCCCAACCACTTGCATATACATGATATACCAACTAACTAAAGAAACAAAGATTATATGTAACGTCATGAACAAACGCACACAGGTGTTTTAATGTCTCGGAATTGCCACTTGAATGTTTCAATTACGACGGGTGAGAGGTAGTTTGTGACTGTGTGCAATGCAATGTTACCATTTATCTCCAAAACAAACGGTCCGATTTTTATACGGTTTTCAATTATCAGTTTTGATTTGATTGTTGAATGTTCTATATAGGTGTTACGGCCATGACTCGTCAGGGGCGTTGCTGTAAATATTTTTTACCATCTATCTCTAAACCATTAGTCTGATTGGAATGCGGTAAGTGTGAATGTTCTTTAAAAAGTTTGAAATAAAATGCAAAATTAATAACGCGCATTGATGATGTATTTTGATGGATCACTTTGAACCATCATATCTTTTTTATTGGTCAACACTAAAACCTTTGGGGGTCTTGCCCTAATATATATTATTGAAAACATTTAAATTTTAATTGGTTTAGAATTTAAATTGGTTAAGCCGTTTCGGAGTTCTGTGCGTACAAAAACCTGACAAAAATTCTAAAAATCATTGTTTTGAATTAAGAATTATAAATGAAACACGAAGCACTTCCCCATGCGACTTTGGTCCCGTGGCTCCGTCGTCTATCTATACAACAATACTTTAAATTGTAAAAAATTCTACAGAAGTGAAAAGTACTGTAAATTCACATTTATTTATTTTAAATACGCATTTACTATTTTTTTAATTCACTACATTTAATTTTTACTGTGTGAAATCTATGATGTTATCAATCTCGAACCATTTAGTGTATAATTCTGGACTTTCAGATTTAGCCTCATCGCTTCTCTGGGTAATCAGCGACAGTTCTTCGGGGTTATTTGACTTTAGAGCTCCCCGGAGCACCATCACTAGTTTGTTGCATTGTTCGCTCATTTTCAACTGCTTCTGTGTCCTCTCTTGAGCACCCACGAGTCTTCGCTGATTGATTTGTATATGTTTTATCTTCTTCTTTATATAGTTTAAATAATAGTCAACCTGATAATGTAAATTATCTAAACTCCAATAGAATTTCAAGTCGACAACAATCATAAATATCAAAGCCGCATATAGTCCTGTCAAACCGATGGCGAAGTAGAATAGTTTTGGATCGCTAGCTGAGAAGAATGGACATTCTTCGCTTAGTGCAAGACAACTCCAGAAATATGAGGGCGATAAAACACTGTCTTCCTTTCGATTCATGGCGGATAATGAATTAAAAACGGAAAATTTATTTTAAGTTTTGACAGTTTCTCACGACAGAGCGCCAAAGTTTACCCAAGCAGCTGACTGGGAAGAATCGAATTCGGCCAGTGAAAACTCCAAGTTTAATATGCAAAAAGGTTTGTTACTATACCCATAGTTATATATTCTATTCTCAATATCATTGGCGTATTAGGTCGTAATATTTATTCCATGCAAATTTGTTAACTTGGGGCAGGATTCTTAGAATAAGAGATACATATAATCAATACATAGTATAAAACAAAGTTGCTCTCTCTATCCTTATGTCCTTTTGTATGCTTAAATCTTTAAAACTACGCAACGGTCTTAGATTCGGATTTTTTAAATAGAGTGATTCAAGGGGAAGGTTTATATGTAGGACATCTATTAAATAGTGGAGAAATATTTTTATTTTTGAAGTTTCTAATGTGATGGCGTTAATTATCGATTTTTTTTCCACTTACATTGCAAACACAGGCTGAACCCTACGAGATTTATAAAAATAATGTAGTAATTTTTTCATACAACGTTCACAGTTGTTCTGTAGTGTATTAAGTATCAGCATTGCACCCGTGCGAAGCTGGGGCGGCTCTAGTACACCATAAAACTTGTCTCAAAATCTACTGAACGCAGTCCGCATCTAGGATAATTCTAGGGTAATTTTTTTTATATTTTTCTCTACAACCTTTGATTAGATATTTTTATTGAATTTCGAAAGCAGTAACGAGAGCATATTTTAGACCCTATTAAAACCACAACGCATAAAACTTACAAATTATGGATAAATTTATAATTTTAAATAATTGTCAATTTGTCTGTTTGTCTATTTGTATGTTCGTTAATCACGTAAAAACCATTGCGTATATTTTGACAACATTTTAAATAGTTATGGAACAGTAGTAGTACCTTACACTACATATATCTCATATCTTCACGAATATGTTATAATTATGTGTGGTGTTATTAAATAAGTCCTGAAAAATGAAACGATGAAAAGAGAAAAAAATAATCTCTTATTCCGAGGTGTAATATTGGCGACCCCAAATCAAATAATTTGCATTGGTTAAATATTTTAAATTTAAAACTGTTTACGAGAGATTATACGGTTGTCAAGATATATAAAAAAAAATAATACAAGGATAAATAATAATAATTAAATATTTATTACCTTTGACCATAACAGTAATAATAACAACTATGATATTATCAATATTAATGTTACAATTTAAACTTGGTACATTTCACTATTTGTGTTGGTGTTTGTTTTAACTTTATATTACTTTATCTAAGTCGTAAGACCCGCTGTTCGTGGTGAAATCCTTCTCCCAAAATTTCTCTTTGTGTATATCATTAGCCACTCTTACTTTATTAGGCCATCATGCTATCTTTTGAGCGGTGCTCCTATTCTTTTCTGAGATTTGCACCCTAGGAACTAGTCTATAACAACATTTGACCACCTTTCGTCTATTATTCGTTGGAGGGCTCAGCCACTATTTTAAACTAAGAACGTGCTGTCCTTTGTTATTTCCCTCGTGGCTATTTCTAAGACGATCTTTACTTCTAAAGTTCATTATACTTCCTTCTTCTTCTGTTTCGCAGACTTTTTATTAGTGAAGAAATTGTTTTGTTACGTAAGACAAGGCATCAAGGAACTATTCATGGTTTTTGTCTATAATGAATCGGGCACGGGGCCTTTGAACATTTTCTTTAACCACAAGTACTTGCGTTATATTATATTTACACTTTCCCTGTATTTCACTGATCTCTAGTATTCTTAATTATCATCACTTTTTGCAAAATAACATCATAGCCCAATAGTATGCATGCGGAGCCCTGCGGTGTAGACGGCGGCGAGACACGCGTCATGTATGACCAACTTATGCAATTAAAATATAATTGTAGAAATGAGGTTGTTCCTCTAATTTTCGGTATGCCACTTATTCCATAAACATTACTGTTTACAAATAGGTACTACGAATTGGTGAAATAATATAGGGTACTAATTTTTTGCAAAAACATGGCCCGGTTAAATATTTTCTCAAAAAAAATTCCGTATTATAATTTTTTTTTCGCATCGGCTTTTTAGACTCTATATAATAAAAAGGATTTTTAAGAAAATAAGAAAATAATACATGTCTTTTGTCTTGATTTGTCTGTAGTCCCATAATCTAATAAGAATATTATAGTGATGGTGGTTAAGTGAAGGTGACATTGTTTAGAGTTAGACTGAGTTGAACGTATAATATAATTCAACGTATTACGTATTAGTATGCCATTTTAACAAGCATATAATATTGACCAATAAATACAATTCATTTTTCAGACAAAAACTCTTATTATTTACGGCTAAATAATAAGTTTTTGTTTTGTTTATAACAATCAGCTTTCCAAGAATAAATGTTTGGGTATTAGTGTGTGCATTGCGCATAAAGTTAAGTGGATGTTTTTTGTTGAAATGACCGTGACATTTTGTACAATTTAAAGTTATTTTGAATAATTAAATAATTTTTGATATTGCTTGTTTTTTATTTTTATATTACTTTATTAATTTTAAATTTTTCGATTATAATTTTGCCGGGATTTTTTTTACAAAATTTACCCCTGTATAATGTAGAGTGTCGGACGAGTAATAGTTGTAATAAAATCTGTAAGTCGTGACAAAGCCTTATTTTCTATAAGTAGAAAATGATATGTTAAATGTATGTAACACGATTATAAAAATACAATGTAACTCAAGGTACACAAATGGTAATATTTATTTTTATATTCGAGGTGAAAATGCATAACAGATAATCCTCGAGTTAAAGTTCTGCCTGTAAGTCGGCTTTATTCAATTTTACCCATACTTCCTTCAAAGTATTTTTACAAGTTTTGTTGATATTTCATCTATAACTTTTGAACTTGCAAGTTGGGACGTTGATGTGAGCCAACAACATGTCTTATATTTTACTTAACTTTATAAGAAATAATATTTTTGTGTTCGATTTATTTATTAGTATGATGAATGTAATAAAACACAAATATAATGTTAAACAGCTTTTTTTAACTTGACATTGGGTACGATTTCGTTTTATTAATGTTGCAGCATTGATTATGTTGCTGCTTATTGATATGAGATATAGGTAGATATGTTTAGCTAAATTTTGTGATTTAAAATAGCCACGGTGAATTGTCAGTCGTGACCTTGCTATTATCAAAGTTAGACTTTGAACCACACATTAAATATACATATAATATGTTTAAAGTAATAAATAAATGTTACCTAACTAGTTTTTCGGTTACATTCCATAATTTTATAGCCAATTCCTGATTCTGTGCTCTCCGGCTCGGATTGGTTAATTTACAATCGACGTAGTAACCACCACTACACGATTCCAGTTCAGGTGACACGGCCAAATAAATAACAGTTTGAGCTCCTTCCCATGGTGATTTAAAAAATGCCAGGAACAATTTAAGACCAAGCTTTATTACTGCCACGTCCAGTTTATTTAAAATATCAGTTTTCACAACTCCTGGGTGAAGGCAGTTAGTCGTTACACCGGTGCCCTCCAGGCGACGAGCTAGTTCCACTGTCATCAAATTTGTACATAATTTTGTTCGAGAATAGCAGTAAGTATTGGTTAATGGATAAAGTCTTTCAGATATTTCGTGTATCATAGACGGATCAAAAGAAAACATCATGCCCTGTACCATTGATGACACGTTTATAATTCGGCTTGGAGCAGATGCTTGTAATAGTGGGATAAGCAGGGATGTTAGCAGGAAAGGGCCTATGTAGTTGGATTGCATTAAAAGTGAAAACCCATCCACTGTTTTTCTATTCGCTCCTCGGATGGTCCCTGCATTGTTGATTAGGATGTCCAATCTGCTCTCGGATTGCAGTATTTCAGAGGCAAAATTTCTAACAGAAATTAGTGATCCGAGGTCGAGGTGACGATAATGGACATTTTCATTTTTTGATATTTCTTTAATTTTTTTGATAGCCTCTAATGCTCGTTGTTCGTTTCTACATGCCAGGATGACATAGGCTCCTCTTTGCGCTAGGTCTTTGGCCACTTCAAATCCTATACCACTGTTAGCACCAGTCACTATGGCGACTTTTCCAACTAAATGCACACTAGATTTACACAGACCCAGCGTCACGCAGTTATAAATATACACCAAAAGAAATATAATGATGACCGATGATAAACAGTATATTACAATCATTCTTCTATTCACGACGATATCTAAATGAGTACTGTTATGTAAATATTCAAATATTCAATTCGACGGCCTTAACAAGGCTTTTGCATACCATGGAGTGTTTTTTAATACTTTAAGTATTTTTTATTGATATATTTCATTACACAACTTATTATAATTCCCTTACATGGCCGGTGGCCCCGTTAGGGAAAAAGGACATAATTTATCTAATTGAATAAGTTTTTTTTTAATTATATCCTACTCTAATTAATTTACTGTATCCATCTATGCATTTATTATGTCAATTACAGATTTTTTCATTATTTATTATATTAATAAAATATTTTATATCATAAAAATAATTACAAGATAATCTTAATAATATAATAAAAAGTACAATTAAAAAAATATATAAAATCATTTGTAAGATAAACTTTTATCTTCTAATTTCAAAAAAAACGAATGTAAAGAGGCTCATTTTTTGGGACAGGGAGGAATGCTCATACTCAGACTTAAATATATGATAGGGGTTACTTAACTATTGCTGTAAAAAAGTCAGAGGGTTTGGTTTCATTAGAAAATCTTATTAAATATAATATTCGTTATATTATATTTAATACAAGATTTTCTATTTATTCTTGAATGACGAAACTTTATTATTATGATATGGACAAACAATATGCAAAAATATGCCCCTTATCGATGAGAAGAGCAATAAATGCTGCATACATATTTTCTATGAATTCTTTTATGCATTTTTTTATGTTGTAACGGGCAAGCAGGGCGGTTCACCTAATGTTAAGTGACTGACCGCAGCCCATAAATTACTTAAACATAGTGTTGCAGATACCTTGCCAGCTTGAAGGGAAGGGAGGGGAAATAGAGAGGATTAATGATAGGAAGTTGGGAGAGGAGTAGAACAGGACGGGGAAGGAATGGGATGAGAATACAGGCCTCCGGGCACCAGCTCACCATACGAAACACAGTGCAATACTGCTTCACGCCGATCTTCTGCTGGGGGGTGGAAATTACACCGGTGCGAGCTTGGTACAGTCGTGCAGTGCTCGGCTCCCACTCTTTTAATGCTGCAGATGTTGGGCAGCAGAATTACCCTCAGTCGCCTCTTACGACATCCACGGGTTGAAATGGGGTGCTGACACATTTCTGGGGTTTATTCTTACGGTGACCCTTGCAGTACTGGGACCCTACCGTTCGAATAGTTTCTACGAGCCTGTCATTCAGATCGTCCACAGAAATGCAATCCTCAAGGCAAGAGAAGCGATTTTGAAGCTCGAGTTGAAAGCTTTCGGGGTTCTTGACTTGTGCGCGATGCGGTCGGAGCGTAGACTTCATCAGACGAGACCTTTCGGATTTGATTTTATTTATTTATTTATTTAACTCTTTAATGCACTATACAATAACAAAGTAAAAAAAAAAAGAGAAAGCAAGATCGTGGATGACACAATATAGTACATTCGGCGGCCTTATCACTTAGTAGTGATCTCTACCAGGCAACCGGGCAGAAAGTAATGAGCGAGGTAGAAGGGGCAGGTTAAAAGAGTTACTAGTAGTGTATTGGGAGGAAACGTATAATATTATAAACATATAATATATAATTATTTAACTAATATATATTTATAAATACACATTATACAATCATACATACATACTATATATACTATAAATATAATAATGAATATGGATGGAGACTGCTATAATGAATTTAGAGCAACTGAGAGAAAATGCTTGCGAACTAAGTTTTTAAAACATAAGATATCAGGAGCTAATCTAATGGGTGAAGGTAAAGAGTTCCACAAATTTATCGCGACAGCAGTAAAGGAGTTGGCGTAATAGTTGGTGCGTCGGGAAGGTACACGTAATATTAACCGATCAGCGGAGCGAAGACTATAGTTTTCACAGTGCAAGAAGGAAAAGTTGTCCTTGAGGTAGGAAGGAGCAGTTGGATTGAAAAGGATGCGATACAATAGTTGCAAATAATGGAGATTCCGACGCAGGCGAATTGGGAGCCACTTGAGCTTATTTCTAAAGAGTGAGACATGGTCATATTTTCGAAGTCCGAAAATGAACCTTATACAGAAATTTTGTAATCGCTCAAGTTTTTCCACTAACTCGGCTGCTATATCGGGAAAGCATGCGTCGGCGTAATCAAGGATAGGAAGGAGAAGGGATTGCACTAGCGTTATTTTTGTCGGTATGGGGAGAAAGTTACGAAGACGTCGTAAAGCACCATAGGCAGCATAAATCCTGCGGCTAATGTCCTGCACATGTTGCGACCAGGACAGCGTTTGGTCAAATAGCACGCCTAAGTTTTTAACTACCTTGCTGTAAGGTAGCGATACGTGACCGATTTTGACGCTAGGTAAGGCTCCCCAGTCTACTTCAGATATCAAATATGGACTACCGATAATGATGACTTGGCTTTTAGAAGGATTTAATTTGTAATTTGATGTTAATGTTCAAGATGCCTCGGACCATTCGGTGATCGCTACCGGTTTTTAGCCTATGGATCACGGAGACATCGTTGAATATGTGTCGTTTGTTGATCATGATGAAGTCTATCTCATTTTTTGTTTTTCCGTCGGGGCTCATCCAGGTCCACTTTCTTTGTGGCGGTTTCTGGAAGAAGGAATTCATCATGAAGAGTCTTTCCTTCTCCAGAAATTCCGCTAGCCTATGGCCCCGAGGATTTCGCTGCCCAATACCAAATTTCCCCACTCTCAACTCATCATCACCTCTCTTTCCCAGTTTTGCGTTAAAGTCCCCCATCACAACAGTAAAGTGTGTTTCCGAAGTTGTGTATGATTAAATCTATAATCAGATAATAACAATAAGTTATTTGTTTATTCTAATGTCGGCTAAGATATGATTAGGTTTTGTTTAAATTTGAATTCATTTATGCAAAAAAGAATTCATAAAAAATATGTATGCAGCATTTATTGCTCTTCTCATCGATAAGGGGCATATTTTTGCATATTGTTTGTTCATATCATAATAATTAAGTTACGTTATTCAAGAATAAATAGAAAATCTTGTATTAAATATAATATAACGAATATTATATTTAATAAGATTTTCTAATGAAACCAAACCCTCTGACTTTTTTACAGCAATAGTAGAGTAAATAAATCACTGTTTTATTAAATAAAGTACTTAATTATAACCATTTTATTATTCCATGAAAACAATGTGCGTGAAATCTGAATATTAACTGTCTTAAAATGAAAAAAAAATTCGTTAAAGGATACTAAAGTAATTATCTACCAGTTCATCGCACCCTAACCAATCATAATTATAAATGTGTTCCTTAAAGTTAAGGTGTTAAAAGGCTCCGCATACAAAATTAAAAGCATCTAATCTTGAGCTTAATGAAAGACTTCCTAAGTCAGTAATGGTGGGGTAAAGCCGCGGGCGCCAAGTTCAACAATTGTAAGACTTAGCAAGGTCGTAAAACGTGCTCCCGTTTACAGCTATCTAGTCGCTCGATTTTATCTCGTTCTTAATGAGGTATATTATAGTCCATAATTATTCGGGATGTTTAAATGTCCGTTAGCGTACGCGTTTACTCAAGAAATACTTAGCCATTTCTTTCAGTTAAGAACTGAGAATTCCTCTTAATTAAAAGATGGGTTATTCATTATTGAAAACTAATAAGCAAATGAAAATTCTCTTCTCTCAGAGAAGGTGTTAAAATGTGTTCGTTTAGTATCTGTTACAGGCAATACTTGTCATATTTAAGTTGTAGTTTTTATGTTACTGTCACATTGGGCGAGTCCTGTAATGGCATGTGATAATGTAGAATAAATAAATAAAATATTGTTTTTAAAGAAAATCTCAATTGCCATCCTAATTATGATATCAAGTATGATATAGAAGATATGATGAGTATTTCTTCGGAGTATATACATGACAATAATCACACATGTTCAATGTCTACTAAATCTCAACCACATGTGAAACAGACGGCTACAGCTTGGGTCTCATGGCCTGCTAAATCACAGGCCAGGCCGCACCACGCCATACCGACATGCCGTGGGAAGCGTCGTATCTGTGTATTCTCTGTACGAGCTGCGACAGGCCTGTTTAGGTGGCCAGTCGCCTGGCGTGGCTCGTGGCCTGGTGCACTAAGGGTCCCCAGCTTATGTCTCTCAAGAAATAAACTAATGTTAAAAAGTTTGAGGGTTTTTTCGTAACTATTATTTGCGTCGTAGGTCCGAATGAAGTTTACATTTTTGTTTATTTCCTTCAATGTTTTAATTTAGCTTGTTATTGTTTAGGAAGAAATAATTTATTATTTGTTTTTATTTAGATCTAAAACATGTTTAAGTATTTATATCTACAGTTTTTTCTGGAATGACCTATTTTACTTGATCATATTTTTTTTAGTAATTTTATTATAGCGAATTAACATGCAGTTACGATTCTCATAATCTTAAAGTATGATAATGAAAAACCGCAAATATAGTTGAGTTTATAAAGTTTTTGCCGCCGACATATTTATTTATAGCGGTACTTGAATCAATGACAGTTCATACTTACGTAACGATTGTCAAGACCACGTCGCGGCGCGTACGCATCTACCATAATATATTTAGTGCAGTAAAAAATACCGTAGAGTCGGTCGGATATACTCGTTCCTCGACGATATGTATAGATAAAGTATTCACGTGTTATCATCAAGAGGCTTATCTTACACTTCGTTCGTATGCTTCAGTGACCTCCTAGATAAATTATTGTAACCTATTCGTAGTCACGGTGTCAATACGGTTGCAAATGTTATAAAATGTATTTAATTGTGTTCATAGCTATAATTGTGGTTATTGTGTCGACTTTAAAGATATATCAAAAATTGACACATGCGATATGTCACTCCAGTGCTCATATGGTGGGGAAAGTGGTGATTATAACAGGTGGAAATAGCGGGATCGGCTTCGAAACTGCTAAGAACTTAGCGGAACGTGGCGCAAGGGTCATAATCGCCTGTCGCAGTGTGCGCCGGGCTACCGAAGCGAAAGATGAAATAATCAAAGCCACTGGCAACACAGAAGTTGTTTTTAGACATTTAGATCTCGCATCCCTGCAATCCATTCGTGATTTTTGTGGAAAAATATATAAAACCGAGACTCGACTGGATGTTCTCATAAATAATGCAGGCGCGGGCGGCCTCGGCAATTACAAAACAGAAGACGGTAATCACATAGGAATGCAAGTGAATTATTTCGGTCCATTTTTATTAACATGTCTTTTGTTACCTTTGCTTAAGGCTTCAGCGCCTAGTCGAATTGTAAATGTATCATCGTTTATTCACAAATATGCAGAAATGGACTTTGAGAATTTAAACATGGAGAAATACTGGAGTGACTATTTAGTATATGCTAATAGTAAATTGTATATAAATTTGATGACATTGGAATTAAATCAGAGATTAAAAGGCAGCGGCGTTACAGTTAATGCGTTGCATCCCGGCGTGTGTGCAACAAACCTCTTTAGAAACATCAAAAGCACCATTGTTCGTAAAATTATAAACGTAGGTATCGATCTTTTATACCAAAGTCCGTGGGAAGCGGCGCAGACTTCGATATACTTGGCGGTGTCACCTGAAGTGCAAGATGTGAGCGGTCACTACTTCAGCGACTGTCGCAAGAAGAAACCGTCACGGTTGTCGCAAGACGCTGATTTAGCAAAAAGATTGTGGATTGAAAGTGAAAAATTAGTCAAGTTTTCGTTGGATAATAAGTGATCTGAAAAGATTGTTAGTGTATTGACTATTTTTTATTCATATGGCTTTATTAATTTTGTAGTTCCTCTATTATAGTTATTGTTTTGGGAAGATAATATAATACAAAGTCTAACCATTACATCGTTTTATTAATTATTATTTATATGAAGAGTAAGTTTTTAATATTTGCATAATAACATCCATTCCTACCTAGATATACGAATTGTCTATTTCTATTTTAATCATGTTTTGTTCCATATACCTATACAGTTCTTTAGTACCTAAAACATGCAAAAAAATGTAGATAATTATTCTTGCATTCTTCCAATTACATTTTTAATGCTTTGTAACTTATAAAGTGATAAAAAACATGGTTAGCATAGGAAAATTTTACACCAAAACGACAAATGTACTACATATGTATACATGTAAATTATACAAACACAACACCCTAATTAAATTAATCCATGCAAAATAAAGCATTATCCATAACATTATACTGAACAGATACATACATAATTAACTTTATTATACAAAAATGGTCCTTTTACTATTTTATTATATGTAGATTTTCCTAGTAATAATTATTGATACTAAGATCAATTTTTAATAATAACACTTAATCTTTATTTGAAATGAAGGACACAATATAATTTATGTGATAAAAATTTCATTACTTTATTTTGAATTGATATTTCTATGATTCATTCATTCATTCATTCATCATAATATTTAATTATTTATTAAAAATGTTGTTAGCAGACTGACAAAAATAAAACTCTTATTGACGGTTTTTGACAATTAAGTAACGTTAATAATAATAATGGTTCCCCTGACCGATTTCGGCCATAGTGGCCAATCTCAACAGAGACTAGCCAGCTGCGCAGGAGATATTATAGTGCACAAGTGTACGCGCGAACACAGGTGCACTCTCTTTTCCTTTTACACTCATAACCCGATGGGACGGCAGACCGACACGACCAGTGAGAGATCAGGCACAGGACCGACGGCTTTACTTGCTCTCCGAGGCACGGGGCTGTTCCAACACCGCCAACTTCCAGACTCAGGGCTGTTACTATAACTTCTTTGTTAGAAAAATCCTAATAACAATTTTTTTGGCCCCACCCAGGAATCGAACCCGGGAGCCCTCGATCTGTAGTCAAAGATGCAACCACTAGACCAACGAGGCAGTAAAAAAAAAACCTTAATATGATATTCAGCCTCGAGAGACGGGCGCGGGGATTCATAGCGTCATGTGACATGTCATTGTATTTTTGTCAGTTATGTCTCTTCATTTCTAATAGGACTGGCTTAGTTTCAGGTTTGCTATTTGCTTTATAAGCATTTGTTTAGGGACGGTATGTATGTATTTATTTATATATACTTTATGTACCACAAACCCTCCTACCCGCTTGTCCCAGCTATCTCTGTTAAACTACTTGGCGATAGCGATAAGACCACCTGTCTGTGCTCGTAACTTTTATTTAATTATAATTTCATGTACCTATTGTATTTTTGTATAAACTGCATTTGGTTTTTACTTATTTAAATTATTATAGAATATCAGAATTCTTACACAATATAGTTGTTTATCATAATTTTCTTTTTATATTGTTGCTTATTCATAGACATAGATATATACTAGAATGTTTATTCCGGGATGAAAAATAGTTTTCTCAATAATAACTGTGTGTGTAAATTATATAAAACTGCATGAGTAGATTATTCAAACGTGAAATATTGTAGGAATGCTATGCTTTCTACATACATCCGTTTCTCTTTGCGTTTAAATCGCACCCGACAGGACTGAAATTAACAATGGAGAATGTTACTAGGTATGCCAAATAGGTTGAAAGTTTGTTACAGTATAGCTTGTACCTATACAAATACACTGTTTTTTGTTGCAGTCAAAAATACCAAGTAGTTTTCATTTTATAAGCTTTTAAACTTTCGAGTTCCGCTAAAGTCACATGACCGCTTGTGACGTCACAAAACAGACGCCGCGCGGGCCGCGCTACTTCGCAGCAACTATAATACGTGTGGGAAGCGCTATAGCGAGTGCATGAGCTGTCTGTTTTATGACGTCACACCGCCGTAATCGCCGCGTCGAGCGGTTACGATTTGTTTTGCTTATAAATCAAAAACTAATTGACGTAACAAAATAATTTTTTCAACAGTATTTTTTAGTTAAAAAAAGCAATATGAAAAGCTAAAAATCAA
>LQNK01000758.1:327461-356347 GCA_001586405.1 Phoebis sennae
TTATAATTTAAAAAATAAGTTAGATTGAATTTTTGTTTTATTTTTCCTCAAGTAGTTATGAGTAGGCCCACCACCTGGTGCCGTATTATCGTTGAATTTTGGGACACCCTGTATGTAAATGCATGTACTAAATTTTATTGTGTTTATTTGTATATTATGTTTATTTTGGTGTGTACATTAAAGTGTTTTCATTCATTCATTCATTCAAAGTTTATATGAACATCAAAACTTGAAAGTAAGTTAATGTATAATTAATAATCCGCAACATAATCCGTTGTAGCGATGCAATAACTTCCTAGTTTTACAACATAGCGTTATTTTATAACACTATGCATAAATGATTCATAAAGCATATATTGTTATCTATATTGATAATATATAGTAATAAACTTAAGAATTTTTTTGTTTGTTTGAACGCGCCTCTGACTGGACTTGAAAAATTGATCAATTTGTTCCATTACGCAACTAACCAAGTTTCGATATCGTAAGCCGTATTAAAAATAACGTTATTTTATGATAAATTTTGATATCCCGTTGATGCTACTTTTATGTGTATTTTACGGCTTGTTGCAAAAAAGCTGAGATAAGGAAATGTTTGACATCAACTGGGCACTTTACACGTTCTCTGGAGTAATATTTTTCAAGTTTAACATGACGGTTGTTTCGAAATTTTCTCTTAGGGAATGTTAAATATCGTAACTTGAAAATGAAATGTTTAACATTTTGTATCGGAAAACCGATTCAAGTGAAATACTAGAAGTTATTTAATTTGTTTAAGGTGTATTTCTTCCGTTCATTATTGGTCGGTGAAATGTTGCTTTTTATTTGAATCTTATATAAGTTTATTGTAAAATCAGGTCCAGATTTTTGTAAAAATATTTTTGGTCGCTGAGATCGCACTGAAATACAAATAAACAAAAACAAAAATATGCCTCGAATTGTTTAATTCCTCGTTGTTTTGAAATCACGACGGTTGAAATGGTTAAAATTTTTGCTATTGTCATAAAATTTCAATATTAGCTATATATTTTTTGCTATTGTCATAAAATTTCAATATTAGCTAAACATTTTATATATATGCAAATATTTATTTTATTCAAGTATATTGTACAGCATGATTCCTTTGCTACATAGTAACAACACATAGTACATATTAAAAAAAGTAAAGTACAGAAGGCGGTCTTATTGCCTTAAATAATTTCTGCCAGACAACCTTTGGGTACAGGATGGGATTTATAAGCTTGATACGGGAACAAACTTACTGTTTAACTATGATTATTATATGAACCAGTTGTTATATTATATTCACAAAGTATAATATAATTGAGTTTTAAAATAAAACGAAAATTCGTTAATTATCAGTTGAAAATTAACGTCCTTGTTGCATAACGTAGGTACGATATAATCATGTCGTACCTAGATAATATACGGGTACGTAAAAAGCTCTCATCGGTCTCGGAATGCAATCTCGCTCCACTCACCCCGTGCGAAGTTAGCATTTACATTTAAAACATTTTATTTTTTTGTAATTCGGTTCGGATGGCTGCTCTAACATATTGTAATTGTAAATGATTTCGCGATTGTTCCAAATGTATAGTATAATTGGATTTTCGGTGCGTTTAGACTGTGTTGTTATTCAACCCTTAACCAAATACTGGTAAATAATTTCCCATTTAGGAGTGCCTTCCAGAGGAAAACAATTGAGGACATACTTTTAAGTACTGAATGGCAACGTTTATCCAGAAATTTAATATGACAAGTCAAATTAAAAACTTAATAAATAAAAATATGCCAATTTAGCGAGTTTTAATTTTTTTAAAGATCTAAAGTGAGTACTGCGTACACGTAACTGGCATATTCTGTATTCTTTTTCTGAAATACAACATAGATTTGCTCTTGATTACCAAAGCAAGGTGAAAAACTAGTATATAAGCAGTCTAAACATTAGAATGAATAATGGGAAAATGTTTACAACTTGATGATATTTTGCAAGGCCGATATGATATGATATGATATGATAGGACACTAATTTCACACCGATAAACCCCATGTCCTAATGTTAATGGTTTTCTATGTTAATTTCATGAGATTTGAATTCTACTTACAAAACTCAACATAGGAACAATAAAAGATTTAAAAAAATAGTTTCCCATTTGATAATCTCGTATACACGCTGAAAGGGGTCACAACTCACAAGGCTGAATTTGACGTTTAGTTTACTTATAAAAATTCACCTTGTGTTTAACGGCCTTGATAGAAAAATTCAGATTTTAGAATCAATGATTTTATTCGTTCATAGTTGTGGTGTGTAATTTCATGTGTATAGTGTACTGTATCAGTATTTAATTGAGGTTTATTGAATTAGGTGCAGGGGCACCTAGGAAAGGGTCGTTATTTCCTTTTAAGTTTAACTTAACCACTTCATGTGATCTAAATTCCTCTGCAATATGTCTACGTTCGTGGCGTTATATTCATCTATACATATAATAAAACCTGTCTGTACATTGAATATTTTCAAGAAAAATGAGCGTTTCGTGTTTCATCATATGCTTCCAAACCCAAAACAATGTTGTTTAGAATTTTTTCTGTATGTCTGTTTGTCGTGGCATTTGTGCGGTAGATTAAGTTGAACCTTTTAAGAGTTGTTTACACAGTACTTTTTAATGATAAAAGATCTCCAAATTAGATTAAGAGTGATACTTTTGTTATATTTAATTAATATAGCTAGGATATACTTCGGACTTAAAAATAACAGTTATTAAATTGTAATTGTTGGATATTTTTTTTTAAATAAAATAGAAGTTTATTAATGGGATTTTTGCAAAAATTGATGAGACATTTTTAGAAATTAATCGCAAAAATTGTAGTACTATCTCTACTTTACTAATTCACAAATTACATAATTTTGTAGTCCACGAGGGCGAAGCCGCGGGTGAAAAGCTAGTAATATAATAAATTAAGCCCGTTACTAGTTGTAAGATGTTATTATTAAATATGACTAGTCACTTTAGAGCTAGAAAGTTTTGAATACCTATTGTATAAAAGTTGTCCAGACTAACTATGTTGATCTAATAGTTGGTGGAGTTGGTTGTGATTAAAGTTGTTGCCCTCTAACTCGTCCAGGGTTTATAATCACGTTAATTGCAACTACCTTTTTTGTTTTTCGCTTTAAAAAGTTTTAATTAATATTTATAGGCATTTAATTTATTTATATATTTATTTAATTATTATTATAATTTCAAATATTACATCCATAATCTATATATTTATGCGCTATTTATATTTTATACAGTTTGGTGCCTGGAAGAGCTCATCATATTGAGTTAATATTGAGATTTTGTATTAATTTCATTATAAGTAAATACTTACTTTTATTACATTGAATAACTTATGACGTACTTTGTTTTTAGTGCTAGAATTTTTTTTATAACATAAAAATTAATTATAAATGCAAAATAAATCGTGAAATGCAGCTACTAAATATATTATAAATTTAAATTAATATATTTTTTTTATTAAATAATCCTTAATATTATAAATGCGAAAGTAACTCTGTTTGTATGTCTGTCTCTTCTTTACACTTAAATAACTGAATCGATTTAGATGACATTTTGTACAGTATTTTTTTGAAACCCAAGAAGTGACATAGGACAGTTTTTATCCCGGAAATCCCACGGAAACGGGAGACATATGTGGGTGAAACCGCGGGCCAAAGACAGTAATTTATGTCATAAGACCTTTTTAACTCGTTTTTAAACCATCCAAAGATCTCATTACAACTGTACGTTTGTTTTTAAAGTCTACGAAGAACTTTTCTGCTTGTTTTGATAACAGTCGAAAATTATAAGCACGTAGGGCGTGTTTATCAAATATCTTAATATAATGTATTATTTTCTTCTACATATCATAATATCGCGTTGCTAAACTGGTTTAGGAAGCCACAGAATAACCTAAACCACAAAATAAACTATCTTGTACCTTCGTTAGGAGTTTCGAGATAATTTCACGTTTTGCCATCAGACATATTTATATGTAGTTAGATACTTAGATAATAAGGAAAAAAAGCGGGGTCATTGTAAATAGAAAAATAACTTTTTACCAAATTTTGTCGATGCAAAATATCGTTAATTCGTAAATAGATAGTCTTTGGCATTGATTTGATTTCAAAAATAAAATAAAAGTAATAAGTAGTATTTAGTGTCAAGAATTCGGTTTTTTGACTTTGACTGCCATTAAATATAAGAAGAAGAAGAAGTCGGTTTTTTTTGGCAAAAGATTATTATTCAACTATCAGACTTATGAGTCTGAAGTAAATGATATGTCATTTACTTTTAGACGGTTTGAGGTTATATCACCTATCTTAAATTAAACTAGGTTATGGAGTTCAATGTAGAAAAGGGGAAAAAATGAATTTAACGTAAACGCGAAAAGTGGATAAAAAGTTCATTACATGTAGACTTGGTCAAAACGGTATTTTCATATGCTCACGTTTTAACAAATAAAAACATATTAACTCCACACTCTGTTTCGTGAAATAGTCGTTTTATTACAACTCTGCATTGCTTTGTTCCGTTCTGCAGGGGCGTAAAGTATTTGCACGCGATATTTCTGCGATGAAATAGTTTTAAAGTACGAATATAATTTACAATTTGTTCTTTCATCTTGGATATTTTATGAAATTGATTACAAGTTAGAAGTTTACAGTTCATTGTTAAACATAATCAGTCGGCAGGAATAGATTAGCTATTCTTCAACTTAAAAGAACTTCTATCAATGCCTGTATCAAACTTCAATCTTTGGTGCTATACGTATATTGTATACCTGGGTCAAAGTGTACTCCACGTGCTTTCTAGAATACGATACTTTTTTGTTATGTCGCAGCCCAATAGATATATAGACACAGAGAATGTGAAAAAAAAAAAATCGGAATGTTGAACTTTGAAAGTTACCGATGTATATTCCTAGTTGACCATCGCGCATCGGTGAGTATGAATATTTGATTTTACTCATATATTTTTCTGACATTCGTGTGACCCAAAAACGTGCGGCACGCAAAGGTAGTCCACGGCACTGAAATCCGCCGCCATTTCGCCTCACAGCGCAACTCTTTCTATTAAGGAAATAGGATAGAAATAGGAAAATTTCTGCCTTCTCTTAAATTCACTTTTGATAGATTCGACCGATATGAAATATTTATGCTAGATCGAAATGAACATCCGAATTCTTTACACAATTGGTATCGTCTCTATAAAATATTCAACACGTTGTTTGTTATATTCATTTTTATTTAAATCGAAATAGAATAATTTGCTTTCGACAAAGCCACGGTTATTCTCTGTAATAGGTTTTTATAAAAATAGAGAAAATTTTTGTATATTTTTTTACCATTATTGTAAATATAAGTTTTTGAGACAATTTTCGTTCAGAAAATTTCTGAATTAAGATTACGTATTAATTTAATACTATGACGCTAGCTTGGATATAAAAAACCAACCGATTTACATTTTACGATTTGAGGACATGAAAACATATTTTTCAGTACAAAACTAGACGTTCGCGTTGGTTAGCACGAGCACGGCAAATTGGATTTACATATTACAAGAGCGGCTGACTGGACACCTCATTATCCCATATAATGGTTCTCAGCGGGAGCACTTCGGCAAGACTTAATTACCCCTAATCTCGCATTCCGTGATTCCGGGAAGTTTGCAGTAATTACGGAACGTCGCTCACGATGCCATAAGCTCTTATTGACCGAACGATTATAATAATATTTGCACCATATGGTGAAAACGAATCTTGAAGCCCTATTAAGAATCCTGCCTAATTATTTCATACGCGTCGAGGAAAGAGGATTATTTCCTTACAAATGGCACGTCGTTATTTCTCCTATACCCCAGGTAAACTGAAATAAGGCTGAGAGCTTTATAAAACTAGGCAGACTCGTTTTAAAGTCGTGTATAAAGGTTTTGATATTGCGGAGCTTGCTTACTATTTCCCTGCTTCTTAATTGGGAGGGCTGTTGTAGTTTAACACGCGATTCACGGGCGAAGCAAAAGCAACCTTATCTAGTTGGTATAACGAAGTTAACTAGCATAGTTAGTTCAAGGCGCAGTCTAAATGAGGTCAGATTTACATCGATATAGTTCATAAAAAGGTATGCCGTGCCTGTAATACGTGTACTGTAATATATACCCAGCTAAATCTCGTCAATCTTTAACTAAATATTACACTTTAAGCCTTTATTACAACTTGTTATTCATAGTATGTGTGTGTTGTAGCATTTATTTATATAATGACTCTATATTTTTTTTATTTGGACAACATAACCTTGAGCTAATTTTTGGAAGTCGTGTACCTAAAATTAATTAAGTTGAATGTTGTATATACGAATGAAAGAAATTCTAACAAAATATCAGTAGATTTACTTCCTTCAGTGTTTCAACAAACAAGAAAACCTATCAATTTCTGAGATGTAGATATAGAAATAACATTAAGAGAAAATAAATTTCATCCAAAGATTATTTCGAAAAATACACAATCAATTTGAAAATGTTTGCTTCATAAATTACGCTAAGTTTTCTCTTAATAAATATTTATCAAATGTAGAGCAAAATAAACACTTAAAGATTAATCGAATTGATGGATTGCAAACGAAATTTAAATAAATGAATGAGTATTTCATTAAGAGACAGTTTGTATCCTATTGGGATATCGGAGATTGTATGTACTTAGGTGGCGATTTCCAAATTAAATACTTCCTTTGTATAATTAAAGAATTGATTTATTTCAATAATGTGTAAAGCCAATTTAATGTTAATGTTTGTTACTTTCAATATTTTCCATTAGAGAACTTAAGATACAAAGCGTATTGAGAATATTATGTTCTGTGTTTGTACGCCTTTGATGTTTGTGTCAATGCGACAACTTAAGATAATAGTTGAATTATTTACGACCGAAATTTCTGAACCGACTCTGCAGGAAGGGATATGTTTTTTAGAAGGGTGTGTAAAGTTTATTTCCAACATCGGATAAACACGTACGTTCGACGTCATTAGACCATGAGACATCACTTTAGTCAGTCAATAATTATATGATGAAAGTTATAGAAGATACAATATAATAGCTCCACTGATCGTACGCGTAAACAGAGGTGCACCCTCTATTCCTTTACTCTATTACACCCCGTAAAATAGGCGCTTGACGTCGACTTGTGGAAACTCGCCCGCAGGAGAGAGATCACTGATCAGGCGCAGGACCGACGGCTTTACGTGCTCTTCGAGACACGAGGTGTGCCGACATCGCCAGTACCAAAGTATTTAATATAGTTTTATATGAAAAACAACAAACAGCAACGTGTTACAACTTGTGCTTGTAATGCCTTTCAATATAATGGGAGATCGTCTTTATTAACATTAAATTAAAAAAGGAATAATTAATTAGCTAAAGGTAGTTATAATTCAATTAAAAATTAGCAGTCAATCATTTCCGTTATTATTAAAAGATTCACCCTGTCATTGTAAAATTCGTTGAAGTCCAGGAAAGGTTTTAACGATAAGAAAATATAAGAAATTGTGAATAGAATAGTAAAAAACCACAATTACATTTATTCAAACGAATAGTTCGTGTCTGTCAAATACGTCACGTTCAAAAATGGGGTTTGCCGGCTCAGCTAGTAAGTTATATATTACTTACGCAACCAGTAAGTATTAATAAACAAAGAGAATATAAAATAAAGCATGCAATTCATGCTGCTTTTATATTCTCTATATATTCATATTAATATTAAACAGAAGATATTAATATTTCATAGATAATGTCTTAAAGCTACGCTTATAAGTGAAAAGATATTGAAAACTAACCGGAGGGTCTTTTAGAACTTCCTGGTTCTGCAAAAAATTATCATCCCTTTCCTAACAACCCGCATAACTTTGTAAGAGTATAATATTTCAGGATAATATCTTGAAAGCCACAGGCGAGGGTCCAGGTAACTTTTCAAAAAGTTTACTCACCGAATAAAGAAAACTAATTGATTTTGTATAAAACTTCAACGAGCAGATAATAATACTGACTATGAATTGCACAGGAAAAGGAATTAACAAAATCTGTTTGTATATTAAGTAGCGCTGTAATCTATAAGGGTGTTTATTAAAATTTTAAGAATTGTTACTACCTGGAATTGTTTCCAAACGAGCTTAAGCTAAGATAGAAACTGTAAGCTAAGATACAAACTGCAACCTAATACTTCTTAATGGCATCATAATATTCCTTAAATTAACGCATTCTAACGTAATATTATTTGCGTTTTGTTATTTTTTCAAGGTACACATGTAAAGAGTTGCTTTTCCCGTATTTATATTAAAATCCATTTTACTGATCATTTGTAACATTAACAATTGAGATTGTAATTCTAGGTAATCTATAGCTATAGATAATAATTTAGATTATTTTTTTTAATTTATTCTTTGTAAGTCATAATGTGTCAAATTGATTATGATGTAAATGGCAAAGATCGTTAATGTCTGTGTTGTAATTATGGCAATGAATTTAACGATTGAAAATAATACTTCCAGTTATTGCACTCTAAACCTGATTTAAGTATAGCAAATGGAATACATTATCTGAAACGTATCTCATGTCGCCGTTGGGAGGGGAAATGTGTGTGATGAGATTCAGAACTCAACAGGCTTGCGGCTCACGCGTTTATTTACATCTGAAAGAACTCTGAGTGGAAGTGTAGTAGCTGTGAACTGAGATAAACCTTTGAGAACTTTTAAGAAAACAAATAGTGCAAATATCAAAATGAGTGTTCTTAGATATTTGTAATTGTATTCCAATGAACATTCAATACACAGATTTTCAATTAAGTAAATGTTTTAAGTATATTTTTTGTCCTCAACGAATGTTATAAGTATTTTGTATTGGGTCCATACCAATATAAGCGTTTAATGCACCCTTAGTGACGGCACATCAACAGGAATAGGTGGCGCATTAAATAAAATATGTTCGATAATCTTGAACCTGTCCGAACGCCCGTCCCGACATGCGCAGGCGCGCAAATGTCATATTTCTTTGTAAATATACGCTCATTCCGCATGCATAATGCGCTGTCACTGAGTAAACATTATCTAGTTATAGTACATATGTACATTTACCTATTAGTTTTGTCTCCCATTATTATTAATAGGTTTTATCCTCCCCACTGGGTCTTGAGAGAATATCAGCGCCATAGTCTGATGATTATCGCGTTATGCATTAGCATTATTTCCTAGCAATGTATAGCACATCACACATATTATTATCCAACCTATTACTATATAATTGTCGTATTATTTGTTAATTTATTTTTTAATAAATTGTGTGTAGTGTCTGTGAATAAGCGTTTTATCTATAAAATAGAAACTATTGGATAAATTTCGATAATCCTTTGATCATTAGAAAGCTGTATCTTCACTGTTCCTTATAATCTTATAATTTTACTATTTATTCTTATGCGAATATGTAAAAATGGGTTTAGTTGAATTGTTAAAGCATGAACAGTAGAAATTACTAAACCTTCACTTTAGATCGTCGATAAGTGGTTACAGTACCTCACAGCATGTTTGCGCATTTAGTGTAGTGCGTCAAATATTGTAATAGCTTCAATGATGGTGTATCTAAGTAAGGTTTTGATATTTTATTTAGGAAATGTTCGGAAGAATTAATGTTAAGGATGGCATCTGACGCGAATTTAACCACATGATAAAATTTGCTTCATTTCACTCGAGGCAAAGGAGCTACTGTCATTATATATGTACAGCATTTAAATAAAGGAGATATATAAGTATATTGCATACAAAAGAATTGTCGAAGGAAGATAACTTTACACATACATTGAAGAAAGTAGGTAATTTTTATCGAATTTTATTTTTTAAATTATATTTTTGTAATGTAAATTACTTTATTAATTTATTTGCTGTTCAAATCAATGAATTTTAATTTATTGACTTTATTTTAATCAAAAAGAATATAATGTTTTTAAAGTATTACCATTTTGGTTCGCCTTAACCGCCATCTGCGCAACGAGTGAAAAATTTAAGCTCGAATTCGGTTCAAACAGTTCGACAATGAAAGGTGCCAAACTGTCAACTTTTAAAAACTATTTCATTCCAAGTTGGTTATTATTCGTCTCCACTCGAATTTCGCTATAGGGATTGGTTTCGTTAAAGGAAGGCGGTGTATTGATTTTTCATTTGAGTACCGGCTCGTTGACTAAAAAAAATTAATGTTTTATTCGGTGTTGTCGATCTTTATTGAAATGAGGCATTCACTGTTCCGTCACGTAGTTACCTACCTCTTAAACGGCAGCTGGTTTAAGTAAAAAAATTTATCTCCGTCGCGTCGTGAATTTCCATCTTACTTGAATATAAAGCGATTGCCTGTTTTTTTCTACAAACTGTCACAGTAGAGAAGTAAAATTTAAATGATGTAAATAAATCAACGTAAATTTTGAAATAATAAAGTGTTTATTACGAAATAAATAAGCAAAATAAGCATTAGGATAAGTTATTTGAAGTAATTATTAAATCGGATAATTATTCAACCGAATAGAAGCAATAATTACTTGTCGATCAATACAATTCCAATTAATGTGATCAAGGCGATAGTGTCGCAGCGGATTGTTAATTTGAGTCCAATTACAATCAGCATAAATAATTCTTCACACTTAAATAATGAAAATGTGTCCGTATAAATCTTGTTGAATCCTTCAGCGCAAACTGTTGCAACAAATACGTTTGTACTAAATTATGAGCATTGTGTGATAAAATAAGAGCAATATTTCGTCAACAAACGCAGACGTTTGTCACGGTCGTTTACACCGTTTCGTTGGAAAGTTCCGCAGACGCCTATGCGCCCTATAGATCACTCCAGCTATCGTGCAAGTTACACATTAGGCCTATATGTCTGACGACGCAGCGACAAAAAGCATTCGCGTTCTGTTATGTTAAACTCCGAATTGATTTTCACAAGTCTCTTTGAAATCGGCCTGGGTTAACGCTACTCTCGCAAACATGTGCGCTTCGGGATATATTGGGTTTTTCTTCCTTTTAAGTAATCTACGCTTCAACGAATTTCCGTTTTAATAAGATACGATATTGGTTTTACGTAACCTGAGAAGTATTTTTAGGTCTTATCATTTAGTATTCTTGTTTTAGCGAACATTCAATTTACGAAAGGTCCATTCCATATTTCCATCCAGTAATTTAATTATACGTTGTATCTTACTTACACTTAAAGCCTTAAATATTGATTATTTATTATGGAATTCTACACGCCTAAGTTGTAAATAATCATATGAAATATCTTTTCCTCTTGAATAAATTACGTATAAACATAAAAATCTAACAAAATTATACACTCTTTGAGGGTCCTCAATCCTCATAGTTGCAGCATATTTCTTATTAAAATTAGGGTAAAGTTTAACTAACTAACTACCACGTCTTAAAAGCAAAAAGAAAATGTATAAACAAAAAAAAAGGTTTTATTACATAACTTGAAAGTTAAGTTCACTTGCGTAGACTACAAAATTTGTACAGTCTTTTGAAACACTTTTCGTGGAAAAGTGGTATTTTATTTTTAACAATTTTTACACAATCAGGCTAACGATGCATATTCTATACCAATTATAATTATATTTTTTAAATAATATTTAATTTATTTCAATATAATGAAACAGTCTGTTTTCTGTTTTATTATATTGAAAACGAAATTATTGCTTTAAAATAAATTAAATGTCGACTAAAATTTTCAGAATAAAACAACTGAAAAGCGGCTGACAAGCATGTTAGCGTTACTTGGAACTGTTGAAATCAATTTCAGTAACGTCCGCAGCAAATCCGTGGCCTACTTCACTGAACACCGCCGTCTAAAGCTCTTTCGGTTCATATTACTTGAAATTGAAAACTATATTAGTACTTATAAGTTTAAATTAAATAACGTCAGTATTAAGCCTGAGATGTGATGGATGTAAAGCGTCTGACAGGTACGTTGACGTTGGTTGAAACTGTTGGAATCAATTTCCCTAACGTCCGCAGCAAATCTGATAACGAGAGGCGCCTCACTGGTCGCCTACCCTCACTTCACGTTACCCAAAATTAAGATCTAAATAAATGTATATGTTACTGTGGATGTTCAAAATGTAGTGTATGTTGAGATACGCTAGTTCATGTTAAGATTCATCTAGATAATTATTGGCGAATGACCTTTTTTTGGTGATTTGAGGAAAATAATGATTTCTGGAAACCGAATTTCAGGGCAAGTTTACGTAATGACACATTGTTACAATAAATACATACAAATTGTCTATTAATAAACATCATTAAAGTAACCATTCATTTTAATTTTATAAGAAGGTCGTTCTAATGATTTAATTTTTTAAACCAATGTTGCTGAAGCCGCGACGTAGGCGATACGGGATATAAGCGAGTCATGCAGCGTTTGACCCAGCCTCGGCACCCGGTATGACACCAAACGCACTGAGCGAGCGCCTTCGCGATTAACTGGTCCTGATTTGCTCTCAGCGCATCAGTTGGCGTTTACTGAAGACGCAACACAACGATAACACGCGAAGAGACGAGACACAAAGCATGCGGGTCCTAGACGACGCGATGCGTAGGGTGCAGAGATTGAACTGCAGGATTTGATCTTCAACAAATAATATAAATTTAGTAATGTATGATGGAATATTAGCTATATAAAAAGAAAATAAGGTACTTATTTGTCAAGACAAATAAGTACCTTAGTAATAAAAGACTTACACAAAATTATTACAGCATTTTTGGCTATAATAAAACAATAATCATAAATAGGCTATAATAAGACAATAAGTACACGCTAGGCATAAGGGAGAACTGATGAAGATGACTCACTCGCTATACGAACAAATACTAGCATTTGATAATATTCACACAAATTGTTAATTGCTGAATCTAATATTCACTGTATCTCCTTTGTGCGTGTTAGCATTCAGTTGTGTATGTTCGGTTCAAGTAGTCATTAAGAACAGCTGGTCGAAGTCACCTCAGCGACAGTGCATACACCGGTGCTTCTTAACGATTACTTATATCGGACATCCACAGTAAAATATACAAGCATAAAATGTCTGCTTAAATTATGTTAATATTCTGTCTAGGTCGATAAGATATTTGAAAAGCGTCTGACAAGGGCGTTAACGTTGGTTGGAACTGTTGAAACCAATTTCCGTAACGTCCGCAGCAAATCCGATACCGTGAGACACCTCACTGACCGTCTACTGCCGTCTGCCACATCAAGCCATTTTCGGAAATCGTCTACAATTAATTTGTATTGAAAAAACAATGAAACACTTATTTTTATGCTTTCAGACAGTATTACTGTTAAATAATTGGCGTAGTTTATGCATTAAGTTCGCCTTTGTTATAAAAAGCAATAAAGAATTTTCTGTCTATCTATCTATCTATCTATATTTATTAACTACTAGCTTTACGACTTCAAAATTCTGTACCTTGTGGATTTTCGTGGAGGTGGTATGACAGTTATTACGATTTAGAAACGTACGTTTGTAAATATATCTCGTCAATAGTTTATTTTTTTTAATTCCATTAATAAACATCTATTTTATTTTAAAAGAACTATCCAATAATTACGCAACACGACTCTTCGCAATTATTTTTCCTTAACCTAAGGTGACCTGCTGTGAAGGTAAACACTGCTCTTATATGTATGTCAGTGGTGTACAATAAAGGATCAAATAAATAATTACTGTTATTCTTTAAGTCCGAAGTATATCCTAAATTAAATATAAAAAAAGTTTCACTGTTCACGTTTATATATTTATAATAGTTCTATTTTAATTTTTTTGTGAAATATTTACATTTTGGAAATCTGTCGTATACTTTCAGAATGAAAGAGACTTGTATGTTTGAACGCATTTAACGCATATTTGCATATGGACGCAAATATTGTCTTCTGCATGTTGGTAAGTCTTTGTTGCGATGGGCCGCCGTGATCATAATCTACTTTGGAGATCAAGAGAATACTACATTTATCGTTAAAACTACTGTGCAAACAAAACTTAAAAAGGTTCAATTTAATCTTCCTACGCGCATTGATTACATTTTTTATGGTTCGCGTTTAACGCTCATATCTCTTTGTTTGTTAATCGATTTAAATGAAACAAACACTAAAACTTCTGGGAGGCTTGCCCTTATATATCATCAAAAACCGCATTTAAACAGACAAAAATTCTAAAAAACATTGTTTTGAGTTTAGAAAGATAAATGAAACACGGAACACAAATTTTTCTTGAAAATATTTTATGTACAGACACGGCTAGTCCTCGATTTTATTATATGATTTTGTGTGTCGAAATAAATGTTTTCTTTCTCTCTTTTTCTTTGGTTCGAATATCACGTTTTATTAATTTAATTTTCATTATAATCAGGAATTGAAATCTAATGATCATTATCAATTTCAGTAAATAAAAATGTTTTCCCGAAATAGAAAAATTCTAGGTGAAATTTAAGTAAACCCGAAAAGACAATGTTTGTGATTTATTAATTTATTTATCCATCATTCATTGCACTTACAGTAGTTACATTAAAACATACAGGAATGAAAATTATATTAAAAGTATTAATATTATTAACATACAATTATGTTATATACTTAATTAAAAATTATTTGTCTAATTATTTAATTTCACATTAATTAAATATTACTATTATAGTTATATTATGCGTCATTAAGTGTGATTAAGTTTAATGTTTTAGTTTGTTTCTCTAAACTAAGTGAGACCGTTTAAATTATATTCTATTGATTAATGGATTTATGTTATCAAGAAAATTCCAACTCTAAATGAACGTAGCGCAATTGTCATTTTCCCAATAACATTTAAAATTTTGCGGATTTGTAAAGGTCTTCTCGTGCGTAAAATCTCAATAGTTCAATATTGAAACATGCAGTTAACGCAGTAAAACGATTCCACAAAAGTTCACTGCATCGACAAATCCACTGGCATTGTTTGGCTTTGCCAGACGCGATAGTTTTTGATATATGTTCCGGTTTAAAAATGTATCACTCGCAAAAATATTTTCGCGTTCTCAACTCGTTGAATGTATGATAAAATCAACGGATCTGGTGTTTTGGCCGCCCCGATGTAGTAAGATCTGAATTGCTATACATATATCAACTGTACTCGGTCGAGACTTTTTCGAACTGGTTTCCCTGCTGTTATTATTGTGCTGTATACGTGACACGCATTTCAAAATCGGCGTCCTTTTTATTCTTTCAATATTTCCATTGTTTGTAATCGGCCAATCGAGGCATTGCAGAAATTATTTGTTCGCCAAGAACTTTTTCCATTTGCTCAATAGTTTATTCGATGTAGCTTTGATATGTGCGCAATATTGAACGAGGATAATAGGACAACAGAAATCCTGCGGAGCACTCGTTACGCAGGGGTTCGGAATAACCGCAATTCATAAAGTAAATTAATGTTTTAAGTAGTTAAGCTCTGCTATCATTCAAAATAAGTGAGCCCCATAAAACTCATTTTAATAATTTATTTCAGCTTAAACTTCTGTGGCGTTTAAATAATTTGTTTTTTAGATTTAATAAATTGATTACATTCGAATTATAAAAAATGTAGAATATATTATTTTCGTAAAACTTCTAAGCCTTTCCTAAAGTTTACCTCTTTGCTTGACATTTTTAAATGGTAATATCATAGAAGTGCCTGTAGTAGAATAAGTTACAAGGATTACCAGGGGTCAACTGGGAGGATGTAAGGACAAGGGACGAGTAAAACAAAGGTCCCTAATCGGTAACACGATCCGGGGTAACTTTATACTTACCCGAATCGCGAGGTTCATTAATATTATAGTATTCCATCCGATTTCATTAATTTTACATCACTTTGTTATTTAATGGAGGTAAACGGGAATGAGCATTTTTGAGATGTGTTTTTCTGAAACGAAAATTATTATTACTTTTCACGTAGTCTTTTAGTATATCTTTATTTACCTATTGTTCCAGTTATATGTTCAATCTATATTTATAGAAAAAATATTTACTTTCGGCCTGGGGCGTTGCTCGCTTGAGCTGCAAAATTTGTTATTTTTCAAAGAGTTTTTTCAAGTAGAAGAAAATATTTTTCCTGTGATTGTGTGAGTTATGGATCGGTATAATAAATATTTAAAATGAAATACATACTAAAATATTAGAAAAATAGTAATGTAGCTGTTTAAAGAAATCACGTCCCATTCGTACTAAAAAAGTGCTTTGTACGTGAAACGTAACCGCTTAACTTTTAAACCGTATACGTGATTCAATTTAGAAGTTGTATCTCGTTGTAAGCCCGAAAACTGTCCCCGGAACATTCAACTTTCTTCTATATTTTAAAGCGAAGGCTTCTGAGTGGCTGCTACTTGAAATACCCATACTAGAATAAATAACTCAACGGAATTTGTTTTGTACGTATCGAACTTTATAAAGTAACATGCCTGAAAATATAAAACGGCTCGAGATTTGAATGGTAAGGAGTGGTATAATGCAATCTCGAACAAATCACAAAACGCTCACTTTAGTCTTTATTTAACAACTACTTATCTTTTATAATAGACCATCTTTGTTAGGTAAACCTAAATATGTTTTTTTAATTCAACGAGTTTCAATCATCTCGAGCGTTTCACGAAGTGTTTTCTTAATGCGCATTTTCATTTTGATATTTGTCGAAAAGAAATACACTGCTTATGAAGTAATTTTTGGCTGTTTATTTTGGTCTAGTTTTTGTAGTGAGTACTACTATATATACTTTTAAAATAACTTTAATCAGGGCCACGCTGCTACATTCACGACAAAAGAGCGTGAAATGGTTGATGTTTTATGGAAAATGCATGTTAATATTCCTTTTCAATTATGAACTAAGGTTTATCGGCCAACACTATGGTGTATAGGGATTTATAAACTAATTTAATAAACCATTAAAGCTATCTGGACCAGGGGTGGCCATGGTGATTTATAGCAATATAAGAACATTAAAAACGCATTACGAAAACATGACTTTGGCTGGGAAATTTAACAGCGAAGCATAATATTACTATAGCCCAGATGATTTGTATACTTGCTTAATAGAGTTAAATACTAAATGTTTCGGGTGTTGATGAATGGTGAATGAATTTATACGTTTAATTTTCACTTTATGATGCTTATATGTTGAAGTCTTATATTTTAGTGTTATAAAGTAATCTATACATATAATAAAACAGTAACCGAACCATTTCTGTACATTGAATATTTTTCAAAAAAAGTAATTGGTATGCAATATGCATGTTCTATAGAAACCAAAACCATGTTTAGAATTTTTTTTTCTGTTTGTCTGTTTGTCTGATTGTCTGTTTGTCTGTTTGTCTGTTTATCTGTTTGTATGTGCGTCAATCACGTAATAACTACTGGGCAAATTTTTATAAAATTTCACATGCTGATAGACCAATATTTGGTGCAACTTATAGGCTACATTTTATTTGAAAAAATCTTTCTAGGGGTGGCTCTCCATACATGTAAACGGAGGGTAAAAAAATAAATTCGCAAATTCATCATTAAATGAGGTGTCATTGAAAAGGTCTTTAAAAATGATATCGAGGTTTCTAAATGCGTTTTCTGCAAATTCGTGAGAATGTCATACCACGTGATAATATGAGATTTTGGCTGAGTTGCGGACATGCCTTTTTATACTCTTAACGTGTAGATTAAGACGTTAAAACGCTCAATAGATTCTCAAAAACCTTCCAAAAATAACTTTCTCTCCACCCGCGGCTTTGCTCGCGTGGGCTAAATTTTTTTGTATTTTGAAGAGGCGCGCGCACTGTGAGATTTTGGTCAAACCTATTTCCATAGAAAATTATAAAAAAAAACTATAGATATGCACATATATCACTGGTGCTGCGATCGTAATTTTTTTTTAAACTTTTGTTGGGCTCCTCTAAAAAATACAGAAATTAGTAGCCCACGCGTGCGAAGCCGCGGGCGGAAAGCTAGTTACTAATAAACGTTTACGTATAAATTATGAGATTATTAATTTTATGTTTATAAAAAGAAAATGTCGAGTACGATTATAGCATAGGAGGGGTCAAATAGGTGAATGTTTGTCCGGGGATATCTGGAATGTGGTATATCCTATCTTAATAAAATTTCGTAAGTGAATAATGTAAGAAAATATACACTATAGCGCGAAGTCTAGTTCGGGGTGAGCCAGTAGTATATAGGTAATGGTGAAACATTTTTACAAGTATATTAGATTTAAATTATTTTCATTTTTTTGTTTACATTAAAGATAAAATTATAGGAGAAATTATTATTGAAAAGTTCGAACAATCTGCAAGAGTGGTAGTATAAACTGTTCTATAGACACCAGCGCTCTCTCCGCACAATCATTGTAGTAACGAGTTACAGAAAATAATTAACTTAATTTGGGCTAAGGAGATAAATGAAAATTACAATTACAAGGAATTAATTCACCATGTTCATTTGAATTCATAAAAATAAGCAATAAATTTATTTAACATATTGCGATTTTACAAAGTAATCGAGTAACTATTGTTCATTTCAGATGATTTTGGTAGTGTGAATGAGAAAAATTAAATATATCTAAAATTGGTATCAGACAATGAATTTTCTTTCAGCGGGTAGTTAATTATTACAATTAAGTAAGTAATTTCATAGGTTAAACTTTCTGGATTCCTAAGCTGAGCATTCTTCGCAGGCAGGCTTCGCTTTATAGGAAATGGGCATTAAACGGATAAATTCCCAGTTACTATAGTATATAGTATATGTAGTATATAGTATAGTTACTATAGTATAGTCGTTTTACTTACGGCCAGTATAATATGCTACTATATGTAAGTCTAAAGCGTAGCGTGAGTGCAATTTCACCGAATATTTCTGTCCACCATTTAATTTTCCGTACCTTTGATAATAAACCGAATCGATCTGGCAAATGTCGACAAGTTTTACTTTGCTAACTCGTAAAACAAGTTTCATAAATATACGCAATTAATCAATAAAATAAGTTATATTAAAACCACATAATCGCCTAACTTTGACACTTACTTATGTTTTTCGCGTTAATTCATTTGGTATAAGGTTTAGGTCTAAAGCAAAATGGGAATAACAAATGTACGGTATTTTACTTATGCGGATTGCTTATAAGATTGTCCGTTTCTATTTGTTTGTCCTAACAACAGACAAAAGAACAATTTGAGCTCAGCAAGATTGCTTTTCCGTTTCCTCGTTTTATATTTTGCGAGTTTCCTCCAAAACTGATATTTGTAAGAATAAAACGATTTCTAACTTTGGTAAAATGGCTTAGTAACTAATTTTCTTTGTAACAAATAATCTTGGGAAATCTTCTTTCATTCAAAGAGAAATGTCTGCTAACTTCAATTAATATTCATAGAGTAGACAAGGCGCTCAAAGTTGTTAAAATGATCAAGCTGTCCGTTTAAATTGAATCGATTTGTTAGTTTGCCGTGTGAAATGACTGCTAGAATATCAATTTCATTCTAAATGGAAATTTGCATCGGTATAAGGATTTGATTGTTAAATTGTTACTAAAAATGTATGCATGAATTATTAACAAAGATGCAGAGATTTTGACTTTTAGCTCATTTGAGAAATGTAGCATTTATTCGATACAAACATTATACAATCTTATATTTCTTTTAAAGTCACCAAAATTAGCAACCTCTTTTGTATAAAAAATTAATCATAAGGTGCTTTGAATAATAATAAAAGTGTTAACAACGAATAATTATAATAAAAGGAACGACTTTTGCTATGTTTGTGTAACCTTTGTTTTTTTTTGCTAACTAACTTTACTTATGTAAATTCAGAATCCTAGTGTGAGAATTTATTCATTACACATTTAAGAGAAAATATTCTTTCGATCTTCTGATAACACAAGACAGTAAAACTTTCCTAACTTGAACAATTTAAGTTGTACGTAAACTTCATTATGCTTTATGATTAATTTAATTTTACAAGATATTATTATAGGTTTTAGCTATAATGTCTAATTCAATTCTCACAGGTCACCCTAAAAGGTTTTCTAATTGGTAAAGGTACAAGCAGGCTGTTTTTTCATTAAGATTCTTATAAATTATAAATTTATTTAAATTCAATAAAACTATAACCTATAAACTTCTCTTCAATACAAAATAAGATGGTAAACATTTTATTTGATATGAATGAAACTTTTTCTTTAATTTCTAGAGTGATTACATCATCAAATAGTACCCTTGAATGTTAATATTTTTACACATTTCTCCGTGCATATAGCCCCATAAGGTAAATGGCAATCGATCATTATGTTTCAGCGTCATTAATCTTTCTCATCAACCAACGTGACGCCATATTTTCCACGAAATATCTTTATTTCCCTTATTTCGCTAATCTCACTTAAACTTGCTAACGATCGTAATATCTTAAAGGTTTCTGAAGTAGCTACTTTTAAAATTAAAAAACGGACTAACTCCAGGATAAAAACCTATGTTAATGTTAAAAATACACATAGAATAACAAGTTCATGATTAAAACTTTGCAGCAACGCATCCGAGCAAATTTACGTTCGTTTAGTAATATTTTTAGAGATCCCATTAAGTAGGCATATGTGGATGTGTGTGATGGGGATCATGCTACAAAAAAAACTAAGGGTGTCGTACACTGGCAAACTGCACATAATCAGCCTTCTATGCCCTGTCAGAAGGAGATATTTTTTCACATCCCCACCGAGGATCAAGCCCAGGACCTCACCAGGTTATAACGCTTAACGAGCTAAACACTAAATGAACAAGGCGGTCTTGCAGTCTTTAAATCTTAACTGTTCTTATACGATAAAATAAATAATACACCTTTCGTTCGAAAGTAAATTGACTGAGTAAGTGGCTGAGGCGCGACTTTAGCAAACCAAAGCTACTCTTACTTAACTCTATCAGAGTAGGTTTGGTTCAAACAATTTTAGTTGTTTAAGTTGACAATACTACTGCAATTATGTTTATGAGCGATTTATGGTAATCTGTGGTGACATTTATTAGGTAATGTAAAGTACTTTTATCTAAATTCTCTTTTGAGTCAGTAAAACAATCAGTTTCTTATATTTTATGAAAGTAGGCGAAGATATTATAATACATATTGTTATAAATTATTATCTTTTATAAGTCCTGATATACATATAACATTCTTACACTAGTATCTAAATTGTTAATCTATTTTTAATAGTTTGAAACCAACATATAGGATTATAGTATCGAAATACCTTATAAGCAAATAATTCAACCCATACAAAACATGATATTCAAGCAATAAAAACGGCCAGAAACACCTTGCACTAGCGTCGAACAATAAGTTTTCATCAATAGGAACACGCTCCACATATATCTCGCGGGAATTGTGCATTCTACCAAGATAAAAGGCTGCCTACATTTCTTTGGAAAAACTAGATCTGGTATTTTGCTTTTTTTACCAAAAGACGAAAAAATGTGAATTCTCGTCCTAGGCTATGGGGAGATTTTAATTTACATCCGTTTTACTGATCGATTTTTCTTTAGCGGTAAATTGGTGACTAGCCTATTGTGCTCTTCCAGTCGAACATACTTTTTTCATGTCTCTACTGACCACAGGTACCATGAGGTCTACAAAACAATACTGCCTCTTTGACTCTCTTCGAATCTCAACAGAGATACGCCAGGTACGCAGGAGATATTATAGTGGTAGTGGTAGGTGCGCAAAGGCATTCACTATTAGTGTATTTAAATTGTATTTAAATGGACAGGTGATTCGGGTTGTGCACAATTTCAAATACCTGGGTCACGTTTTGACTGGGAATTTGTGAGACAATAGTGATATGGAGAGGGGGCGGGGGGCACTCTCGATTCGCTGTAACATGATATCTCGAAAGTTTGGCAAGTGTAATAAAACCGTTAAAATAACTCCTTTCAAAAGTTTTTGTCAAAATTTTTATACATCTCAATTTTGGACCAATTAATCTAAGAAATCATATACAGCGCTACGCGTGCAGTATAACGGCGTATTTCGTATTTCGTAAATTACTCCGGTACTGCAGCGCCTCACATATGTTTGCCGAAGCGAGAGTGCCCGACTTCTATGCTGTTATCAGATCGCGTATTTCGTTTTGGAACAGACTGCGTTTTTCTGATAACAGTATAATACAAGCCCTGGCCACGACACTACCAAGTGGTATTTTCCTTCACTGGCTATCCGTCAACCTTATAAGGAATAGAAAAATGCTATTGCAATTGTTGTTTTTAAATTATTTTGTGTCTAAATTTTATTTTTAAGAAATTGTGTATACAATGGGTCCTTACCTTAAATAAATAAATTTTATTATTATTATGTTTCTCTATTCATAATTCACGGGCCATATGGAAAGTGCCCGGTCCTTTACGCGGAGATATATCCAACACGTAGAGGCCTTTTAGAGATTTTTAATGTGTTATGGTCTATGGATCATCAGCCGCAAACTGCCCATGAATGCACTACAAAGATACAGCCCTGGGCACTCCGCGGCTAGCGTAGGACAACTACAAGTTATGGAAATTAAATAATCGGGCTATGGACGGGGTGTTCGGTGGACTGGGATCTGGGACTATGGAGGACTATGGCGCCTGTCTTTCAATTTTAAATAATTGACAATATTGGAAGACGGTGACTCGTCAATTCGTTAGATGGGTCCCCTAAACAGTCAGCAGAAGCGACGAGGGGGCAACATCGGCTGAATGGCTTGGGGTGTTGAGAGGTGCGGCACCGGTTTCACCGCAGCGGGTTTCCCTGTTATTACGCCGTTAGACACTTCCACCCCCGAACATATAGCTCTAGCGAATTCCACTTCAACCGGCATTAGGGCAAGCCAGAGGTGGAGGACCATTTCCTCGTCAATGTTCACTCCAACCGGTCGATAGAGGCGAGTTGGAGGTGAAGAACGGCATTTCCCCCTGGAGGTTTCGGGACTACTTTCGCTGCGGGCTTATTGTTATTATTATTATAAGTAGACCGGAGAGAGATCAGGCGCGGAACCAACGGCATTCCAACACTCTCAACGCCCACGCTTATGGTTGCTATTGTGACTTTTTGTTAGAAAAATAGCAATATTTTTTTTGCTCCATTTGGGTATCGAACCGCGACCTCTCGATCTGTAGTCAAAGACGCAATCACTAGATCAATGAGGCCGAGGCGAGGCGAGGTCTAATTATTTAAAATTGAACCAAGATACGATGTTGGTATGTGTATTTAATGTAGCCAAACTGTATAGCAATTAAACACCCTAATTGTAATTGATTCCATTATCACGGTTCATTTATTAATCGGTTATGAAAGCACGTACTAAACTGCGCGGTATTTAATGTCATCCATTGATGGCTAAATTTTTACTTTGAGTAAATTGTATGATTATAAGGACATTGTTAACCTATAAAATGATAGAATAAATGCACTAACAGCTTTCGTTTAGTTCAATATTCAATTTAAAACTCTACTTATATGTATAATAATCGTATGATTATTTCTATAGTTTTCTCTTCTAACCTAAAACTAAAAACTAGCCATCTATTTTTTTATATTGATTTAAATCCATACTTAAATAATGATATCCACATATCAGCATCAATTAAACATAAAAAATTCTGCCTTTCTATGTCAGTAAACATTTTCTACGCGAACCTTGTGCTACATCAAACACAGACAACTCTATGTTAAAAATAATCCAAGAAGAACTAAAGTAAAGGTATTTTTTATTTAACATCACCTTTAAATATGAAATTAAAAGTTGAATTTCACAAAAGTAAAATAGGCAAATCATACCCCTTTTCAATTTCATACAACTAAAGTAAAGGTATTTTTTATTTATCATCGCCTTTAAATATGAAATTAAAAGTGGAAATTCACAAAAGTAAAATAGGCAAATCATACCATATATCAAAGGGGTATGATTTGTCTATACAAATAACCTTAAAAAAGTGCCATATGAATTTAATTTCCATATAAAATTAAACGAAATGCAATTTATTAGGGAAGAACATTTAATGAAACTTTTTTTATGTAATAGCGGGGAGGCGAGGCATGTGGTTCATTCGATGTTAAGTCACTGTTCGGTGGTCATTCATGTTCGGTGGTCATTGCACCGAACATGAATGACCACCGAACAGTGACTGACCGCAGCTCATGAACATCTACAACAGCAAAGTGTCGCAGATGCTTTGGCAGCTTGAAGGAAGGGGAGGAGATATTGAGAGGATTAATGATGGGAAATTGGAAGAGGAGTACAACAGGATGAGAGAGGAGCAAAACAGGATGGGAAAGGAATTGGATGAAAATACAAGCCTCTGGCTATCAACTCATCGTAGGAATCGCAGTCCGATATTGCTTTACACAGAACTTCTGCTTGGGGGATTGTAAGGTAGCAGAGCGTGGCGCGGAAACTGTAAATACTTACACCCGTGTTCTAATACATATCTCAAGCATTCCCCGACTTTACTCAACCTCTGTCAACGATCATTTACATTCTGAATCGGAAAAAAACTCTACTAACTCACGTTAAGAAAATTTCGGAGAAGAAAATTTTAACACCTTCATCCGTTATTGTATTATTTTTATGTTATTTCAATCATGAAAGTTCGATTTAAATTTGTCATACAAACAAACAACATTGTCAAACAAATATAGGCATTTCAAAATTATTAATTGAGTGCACATAGTGTTGTCAAAAACGCCAGCCATATAATATAATAATCATCGCTGTCTAAGCTATTTATAAACAGATATTAATTATTGTTACAATTGAAAGCCGACAAACTCAAATACATACACCAACATATTAAGGCCTTAATTCATTGAACAACTAAATTTATTAAACATTAAACTCATTGACTATTGAAATTTTGACATAATTTTGTTCATCATATTTTATTAAATTTAACTTGGTTATGTGCGAATAATAATATAAAATAATTTGACGTAATAATAATTATTAATTCTTTAACTATTTAAAACAATAAAATCACTGAAGATGATGTACGGAATCGGCCTAAATATTGTTTAATAAAAATTTCAAATCCATCAAGAGGTTACAAAGTAAGGTATAAATTTTAATATAAACTCATTTCATGCTACATGTTTGCCATCCTTGGAGTTGTACGCAATTAAGGCTTGTTTATATCAACGTCACGGGTGTGTCCATGACATACCAAACACTAAAACTTACGTCATCTACGAAGCAACTATCTGCTATTTAGACTCCTGATTAACTTGTTCATGCATGTTCATGTATATACTTTAAAGTCAATTTAATCGTTGTCATATTAGAACATAACTTTTTTCAAACAAAGACCATTTTCATATTTTCTTACACATAGTAATTACAAACATAGTTTGAACAAAATAAAAGAGGCTTAAAGGAATTTAATTGAATATTAGATTGGAGTAATTTAATTGATTTCGTACGGTAAGCGCCCTTCGTCCACGAAAGACACGAACGCCTTGCAGATATTTGAAATACGTCGCATATTGAAATCTTCCGACCGCCATTACTGATGAAATTGTCCTCTGGATAATGCGGATCTTTTATTACGTGCAAAATTCCTACAACATATTTCCGATATAAAAGATAATTATAGCATTATCGATTACTAATATCATGGAAATATAGCGAATATATTCCTTGCCTACTAATATTATCAATGTGAAAGTTTGTGAGTTTGGATGTTTGAATGTTTGTGTGTAAATCACGCCGCAAATCGTCGTCGTGGAGTGCCTCTTCAATCAATGAAGGTTGGCGGTCAACTCTTCGTATCGTTTTTTGCTGCAACTAGAGGAGATATGAAATTTTGTAAATAGAAAGGTAATAGGATATTTTCGTACTGAATTTACTTCGGAGCCGCAAGAAGGTGGTTATTTATAGATTTACCAATTACAACCGATGTAGATGATCCAACCCTAGATGATCCCAAGTTAGTAAAACCATGAATGTACTTAAGATGAATTCTTAGAATCTAAGACAACTTATACGGTTTCGAGTAACATGCACATTTGAACAATATGTAAGTCCGTTTCTAGTACAAATAGGAAGTTCTGTTTATTTTGACCACGGGTTCCATTAGTCATTATTTAGTTCAGTGTACACACGTTGTGTACAGAACCATAGCCGGCCAAGTTGATAGAGGCAATCTTAAGATTATAAGGAGCTATCCTATGTTTTTCTTAAGATTTATGACAGGGCCATTAAAAGTTCAGCTTGAGGATAAAGCCTTAATTATTTTATACGAATTTAGTGACAGCTTATAGTCTACATTTTATTCGATGATAATATTAATTGTCTTTCCGTGTCTCAATTCGCGAAAGCTTAGCCGTTAAATAGATGTTTAAAAATAAAATACAGGTGTGCCATTTTTTTTTGTTTAAATAAGGAGTTTACGAGACATATGCTTTTTAAATCACAAAATTGTCATTCTTCCTCTCCCCTTGGAGAAGTAGGTAAAAAAATAATAGTACTACCTACATGTGTGGGCTTCGCTCGCGCAGATTACAATATTCGTACTTTGTAGAGCGCTACGACATTTTTTACGACTTTAAAAGCGTATATCTTGTCGATTATGTATTTAAGCAATAAGCAATAATTCTTAAGCAAGATTCCTTTTAAATAATACCTATTTTATTTTTAAAATGTATTCATTGACACCCCATTCAATTATATATTCAACAATTATTTTTTATTCCGCGGTTACATGTACAGAGCTACCCCAAAAATAGTTTTCTTTCAAATAAGTTATAAGTTGAAAATAACACTTAGAGGTCTGTCATCATATAAAGTTAAGTTAGAATAAAAATAAAGTAAAAAATACTAATATTTGTTTTGAGGTTTATAAAAGAGTTATTGTTATGTAAGTATATATTACATAATAATAACTCTTTTTTTAATTTAACGAACAGAAATAACTTAGTTGAGCATATTGTTTTAGATGTATAATTTGTCTTATTTGCAAGGATTAAGTATCTATATATTATAATACGTGTAAAATGTAAATAGTTTGATGCGACGCTCGCTAGGTGGCTGCATGCATTGCAGGCGAACTTAACACCGGAACAAATAGTTTTCTACTGACCGTTCACATTCTCCAAGACTTCTGAAGTCTGCACCTAAACTCGACGGAATTGCACAAGTTTGATTCATGTTCAGCCATATTCTAACTAATTAATAAAGATTAAGGTTTTAATTGTTGGTCTACATTTTGGCTATTATTCACATCATAATTATTCTGCTAGTCTACTAGTATTTTAAATTATTTTATTTATCTCTATTTTTTGATAAACACATTTGCGCCATGTATATGATAGTGTCTTGCGCTGGAGGTCGTGGGTAAAAAATTAATAACATTATAATTTTCCAGTACAAATGTAATATTTCATAAGAATCCAGGTTCTAATCAAATATAACATTTAAATTCTAAAAGGAAGCAATAAAAAGAAACAAGAAAAGTAAGGCATATTATATTAATAACTTATAAAAATAACTGAACCCATTTCGCTTATTGTCTTTTTGCTCAACAAAGATTATCTTATCTAAGTATATTCTCTAAAGAAAAAGAGGATACATACATAAAAAATATGTTTTTCTAGCTGTTCCGCGTGGATTCGCTCCATCGCATCGCCTCGCTCTTTATGTAGACAACGGCTGGTTTCATGATCTATCTAAGACAAAAAAGAATTCAAATCGGACCTGTAGTTCGTGAGACGAACGCGTTCAAACACACTCTTCAGTTTTAATATAAGAATAGATGAATATCAGGTTTTTGACACAATCATAATTGAATGAGATTTTCTATTATCAAAAATAAACTGCAACATTTCTCTTTCTACTATACTACTTTAATTGTGTTTTGTTATAAAACTACAACCTGAAAATTCAAACTGGTCCAATGTATCTCCTTTAATAATTAGCAACTTTCGTGAATGCAAAAAGAGGTCGTGTTTTAAACTTTTAGCACTAACAAGATTGTAAATTACTCAACATAAAAAACTTTTTAAATAATTTGCAAAAGAGATTTTGCAGTTTTATAGTAATATTTGACCGAGCGAAGCGAGGTCTCAGAGTCGAGATGGCCGGGCGTTGTATGTTTGTATGTAAGTATGAAAAACTTTGTCCGACGATAACTTGAGTATCGTTTATCCGATCTTGATAAAATTTCATAGGCGTATAGTTTAAATAAAAGAAAATGTCGAGTTCGAAGATGAGCGTAATCGGTGAGGGGGTAAAGAAGATAGGGGGGGATAAACAGTTAAATGTTTGTCGGACGATATCAGGTATATTTTTTATCCGATCTTGATAAAATTTTGTAGGCAAATAGTATAGATAAAAAGAAATCTTGAGTTCGAAGATGAGAAAAATTGGTATGGGGGTTGCGAAGATAGGGAGGGCCAAAAAGCGAGTAAAATATGAATATACCCGAGTGCGGTATCAAATGAAAGGTCAATATTTGTACATAACATGAAAAGTATTGAATTATTTTTAATATAAGCCGTTTTCAAAACATAAGTAAAATAAGAAAATAAATAATTTTAATCAACGCCATCTAGTGTCACATTTAAAGTTCATTATTATGAATCATTATTTCTTCAAACATCGATAATACTCAATAAAATACGAATTTTATAGAAGTTAACGTATGATAACTTATAAATATTGTATTAAAACATTAGGAATAGTTTTTATGTGATAATTTTTAAAATAACACAATTAAAAATTACTCAAACATTAAGGTTCTTAGTTCCTCCGCCATCTAGTGGAAGCAACGCATATTATTATA
>LQNK01000760.1:19274-53556 GCA_001586405.1 Phoebis sennae
TATGGATAAAAGAATAACTAAGGAAGCTAATAAAGTATTTGTCAAGTTTTTGGAGCCTTTATTTTTTTTATAAAGTCCCGAAAACAAAGTAGGGGGCCACATTACCACCTTCTCCTCTACGAATGTGCCCCATGTGAAAAATTTTTCAAAAAAAGTTTCTAATTCGCGAACTTTAGTATCTTTCCAACTATTGATTCAACTATAGTTACTATCGTTACTTAAAAACAAATTCAACGCGTGAGTGTTAATGCTAGTTACAAGGATCGTCATAAATGTGGAGTTAAAAACTAAGTGAAAAAAGTTTATTGGAGAGTCCGCAAGACCTACATTAAATTGGCCTATACTTGTAAAAAGAAATTTCTGTAGCGAATCCGTCTCAGTCCATTTATCCCCTTCGTCCGGAACATCCAGCCTCGCCTTGCTCCATGTCTGATTCTGACGTCTCTTCAGAAGACGGAGCAGTATGCATCTCTTGCTGCTGATGATGATGGATACAATTTGCATGATGTTCGGTTGAAATCATCAGGACATTCCTTGTCTATAATTCGTGAGAAATAAAGAAATGAAAATAAAATGAATAATCTTTAATGAGATGAACCTAAAATTTTTTTTACGAGGGGAAATGCCTTCGCATACCCGGCCGTCTGGGGAAACGACCGGGTTATGTCGGACTTGCACCCCCCACTTGCAACCCCTCGATGTTCCTTCACACACCTTGTGGGGGGCTCACGGGCTCACGGGCACGCCGTAGCATTCTTCCGCGAACCCCCCGGTAATGAGATGAACCTAATACAAGCTTTATGAATTGTATTGTTTTTAATTTACCACCTGTTCGGATTACTATACATACCCTTGTTACACTGCATCGCTATCATAATTGTTTACTTCAATTATAAAATCATGCGGTGCAATATCCACTATGGCCAAATCTTCTGGCAAAGGCGATTTGGGCTTTTCACCACCCCCTGTTTGCATTAGTTGTTGCTTATGGATACTAAGGCGTGATTTCGCTGCAAGTTTCATGCGCTTCCATGCCATTTTTATTTCGCCCTCTTTTCTATTCTTCCCCGTAAGTTCACTCATTCTTAAAAAATAAAAAATTGCATGAGTATCGCTAAATATACATTTATAATAGTAGTTATGTGTAGACATTATGTTACTTATCTTATTTGAGACGAATAAATAATATATTAAAGCGATAAAAAAGTAAAATACTTATTTACTTTACTGTTATGTTTTTTCCATTCTTTGGCTTTTTTTATGTTGACGGAAGACTTATTACTCTTGTCCTCTATAATATTTCTTGATTCTAAGATTAATTGACGTAATATTTCCTAAAATAAATAAGAAATACAGAACACAAGTGAAATATACAGACTTTTACATAATGAAATAAGTATTTTATTTACTTTTTCCTCGGGAGTCCAATTTTCCGCTCGTTTTTTCCTTATATCCTCCATTATAAACTATTTTTCAAAACACTTTCCAATTAGTTTGGAGTTTATTTATTTATTTATTTATTTATTTAAAATCAATACATTCGTTAGCCTTATAACTAATATCCGTATTTACATTAGGCTCCAAACTAGGCAAAGCCTGTGTCTTGGACACCTTCAGATATGTCATATGAGATTTATTGAGTGGAGGACAAAAGTGAAGTTAACAGAAAGAAAATAAATATTTTTATTTCCAAAGAAAACTTTGTAAACTCGAATACGAATTGCGTATGGTGCGCGCGCGAAAGTTATTCCGTTTTACGTCAGGAGGGCCTTTAATTATATGGTAAAGATAACAATTAATAGGTCCAAAAAAAGAAATGCTTTCAGTGAGGATGAAATTGTTAATTTAACAAATTTTTTATTTTTTTTGTCATTCTAAATAATATAAGTAGCCAATTCTATAAAAAAAAGGTTTTTTTAAATGCATACGGAACGTTACGATCGAATGATATTATAATGAACGAATGATTTTTAACATAATCTATGGACGTAACATATGCCATGGCTAAAATCAAAAGTGGTCCACGGTTGATTTACGTTTTGTAATAAGGAGAAGTTTAAACCATTGTACTAAAGTTTATATATAGCCTGGGTTTAAACCAGGTCTTTAAGTTTTTTGTAATAAGACCGTATGGGTCCACGACGTATCAGTTTAGTAGGGTCTCTTTTCCAACAGTTTTGCTCTCCCTTCTTCTCTAGTACACGTAATATTTATTCGAATATCGCACTATGAGGGATTTCAAATCTAAATCAATGCCCACGTAAATTTTACTATTATAGTCAGAATAAGTTAACATATAAATCCATCACCCGACCTTTGACGACCCGTTTGGCGCAGTGGATGTGGCAAATGGCAATGGTCTATTGCGCCCAAGGGTGTGGGTTCGATCCCCTCAAAAATTATGATGTGATGAACATTGTAACTACGTCTGGGACTATTTATTTATATATTTATATTTATGTATTATTATCACTTTCTTCAAACATAGCAGATAAACTAGACAATACGTTGGCAGACATGTATCTATCCGCTTCACACCAATTTAAGGTCTTTTCTAACCTACTCTACGAAAAACGTGGGATACAAACTTTGACGTCATCTTCACTAGAAGACGGGGTAATATGTATATCCGTAGACCGTGCTGATGCATCCGCCATCCATCGACACATGACGTCCGTGTCTCCGACTGCTCATGTGTGGAGGGGACTTTATACTTATTAGATGAGTTGTGAACTATAAACTTCGTTTTGCAATAACTGGTGGTTAAATCTAAGCGCCTACATGTCGGCATCGGACGCTTCGGTTTTAACGAATCGTAATCCTGATGCTACGTACTGATTTGCGGCTTTTGTTCAGTTTAGGATGGTAGTGGGCGGTGGGCGAATAGCTATGGTTTTAAATATGAAGAAAATCATATTTTATTTATTTATTATTACCTTTTTCCTCCCTCTTTGCCCTTGCCTCATCTGGAGCTCTATTAAATGAAATTCGATTTCGAAAAGACAAGAAGACTTATTAAACAGTATTTCATTTCATGAGAAAATGATGCTTATGAAAGAGGAAGAATGGGAAATATTGGGCAAACTCATAAGATTACAGTTACAAATTGAATAGAAGGGATTCCCAAGGAGAAAAATACTCCAATAACTTAATCTTATTTATTTATTTATATAATTATTACAGGAAAAAAAACACGGAACTACTTCAAGCAAAAGGAAAGCAAAAAAATTTAAAGCATTATTGAAATGAGTCCACGGGAACAGCGAATCCAAAGAAGAAAATCGAAAGAGAGTTCTAAAAAATATTATAAAAGAAGTAAAAAATCATCGAAACCGTTACAATTCAAGACGAAGATTGTGAAAATTTGCAAGACAACATCAGCACCGATCCGTTGAATGAAGCAGAGCAAGAAAAGAAACCAAAATCAAAATTCGTTTATTTGGAAAAATGTTGTACAATAGGTGGTAGGTAGTTTTGTAAGGCCTTATACATTCTACCTGCATACCAGGCGTGCACTTTTTTAATTTTATTACAATATCTTTGTTAATAATTAAACTAAGTCAATGTTACATATTAAAGTTTTATATTTATTTATAAATAAAGTCAAATTTTACCGATTGAAGTCACGAAACGAAGTAACACAGAATTAAAATTGATAAAAATATTAAAATGTTAAAAATGCAAAATAAAGAACAAAAAGAATGGTTTACACTACTACTTACCAGATATAAAACCAGAATCAGAAATCTACAAAGACAAATTCAGCGAATACTATCTGGACAAACAAGAAATGAGACTGAAAATACTGAGACTAAGGAAAAAGACAAAAAAACAATTATTTGACGAACTTTTAAGTAAACAAATAACACAACAATTTACAACAACAAGTAGAAAATAAAAACGTGCAATTACAAATTTAATTGATATAAATAAATTTTAAAGTTTCCACAGATCTTCGAAAAGTATGCCTTAGACAACGTCTTATGAAAAGTAGACAAAATGAGGGTTCGAGTATCCAAATATTGGTAGAAAACTTCTATAAAGACGATTTAAATAGTCGCATTACTTCTGGTAAAAAACAATATAAAAGAGAAATGGTAAAGTTAAACAATTACGATATTTCTTAGATACCATGAACCTACATAAGAAATTTTTAGCAGAAAATACAAACATTAAGATTAGTTACACAACATTTACAAGGCTTAGGCCTTTTTGGGTTTCTTTTCCAGTTGATGATCGTGATACACGTGCTTGTACATTAGACACAAATTTCGATTTACTTATATCGGCATTAAATAAAAATAACATTATTGATGTTAAGGACAGTCGGAGTTTATGTTTAAAAATATAATGTAGACTGCCTCAGCCGCAAATTCTATAATTGCAAAGATAAGATGATAGCATACAAAGAATCTAAGTTTGATCAAGAAATAGATTATATGGAATGGGAAAGAGATATAAAGATAGTAGATACCAAAGAAATAAAAATGATCTCTCACTCAAGAGATCTGATCCTCGCAACATAATAATAATATTGGATAAGGATGAAAACTACGATGACTTTTTTTGAAAATTAACTAAAATGGATTTTATTAGCTGGAAAAGAAAACTTAAAAGACACAAGGACAATCAGTCTACAAAGTAATACGTATCAAAATCACGTTGAGAATCAAATACGATTTGTTCGATGATAGATTCGGTAATTATGGTAAGAGTGATTCGGAATCATCAAATGATTTTAAATCCGAATGGATGGTAAAATATTGGGCCATAAAAAATAATATTTCACCCAAAGCGAGTTACGTTACCGTAAGCTGTGGGCCTTGGTGATGAGCCTACAATAACATCCAACGGTTCGGCGAAGTGTGTTCGGTGTCCAGTGTAATAAGAGTACGTCCTGTTATTGTGAACCTTCTACCAGGGACTGTATCCCACGCCCCTGCGTGTGGTCGTATCAATAGTATATAAACTCATGTAACTTTAGTTCAATAGTCTAGTATTAAGCCAACCTTTGTACGTAGTGGTTAAGTTGGAAATAAAGATTTTTTTTAAACTTCGCGTGACCTCTCAGTTAAGTGGCGTCGGTAGGATTGCGTCTGAAGTAACGGCCTGGCATCTGTCTTTTTCGACATCTTAGAAAAGAAAAAGGTAAAAGCTATTGAAGCTACAACTGAGTTAAATATTGCTGCGTAAAAATTGTTTACGCAAGCCATTTCGAAAGTGTATCCTAAAAGAAGGTACAAGTATCCAGGCCTTAGTTATACAATTTTTTGAAGATGGCATTAATCGCCGTAATACTGCTGGACGAAAACAATTTGTTACTAAAGGCGGAGTGAAAAATCAGAAACGTTATTATTAGATACAATTAAAAATCTTTACAAAGTTTCTAAAAGAAAAATATAATATTAAAATCAGTTACGTTACATTATCACGACTACGAACATTTTGGGCGTCTCTTCCGAAAGATGACAGAGAAACTTGTGGTTGTACTATGCATACAAATATGTCTTTAAAATATTACATAATCTACGTTACAATTGACCTACAAATGATTTTAAATTGTTGCGAAATAAAATAGATGTTTAAAAAGGCGTCAGAAAAGTGTCATAGGGTAAATTTAGCTCATTGGCTGCCTTTTTTTTTAAATGTTGTGGAATTAAGTATTGCTCTATCGTGTACTGACCCGTTCGAATGTACATAAATGCATAGTAAGTGTTGTTGACGGGGCCTGGGTCTGTAGATGTTGCCAGGGTGTAGGTGCAGAACGCGAAAAGCGAACCCGGGTCACGGGGCGATTGACCCAGCATTCGGTTTAAAGATTCTTTATTTCTCAATAAGATTATACAATCACTCACATGAGAACATAATATTTAACATAAAATTTTTGTTATCATTTAATTATCATCCGGTGCGGGTAAACAGAAAATAAATCGCAAGATGCGACATCGCTGCATTATAAGGTGATGGTCCAAGTGAAAAGAAATATTTTATTAAATAACAATTTTAAAACTGAATATCCTTTTAAGGGTATATTTTTGAATTAGTATTTTGAACGTAGCGACACGGCATTTATTTTTTAAAGAATTTCATTTAATTATAATTACATAACTAAGTTAGAGTTAAAAGTCTACATTTAAAATATGATAGCATTGACAGCTGGTGTGCGACCTAACGCACTGAGTAAGCTCCTTCGATGCTTGCTCGCTCCCAGCGCTCCTGCTAGCTCTATGCGAAGACGCACGATGACGCGAAAAGACCTCCGTACCGTACGTAGGGCCACGGATAAGACCTTCTTCATGTTACCCATGATACCACGAACTGACGTCAAGAATAACATTGTGCAGAGCAAAGAGATTTCCTGGTGTTTCAACCATCCGTTTCCGCGGTTAAAAACCACACCACGGTGAAACCACCTCACATGTTTCCATGGTTGAAAACACCGCATGTTTCCATGGTTGATACACCTCACATGAATGATGGTTAAAGACCACACCACTAATATTTCCACGGAGAAATTATCTCACGTGTTTCCGTGGTAAAACCACCTCATGTTTCAAAGGTAGAAAATCAATTTATGCAATTTCAATAATATAGGTCGATCGCCAACAGCAAGCGTTAACTACCGCGAATAATACTATGCTTGAAACGACTTTGTAATAATAAAATAGAGAATCGCTTCCTGGTGGTTTTACGATGGCTTCGTGTTTTCCAAGCTATGATTAAAATTCCACAAGCTTTCAAAATCTGCTGCAGTTACTTTTTGTTTATGAACAAAAGAGTGAAACGAATATTCATATCATACTACAGCAGGCTTAGCCAAAATCCACACGTTTCGCTTTCTACAGACGCTAACGCTCAAGGGTTTGTAATCGTAGAAAGCGCTAAGTTGGTAGCCAAAACCCCATGTTTGCGTCAAGCGATCGTTCTACAATGTCAAGAGAAAACTCTGTGAATTGTTTGTGGTGAACGTTTTTTGAAATATCAAAGTAATTTTAAATAAAATACTTTTTAAAGGATTTTAAACGCGGTTTATCTCAGTCTCCCGTGACCACGCTCGCTGTAAAGTGCTCGAAACGTCGGGTTAAATAATAATGTAAAATAATGTATAATAAACCGCGTTTAAAATCCTTTAAAAAGTATTTTATTTAAAATGGAAAGTACTCGCGTTAAAACAAACACAAGATTATACTATATCAAAGTAATGCCAAATGAAATTAGTGACATATAAAAAATTTTATTATTTTCTAAGGCAGCCGATTTTATCAATTATTTAATACTTTTAATAGGATGGAGTACAGATCCCGGGCTAGCCAGGAACAGTTTGGAGCCATAATTCAATTCATGGAAACGTGTGTAAATATTTATTTATTTTATAGTTTCAATAATATTTATTTCCTATGGGAACCTTTAAAAATAATCTAGAACGTAAATACCGAAACGCTTTAGTGCACTCATAATTAATAAATAGATCTATGTTTTTGACAATGTTTAGGTATGGTAATATAGCTCGGCCCCAGAAAGATGTGCAAAGGCATATAAAAGCCGATCGCTTGTGGGCTGAGCTTGGACACATACTAAGTTCCTCTGGTGGTGGAGTTAGTAAGCCCATACAAAAATGGAAAAAAGTAAGATAATATTTAAAATATTTATAAAACGTAAAACATTTGAATAATTTAATTAAAAAATACATCCTAATAATAATAAAATATTTAGGTATGGTCGGACTGGAAAACAAAAACAAAAAAGAAAGCGTCCCTTTTAACTAGAGAGTCGTGGCACTGGAGGTGGTCCTAGCAGCAGGCAAACTTTGTCTGCTCCGGGACAAAGAGTGCTATTTTTTGGTTTGGTTGGTTTATTATTATACTAGCTTTTGCCCGCGACTTCGTTCGCGTGGACTTCAGGTTCGTCCCGTCTAGTCTAGTAATAAGTAAGAAATACGGTAACTAAGCACTGCAGAGCCCTAATCATAGGCCTATAGGTAGCTACTGCAGTATGCTCCTATAAACTACATTTAACGATCTTTTTCCTTCAGCATAAACATGCAGATTCTTCGCTTTGGAAACACGTGAGCAAGCCACATAGAGCTGACCGTGAGAAAAACATAGCGTGCCCAAATGTAAGCCTTCAAGGTTTGACCCTGCGATTTGTTGATCGTCATTGAAAATGCGACTTTTAATGGGAACTGCAGGCGTTTAAAATTGAATGGCAAGTTGTTAGGTATCTCCCTTGGCTTCTCCAGTTAAAATTGTAGCCTTCACTATATGCCTTCCTAATTCGGTAACTCGCAACCGAGTACCGTTGCATAATCTTGGCGCATCCAGGTTACGCATTAACAAAACGGGTACAACTACCTTTAATTCCAACTTGTGTGATGGCACCCCGGACAACTCTAAAGAGCTTAGGAACTCTACGGGATAACTTGTAGTGTCATCGGATGACATAACTGTGTCAATGGAACTATACACTGATGTTTCGCTGTTTATTTCGGCCAAGATTTTTTTATTTATTTTCGCAACAGTCTCATTTTTTGGTGCCAATATGGTTCTTTCACCAAGCCAAATTTTCTTTGAAACCTTAAACACAAAATAATCATAACAGTAGAACAGGATGAATGCTTAAATAAATAATATTATCGACATAATCGTATAGTTTTAGGCATTTTGATTCTGATTAAGAAATATATACATATTAAGAAATATTAATTTATTTACTCTTGTTTTATGGTGGCTCTGTCTTGTTGTGTTCTTGGAAATGAAATCCATTTCGCCATAATATTTGGGTGGTTAAGTGCGGCCACAACTTGTTGAATACATCGGTTAGCTGTGCGCTGGGGCATGTGATGGGTGACACCAACAATTCGCTGGTATGACCCTGTAGCGAAGAAACAGAGCGCATAACACCTACAAAATACAATATTATTGGGTAGTAATTAAATGAATTGAATAGACATAATGGATAGTAATTGATGTTGAATAATAGATAATTATTTAAATTTCAAAGAAATCCCTTACCTTAACATTTATGGGAAGAGCGTTAGTTCCTTTTAAAAGCCCTAGCCATAACCATTTAATAGCCCTAGTCTTGCAGTTCTTCACAAAGATTTAGGTAAGTAGCTTTCTGTGTCTAGCCGAAATCTTTGGATGAACAAATGGCCCGGCATTTCTTGTATGTCATCAACGTCGTATTTACGGTTTAAATTATTTTTCTGGCGCCTCAATAACATTGTTTTGTTCTGAGCTTGCCATAACATATTTAAAGTATGCATTGCGATTTAAAATAGCAAAGAAATTTACAAATTAAACGCTCAGATGAAGCAAGAGTGGCATCAATTTTTTCCTTTTCTGCAGGTTTCCGTGACCGCTTGTCAAACGTTCGAAATTACCGCTAACAATCGGTGTCGTTTGTAAAAAAAGCAACTTGGCTACCACTTAGGGGTTGACATTGTAGAAATGACGTAATTTTTCGAACCCGCTCAAACACTACGATAACGTTGCATTTTGGCTACGACTTTTCTATTTATTTGTCTGAACCACGTGACTTTTCGTGCGGTTCATACAATTTTTAAGCGCTAGCGATTGCAGAAATGTGTTTTGGCTAAGGGGGCAGCTCTTTCAATTTAAATATGAAGAGGGAATTCAAATGTCACTATTCTTAGGAAAAGTTAAAGAAATGCAAGATCAGTTGCAGCGTAGAACTATCAGATAAATTTGTTGTTACTAAAGGGTTAATGTATTACCTGATCGCTTTTAGCACTTTGTTTTTTGAAAAACAAACATACAATAACCTAGTACCTAGACTTCTGGATGAGGAGAAACGTATGAAGGACAAATTCGATGAAATACCACAAACATTAGTGTTTCATCGAATTTCATGTTTGTCGCGAACAAGAAAAATATTAACGGCCTTACTTATAGTTCTCAATTTTAAGATACCCTGTTAGGTGTGGTTTAAGGTTTTTTTTCACTTATAAACCCAATTCAGCGTAGAGAGGTGATCAAGCAGCAGTTAAATAATGTCAAGATTTAGGAGACGTCCAACCCTGTTTAAAGCATGTATGAAAGACAATATGGCGGATTTTTTATCAATTAGCTGATCTTATTCGACGTTTCAAGTTAGTACGAAAGAGATTTCTAAAATAAGTGCAGAAAAATGGAAAACGATAAATTCCTTGGCGATTTTACGAATCATGTACAAGAACTTCCAGCATTTCGCACAAGCAGGCGTAACAAAAAATATATAAACAGAGGTTTATTCCTTTTATCCTAGCAGATGAAGATTTTCGAATGAGGTATAGGTTCAGTAAAGAAAATATGCTTCGTAAGTCAAAGTCAAAGTCAAAATCCAGCACGTCAAGAGCTGTTATAACTCCATGAACTATTTTGTAGAGTTAATACTTCCCACCTCCTAACGTCAAAATTAAGACCGAGGACACAAGCAGAAGAAAGGTACAACCACAGTCACATACGTACTCGAAACACTATAGAGCGATGCATTGGTGTCTTGAAACAAAGGTTTTAAATGAAACAATGCGAGGATCCTACCATTCAATCAAGACAACAATAGTGGCTTGCGCAGTCCTGCACAATTTGGCCATACTTTTTAAAGATGTAAATTTAGAACAAGGTAATGTTAAATATAAAAAAAATAATACTACTAGAAAAATTATATTCATATTTTAACTCTTTATTATATTTCTTCCCAGATCTTTCTGGCGCTGAAAATTCCTCCTCTAGTCGCTCATTGGAGAATAGAGATTTTAACATAGAGAATGAAGGGGAAATAAATATAAATCGATCGATCTTTATTTTTCTATCTTTTTTCGCCAGGAAGAATATTTCACGCTCATGGTCATCACGTGCAGACGTTTCAGTGTAAAATTATGACAAAAATAAATTGTATGAGAGCTGTTCTTAAAGAATATTTAATTTCATGTTATTCTATTTCAATATAATGTTCTTATAACCTGTTTTTTCGTTTTGCTTTAAGATTCGTTTTTATTTTTATTTTTTGCGACTTCGCAGTTTAAAATAAAATAAAAACTGTAAATTTCATGTAATACAACTGTATTTACAACACACCTAACTATATTTTATCAATTATACAAACATTTACCTATACTTGCTTTTTCGTTCCTGAAGTGCTTTGCTCTGCAGCCTACTTACAGACTTCCTTTAAAAAAATAATTTCTGATATACAGGGTGTCCCGTAATGAGTGAAGCATCTCTTGTGGGATGATAGCTGAGCTAATGATCTATCAAAAAAACCCAATATAGGTCATACGAAAATATCACTGTTTTTGAGATATTGATGATTTTGTAGTTTTTTCAAAAATGTTGACCTCGCCCAATGTTTTATATTACTGTGGCCGTAATTCTTATTTGTTTTTCATAATTTTTTTCCTAAGTTTTCCTTATGAGTTGTTTTTTTGGATACATGCATTAGATATTAATAGAAATATCAGACAACGGAAGAAAAAAAATATTTATTTCAAATTTAGTATAGAGTAAAATTTTGAGGTCAGATTTGATAGTCTGTGGTTTAAAAAAAATGTACCACACTGAGACGGTCAGTGAACTTAAAAACTTCTGTATTTAATACCAATTTCAAAATGATATAAAACTTGTAGTTTTTCCCTATAGCAACAAAAATATTGCAATTTGAAGTCGATTTGGGACCTATTTTAATGATACATCCAGGGCGATACTTAGTATGAAATTTTATTTTTTTAAATGAAAAATAAAATTAAATATTATAATTGGTCAGTATTAACAAAAATACATAATCTGGAATGTGAAATATTCTGTATAAATGCATATTAACATAAATTTTAAATAGAACCGTAATTGTACTATACCGTTGAGAATCTTGGATTTTACATGATGTGCCACATACTACCATGGAAATAGCTGGCAATTTGAATTCAGCTCCCACTACAGCTATCATCGGCTCGATTGACCAATAATTGTGGACCCGGAAATCTCACGTGAGTTTGGTTAGTCTCCGGAAAGTTTGGCCACCATAGCTAAAATTTGGCACAAAAGTAATTGTTTTACTTTTAGATTTATTTTAAATTAATAAAATAATATTTTCATAGATAAGTATTAGAGAATATTGGAGAAATGTGAGAATATTGTAATGGCAAACGATAAAAGTGAACATTAAATTTATGAAGGTTTATGCATTTATACACAATACATCACATTACAAATTATGAATTCTTATTAATATTGACCAATAATAACATTTAATTTTATTTTTCATGTAAAAAAATAACATTTCATACTAAGTATCATCCTGGACGTATCATTAAAATAGGTCCCAAATTGATTTCAAATTGCAATATTTTTTTTGCTATAGGGAAAAACCATAAGTTTTATACCATTTTGAAATTGGTATTAAATACAGAAGTTTTTAAGTTCACTGACCGTCTCAGTGTAGTACATTTTTTTTAAACCACAGACTATCAAATCTGACCTCAAAATTTTACTCCATACTAAATTTGAAATTAATATTTTTTTTCTTCCGTTGTCTGATATTTCTATTAATATCTAATGCATGTATCCAAAAAAACAACTCATAAGGAAAACTTAGGAAAAAAATTATGAAAAACAAATAAGAATTACGGCCACAGTAATATAAAACATTGGGCGAGGTCAACATTTTTGAAAAAACTACAAAATCATCAATATCTCAAAAACAGTGATATTTTCGTATGACCTATATTGGGTTTTTTTGATAGATCATTAGCTCAGCTATCATCCCCCAAGAGATGCTTCACTCATTACGGGACACCCTGTATATAATTGAATTATGAACTTAGTTTGCCTTTTTAAATGTACCAAATTATGAAAGACAGTAGGAAATATATAAAAAAATACAGACCTGTTGGTCATTATATGTGGAGTCCAGCGTTGCCAATGTCTTTATACGCAATTACCCGAAAATCAAAGTTTAATTCCCCAGATTGGGGCAAAAATATGGCCCAAAATATTATAATTCCCCACACACAAAAATAAATTATTTGTTACATTATTTCTTATATAAACGGCGCAAAAATGTGCGGATGAGGTTTTTTTTAGGACGAAAATCAACAGAATTTAATAAATTATTTGTATTTTTAATGGATATGAATGAATCCCCACATTCCCCACACTATTCCCCAATCGATGTGTTGCACATTGGCAACGCTGGTGGAGTCACTATCAAATGGGTTATCAACTACAAACTCGATGGGCAAAGCTAATATCAGCTCTAGATCCTCAGATGCAGGGCTTGGTGGTGGAGGACCTGTTATCTTTCTTTTCTGTAATTGCATTCGGAGGTCTTAGCCTCACTTTTCATGTTCCTCCACTGATTATGAATTTTATTTATAGGATATGAATAAAATTCATAATTTATAAATTTTTGCGACATTACATTGTAACTGCAAATAAAATTTCAATGTAAAAGGTACATTCAGAGTTTAATAGTGACAAGTCTTATTTTTTAACAGAATTATAACAATTTCACACTTAATATGTCTGATATTTGATAGACCAAATGCATTTGGACTTTGCTTCTGATGGTTTCTTGCAGTCTTTAGTTAGATGTTTGTCCGTGCATTTTACAGTATTAAATACCTTGGTTCTTTAAAGCAATATTTTTGCGTGTGACCATAGGCTTGGCATCTTTTGCATTGTGGAATAAATTTTGAAATCTTTTATAGCTGGATATCCACTTTACATCCAAGTATAGATTTTATGCTATACATTTTTATTGAATGAAAGCATAAACATGTTTAGCGGCTCTTTTGTTTTCCAGCTCAGTTTATTAACGGCATCTCAAATCCTGAATCCTTCTGCTGATAAGTCTTCTATAATTCTTTTTGGCAAATATGTTGAGTGCAAGTTCTTAGCCATTACTATTATTGGCCTCTTTTCCTTGTTTTCATAAGAGTGCCAGAGACAGTTGTTTTGTAATAACAACTTTGTAACTGCTCTATGGGAGTCATTGAAAGTATTTACTTTTACCGTTTCTTCTTTCATTATTTTAATAATGAACGACTCTTTTGTAAGATTTTCGGAAAGAAAGTCATAGAAAACTTGGTAATTTTTCACACCTTCGACTATAATTGGCGGTGGCTGCGGTGGTTTTTTAGTTTTTGGAAAAGTTTCCTTAAGGTTGTCGCTTTCTAGTGTAGGTGGGCTGAGTGAAGCATTCAACCTTCTTTTTTTCCTACTCTTTGCACGAATCCACTCTGTTTCTTTCACAAGATCCTCTTCATCTGTCTCGTATTGGATAATTTCGGTTTATCCTTATTAGAATGTTGATTTTCTCAAGCAATATTGTTTGTTCTTAAAGGTTAGTTGCACATAATATGCGATACACAATATTAAACTGGGTCATTTCGACGGACTGATGAAGGTCGCGGCGTCAGCACTCACGCTGAGTAAATACAGGCATAAGTCACGTTAGCTGATGCGACTGTTCGCAATAGAAGTTGAAACACGACTAATGGAATGGACATGATTGGATTGAAAGTACATTTGACAATGTTTTGTTTGTACCAAACCTTAAAACTAATTTATTATCTGTAAACCGAGTGACAGATCGAGGTTATATTATGAAAAGTAATCAAAACAAATGCATTTTTTACAAAAATGAAAAGCTCTGTGCAGTTGCAAATCGTCATGGGAATATGTATACTATGGATTGCGCTTTTAAAGAAGCGCTGCAAATATAACACAAGAAAATCTGAATTTAAATGCGTGGCATGAAATGAAATATACAGCATGTGAAGAAGAATAATATTAAAGTAAAGATTATTTGCAGTTTAGTCTAATTAGTCTAATTAGTTTTAAACGTTAAGTTTCTATTAACCATTCATTTTGTAAAATGTTATAATTTCTATTTCTCTCTTTATTTTGAATTAACCATACCATATTTGTTTAACGATTTGTTTACATATTTAACGATGCGTCTTCGACCCATTTTAAGTTTAAAAATGTAGTAACGACAAACGGCAAACCATGGCAGAATAGCAGATTGTGGTAGGTTACTGCAATCTCTGAGCCATAGACCTTTTTGCCTCTTAAAAATAGTATGCTTTCATTCTTTGTAATAGCCTTAAGTTTAGAAACAAATAAATTCTTTTCTTATTATTATTATTTCGTTAATTGCAATGGATGCTTAGAGGGCAAAACTTACCATTTGCCTTTTAATATCAGTCAAATATCAACTTCAAAGACCTGTGAATTAATTAATGCGGATGTATGTGGCCCATGGAGATTTCCATTGGAGGAGCGAAGTCTTCTTCTAAATGACGGTTTTTCAAATAACCGTACTGTCTATTTTTTAAAAGAGAAACATGAAGTCAAGACCTACATTGAAAAGTTTATAGAAATGAGTGAAAATATTATTGGTAACGAAATAACGTACTTCTGCAGTGACAATGGTTTAGAGTTTGTCAATAAGGAAATGAGGGAAACGTTTTCTCATTAAGGGATTGTACATCAGACAACAGTCCCATATACTCATCAGCAGAATGGGAAAGCTGAACTTGAAAACAGATCAATGGTTGGGGCAGCTCCACCTCTTGTATGGAAGTGGATTGCTAAAGAAATTATGGGCTGAGGCCATAATTACAGCATGTTTTGTACTAAATAGAACGGGATTAACAGCTGATAAAATCAAAACCTCATTTGAAGTTTGTATGAGAAGAACATTCAATATTAAAGATTTGAAGACTTGGTACACCAGTATTTGTACATATTCCAAATGAAAAGACGGCAAAATGGGATTCTAAAGGCAAAAGTGAAATTATGGTTGGCTATGGAGAGAAAAAAAGGATATATATATATTGTACACACAGCATATATTGTACAGCTATTTTTGCTACTATTTCTCTCTCGGGCGTCAAAAACAATGTAATATTTGTCTTTTATTTGCAGAATTCATCATCATCGGACAAATAAAAAAGTCTAAACAAAGTCTTGTATAACTTCAGATTCCGCTAAAAAAGAAATCAATATCCAAAAGACAAGAAGACTTATTGAACAGTGAGGAACTGATACTTATGAAAGAGGAAGAATGGGAAGAAATGGGCAAAGGATTACAGTTACGCGAACTAAATAGAAGAAATTTGACCATTGCCCAAAAATTAATTGCTGAAGATATATTTTATGCATAAATAGGCAAATTATCTGAAGATTCTTGCATAGTATTAAAATCTGCGTGTATTTCGTCACCACCTCTCCTTAGCATGGTCAACCAGTTAAAAAAATAACACACATAAAGCGAGCTCTCCACCTACTACGCCTGGTGTATTATTTTGTGGGAATTTCAAACACGATCTATTTATGATGAAAAAAATGTGTACGTGTCATAGCTAATATCCAAAAGTCAGAAAGCAAACCATTCTTTAAGATATACAAAATGTTAACATTACCCTCTATTTACTAGAAATATCGTTATTTATAAACAAATATCACCAATTATGTATTTAGTTCAAACGTTCGTAGAAAAAAAGAACTTACCGTACCGCAACCCAATCTAAGATTATATACACACAGTTCATACATAGTTCTATTTAAATATATGACCATATCCCCGACTATATAAAAGATGAAAACAAAATTTCAAACTTTAAAAGCAAACTTAGAGAAATTCTAATAAATAAGTGCTACTATTCGAACTCAGATTTTTTTAAGGGCTTATTAACTAACCTAGTTTTCTTAAGGTTTTTATATATGAGTTTTTTCATTTCTATAAATTATACGAAAATATATTATACATAAATATTAACATTGTATAACGCCTGTTATTATGCCCCTACAGGACACATGATTATATTTTTTCATTTTACTATTAGATATTATAATAACACTAAATTCAATTATAATTCACAAGAAAATCCGTAATTTTGCTAATAATATATTAATAATACAGTATACATACAATTACAAAAAGCCGCAATACTTAACACATGTAGAATAGTCAAAAATAGAAGAAAATGATAAAATAAACACATAAATATTTCATCCTTTAAGCTACATTTATTTGGCATTGACCCGTAAATGTGGCTATGACCGGCGCTTAACCTGAGATATAAAGAAATATATACGAAAAATATTAATTTATTTATTCAAGCAACAGAGGCTCATTTGTTAACTAACACACTTAAAACTAAGTTGAGCATATAAATTAAATTAAAAATTAAAATCAGTTTAAAAACACAGTTAAAATTAAAAATAAAAATATAAATCATTTTCACATACCGACTGCGTGACGCCATTTTTGCAAAAATTACTCTCAACAAAATTGTAATTTACAATCAAAATACGCGCGCTATGCACAATTTTGATAGACAATTCATTTTTCACCAGTGTCCTTTGTGAAAAGTGATCTTCCTTGAAATTTCTCTCACAAACTTGTATGGTATGTACTCTCGTGTCCTTTCTGAGATAGTTGTGCAAAACACAACATGCCAAGATTATAGAATCCACAAAATCAAGTTTTAAATTAAAAGTTCCCCATAGTGGCTTCTCTAAAACGTGAAGCTAAAATTCCAAAAACATTTTCCACAAGTCTTCTTGCGTGGGAAAAGCGGTAATTGAAAATTCGTTTTTCTTTGTTCATATCTTTCAACGGGGATGGTTTCATAAAATGTGTATTGAATGCAAATGCACTATTGCCAACAAATACATATGGTACAGTAGTGTCTGTTCCTGGATACGGGAATGGTTGGGGTAAAATTTAGTCCATAGGCTACCATATTTTAATTAATTAATTAATTTATTTATTTATTATTATAATTTCAGATATTACATCCATAATTTGTTAGTAAAGTTACTTATAACTATGCCAGTATTAATTTGTAAACAATCACAAAACAGTAAACATAAACATACACAATAACATGAAACGTTATACAACGCTCGAGACATGGATTTGACCCAGTGTCTCAAGACGGTACTGTCCCAACTGTCCCCGATGGCAGTTAGAATGCCGCTGGAGGACTGCCGGACACGGCATCATGGATGCCACTCTCTTACGGATAACAGCGAGGAATGTTGTGGAATTTAGTATTGCTCCATCGTGACACTTTGGTACCCGTTTGAATGTACATGTTATTATGAGGGAAGGGCGTGGATATTGAAAGTATTGGTTCTTAAAAAAAAAGCAGTTAGAGCAACACAATCTTAACTGTAAGGAATCCCTCAGACAGCATTTTAAGTACACAGGTGGTCTCACCGTTGCATCGTAGTATATCTACAATAATATTATGCACGTCAATAAAAACATCAATTTGTTTTCAATAAGAGGTGATAAACATAATAACGATACTAGAAATAAAGATAAATTCAGTATACCAGCGTGTTACACATGGACCTAGCATACGAATTGCAAGGCATAGAGTACGATGAAATTGTGAGAACAATCTTTGCAACATCGGTGACATCTGCGCTCGCACCTGCACCGACCACCCAGCGACCCAGGGAACATCAGCGTCGGGGTACCATGGTGGCACCACTCTTCGGTCACACTTCGACCAACGTAATTGTAGTTAGAAATAAAATTAGATTTAATGTAGCATTGTAATTTTTATTAATTAATTAAATTATTAAATCAAAGTTTGTTTTTTTTTGCGCATCCTGAACTCGCTCAGATTAATTGGCGCAGTCGGTAGGATAATTCATCGGGAATTATATAGAATCAACGCGAGTGATAGATCGGGAGTGATCTAAAAATCGATCGTGCAGAACCAAACACATGTAAGTACTTTAGTTCATCTAGACTTGCTTCCTTTTTTATCCTTTGTCTTATATATTTTCCAAAATTTTTCATTTAAGGCAAATTAGGAACCGTAGGTTAGTGAGTGGTAATAGGCAAAAGTATCAGGACGCAAATCGGCGTATATTAGAAAATATTGAAGAGTTTTAATTTTAGTCATAATTTAAATTTAAATTTCAATGTTCAAAAATTTCGGATACATTAATAGATCAGATTTATGAATCTTTGAGACTATTGCCCGAATTTGATGGGAATCCCACCTTTTAACCCGCTTCATTCGTTTATGTGATCAATTAGTAGAGCACTATGTAAAAAGCGAACCTGAGTATATGTTAAGCAATTTATCCTCATTAAATGGGGTATTAAATAAAATCATAGGGCCGGCCGCCCGACTAATTCATTCAAATGGCATATCTGGGACCTGGGATGGCATACGTAGCGCATTGGGAAAGCATCAGGACAGTTGTTTGGGTCTTCCGTTGTACACTTTATTTGTTGTATTGTTATATTATAAATAATATTGTATATCGAAATTATTTTAAAGAGCAACTACTTGAGTTTCTTGCCGGTTCTTCTCAGTAGACACTGCCTTCCGAATCGGTAAATATAAAATAAAATATATATACGACGTTTCAAAAGAGCTTTGACAAAGCTAATTTGGAAAATAAATGATTTGAATTTGAATAAAATTTCTGCAGTTTCTCTCCATTATATTTATGTAAAAACACTAAAATATTTTTTTTTATTTGCAGAATTCAAATTCAATTCAATCATCGGAGGAAGAAAGTCATACAAAGTCTTGTACAGCTTCAGATTCCGCTAAAAAAGAAATCGATTTCCAAAAGACAAGAAGACTTATTAAACAGAGCCGAGGAACTAATGCTTATAAAAGAGGAAGAAATGAATTATATTATTTGCAGAATTCATCATCATCGGGGGAAGAAAAAAATAAAACAAACTGTACAAGATTTACAGTTTCAGATTCCGCTAAAAAGAAATCGATTTCCAAAAGACAATAAGACTAATTGAACAGTGCCGAGGAACTAGTGCTTATTAAAGAAGAAGAATGGGAAGTAATGGGCAAACCCATAGGATTACAGTTACGCGAACTAAATAGAATAGTATAGATGTATCTGTAGTGTGTAGACAACTTTATCTAGATTTAGCGTAGCTTAAGCATATTGTATTTGAGTAATAAACCAGTCTTCAAACAGTGAACACGCATCTTATTTATTCATCCCATTGCATATCTATACTATTCTTTATATCTATTTATGCTTCTTTCATATGTTTACACTTTGACCTGCCTCTTACAATACCTTTTCCAATACCAGTGGGTTGCCTGGAAGAGATCACTCCTGAGTGATAAGGCCGCCCTCTGTGTTGACTGTTTCTTCTATATCTTTTTCTCTATTGTAAAATTTACTCTCATTGTGTCAACATGAAAAGTGTAAATAAATAAATAGAAGAGATTTGACCATTGCCCAAAATTGCCTGAAGACTGTTGCATAGTATTAAGATCTGCGTATTTCGTCACCATCTTCTCTAATGCTTATTAAAGAAGAAGAATGGGAAGTGATGGGCAAATCCATAGGATGCCAGTTACGCGAACTGAATAGAAGAGATTTCACCATTGCCCAAAAATTACTCGGTGACGTTATATTTTATAGGCAGATTGTCTGAAGACTCTTGTGTAGTATTAAGATCTGTGTATTTTTAGTCACGATCTTCTCTGATACTTATAAAAGAGGAAGAATGGGAAGTAATTGGCAAATCTATAGGATTACAGTTACGCGAACTAAATAGAAGAGATTTGACCATTGCCCAAAAATTAATCGGTGACATTATATTTTATGCAATGGGCAGATTGCCTGAAGAATCTTGCATAGTATTAATGTTAGAAAGATAATGTAAACGCATTAATATAATTAGTCTGTAATTGTCAATAGCTGTCAAATTCAATTAGCTGTACTCATCTCGTTACTCGTTCTCTTACTGCGTATCCTTCGAAATGTAAACATCTTAAATACTTAATCCGTATATATCAACAATTGTATGTGCAATCCGCTTACAATAAACTGTTAAGCCATAATAAATAACCTTGTTTTATTAATTAAGATCTGTGTATTTTTCGTCACCATCTTCTCTAATGCTTATTAAAGAAGAAGAATGGGAAGTAATGGGCAAATCCATAGGATTACAGTTACGCGAACTAAATATAAGAAATTTAGCCATTGCCCAATTAATCGGTGACATTATATTTTATGCAATGGGCAGATTGCCTGAAGACTCTTTCATAGTATTAAGATCTGCGTATTTTTCACCATCTTCTCATTACCGTGGTCAGTCACCTTGACCATCAGTCCCGTCACCATCATACCATAATCCTTCCCCCCAATATTATATTCAGACACCAAACCCCTCCACATTACCAAAATCTGTCTCCTCGATACCATGTTGAGTCACCAAACTTTTCAGATAGGCAAAGTATTGGACCTAAAAAAGAAAGAACTTCTAGCAGGTTATGTTAAATGAACTAACTAACTGCATTCTGAGATACAGTTTTTTACTATTCGGAATGCAGGAGCTCACCACAAATAGAAATGTATGAATGTTCATGTTATCCACCTAAAATTGTAACCAATTATGTATTATTTGATAAATAAATATTTTTGATTTTTTTTAATTTTTTTTTTAATATTAAGTGAATTAAGCATTATTTGTAAATTATGACGATGTATCGCCTGCTATTATGGTCAATTCAGTTTTGAATATTTAATATTAACGTTATTGTTTTACTGTATTGATAAATTGAACTGTCATTGGTGCATAAAATAAATAAATATAATCAAAAGACCCCCTGACCTAAAACAGAATGTCGTTCGCGCGCGCATGAAACGAAACTCATAAGAACACACGTTTCACAAAAAAAAATATTCATTCAAATTGAAAAGTGTTCCGAAAAAGAGTTCATTATGGAGGATTTAAGAAACGAGCGGAAAATTGGACTTCCAAGGAAAAAGTATTTAAAAATAACTTAAATAACAACTCATATTGGCGGAGGAAAAGCTTTGGTTGGTCTATTTGATACAGCATTACCTAAAGTAAATGCCTGTACTAATCGGTTACTTTGCGTATAGTCGCATTATTTTTATTTTTTTTTTATTTATTTATTTAAAATAAAAATTATGCACGTGATTAAGTTATATCAATATTAAAAATATTGTTTATCCCTGTCTTAGTAGTGTATTAGACATTAGTGTTAAAATCGAATTATAATATAGGCGTATTAAAGTCAAATGTCGTTCAAGAAATTAATGGAAAATGTCACAATTATAAATTATATACAGACGGATATAAAGATATTAATGGGGTTGCATTTTTTGATGTATCGTTGCATTATAGTTATTTTATTAAATTAACTCAAAATGTAAATGTATCAATTATGAGGGCAGAGATAGTAGTTATCTCGGAAGCTATTACTTACGCGGAAAGTTTAAATTTCTTATTTTTTAAATATTAAGCCAATTAATATCGGAATCGCGTGATATACTAGAGGATAAGAGCACAAAATCTTCCATCAACATAAAAACCAAAGAATGAAAAACAGGCAGTAGAAATCGTGCCCATTGCATAAAATATAACGTCACCGATTGATTGGGCGATGGTCAAATCTCTTCTATTCAGTTCGCGTAACTGTAATCATAGGATAGTTTTCTTTCTTTCTTTCTTTCTTCTTTCAATTACTGTCCACTTTAATAACACCACCATCCACCCACCATCAAATATACATCCATTTTGCTGCAATGTAGTCCTTTGGATGGGTCTCATTCTGGAGACAAGATAGCATCTGCAATAAAAGAGGCAGCACAAGGAAAATTTCCAATAAAATAATTTTTTCGTTTCCGACAACGTTTCAAGTATGGAAAGTGCCTTGGTCACATTACGGTTGCTACGCTCAGACTTAACTTACGACCATTTTCAATAATGTATCAATGATTATGAATAGATTATGTCAGATTATATGACAATACATAGACTAGTCATAGCAAATGTATCCGTCGTTAGGATATTGAAATCAAAGTAAGTGCAAATAGATATGTCTGACTTTAGTAAGCAAATCAGGGGATAGATAGAATATTGAAAACGGCCGTTAGTAGCTCAACAGGCCCTATCTGTTGGAGAAGTAGCCAGCACTATAGCAAAAGTTCAAAAAACTAGCTCATTTTAAACGGAGTTCGATAGCAAAAGAAAAATTTATCCAATATTAATACGGTCGCAAGGTGTCGCTGAGGGAAGTGCGTTAATGCTTACTATATCTGTACCAACTCGCTGGAACTCCACATATATTAATGCTCCAACGATTTTGAAAATCAGCGTGGCAAGTTTTTAAAAACTTCTTCACTTTATGCTGGCCATGGCCTTTTCATTATAGGTCTTATTTATATAAGTAATATAAGGTAATTTTAAGCCATAAATGTACCTATAATGAGAAAAGATTTTTCTTTCTTTCTCTTCTTTCATTTTTGTATCTACAAGAGGCTATTTGAGCGACAGTACCAAACCCCAATGTGGATTTGCCCATTAGAAGAGATCCAATCAAGTTGCTGAAGTGGGAGCTTGCAACAGTGCCTTAGCTGATCCGTTTTCCACGGCAGCTAAGACACTGTACAGGCTCCTACTATTTGAACGTTAGCTACGTTAACCGTTTAATTATTAATTTTTTTTTTGTGTAACAAATTCTATTTTGTAAATGTTACTTTGGCTTGTATTCGAGCGACATTAACGCGATAAGTGATAAAGCTCAAAATAAAGAAAAAAAAAAATCCCATTAGAAGAGTGGAGTTGTATGAAGCCGCTATACGAAGCGACTATAATTATGAGTGCAGACCATTATTTTACCGCGAGCAAAGCAATTGGTATTACCCAACGGTTGTTCGCGGTTTACCAAGAAATGGGTGTTGAAGAAAAATATTTTAGTCCAGTTAAAACCTTAATAAAAAATATAAATCTTAATTTGAAACAAAGGTTCGGGGTTCTAGAGAGAAATCTGGCCTTAGGTGTATCTATTTTGTTCTCCAGAGGTGAGGAAAAATATATGCAAAAAAAAACAAATTGGAAAGCAATGCTGAATTTAAAAAAAGGCAATCAGAAATATTAGAGGTTGAGCATCAGTACAATGTTAATATTTCTAAATAAAAAATAAAAAAACTGGAAAAAAAAAAACTGGACTTACGAATGAAGGGAAGAATACGGAAACAGCGAACAGGCAAATTTGTACTAACTGCCTGCTCGCTGTGAAATGCCTGATAAATGATTAATTGTATGAAATATAAAAATGAGAAATGAATATTATGTGAATATGAATATATTTTAAACAAAAAGGTGTTTTATAAATGTGTAATGGTAATGTGACGAAGAAAAAGGAAATAATTTTATGTAAAAATAACGTCAGACATATAAGATGATTATTTAAATGTGACTTATTTTAATGTACTTACTCGGATTGACATTTAATACCCGGACTGACAATTTATTAAGTATTATTTTTTTTAATGTATTTTTAATCGATTTGTTAGGATTAAAATGTGTAATCATTCTAATTAGAATCTATTCTTAATAATGTGTAATCCATTTATTTTACTACAAGTATTGATAAAAATATTGTTTATTTTTTTTCCATACTGTTAACATTTTTTATCATATATAACGGTATGTCAAATTTTATAATTTAGTATTTTCAATTTTATTTTTACTTTGTCATTCAAAATTTAAAATGTACTATTTATTTTTAAATTTTATTAAATTAAGGGTTTTGTGTAGGTGTAGTGTGTAGACACCCTTATTTAGATTTAGCTTAGCTTAGACTTTAAGTATAATGTTATTTACATAGTAATAAACCAGTCTTCAATCAGTGAACACGTCTTATTAATCTCCTATTGCACAATTATTCTATTACCTATGTCTAAAGTAAATAATTTATTTATGTATTTTTATATGTTTAATTTCCAAAAAAGAAAAATGTATATTAGATAGAAATCATCAATTCATCTCTAATCCCTTTCATAGTAATGTGTAAGAATGGCGTGTATTGTATAGAGTAAGTTCGTCATCGAATCTCAACCAGGCGCGAATCATATCTCACCCCATTTTAAAATTATATTAAATATCTTTTACGGCCGTTTTCAATATCCTATCTCTCCCTTGTTTTGCTTACTAAAGTGAGACAAATCTATCAATTTGCACCTACTTTGATTTCAATATCCTAACGACGGATACATTTGCTACTTTTGTCTATCTATTGTTATATAATTTGACATAACAATCTATCCATAATCATTGATACATTATAGAAAATGGCCGTTAGTGTTAAGTCAAAATTGGTTCACCTTGTTAGTTTTAAGTTATAACCATCTAACTAACCCTTATCTTTCCTCCCCCGGGAACATGTAACTTACTCAGTACAATGCATTTTGTCGATGTGCATTTTTGTATGAATGGCGTGTATTGTTATAAATTTCACTGTATGCATAATGCAATTGTGAGGGGAGGGCGCTGGTGTAGCACAGTATACACTACCACAGACGCCGTCGATCTCCCTTATAAACTGTGTAAATTTTATGTGAAATGATTTAATGATTAACGGCCATTTTCAATAATGTATCAATGATTATGTATAGATTGTTATGTCAAATTATATGACAATAGATAGACAAAAGTGATAGCAAATGTATCCTTCGTTAGGATATTGAAATCAAAGTAGTGCAAAAAGATAGATTTGTCTAACGTTAGTAACGGCCGTTTTCAATATTCTATCTATCTCTATTTTGGCTTACTATAGTAAGGCAAATCTATCTATTTGCTCTTACTTTGATTTCAATAAACTGTCGACGGATAGCCTTTGTTATAACTTTTGACAATCAAATGTCATTTAATCAAAAAAATATAATTAAAAAAATAGAATATTGAAAACGTAAATGATTAAATTGTATAAAGTTAGTTCGTCATCGGATCTCAACCGGGCACGACTATGTCACCTCATTTTAATGTCTATCTTTTAATAATCTTAATATTAAATCCTAATCTCTTAAATATACATGAAACTTCAAATATCTTTAATTAATCTCAACCCCGAATGTATGCGAAAATGAGATTAACTTTATTTATAACTTTGTTTTTGACGAAAATTTGTTGTTTTGTTATTTGTTATTATTAAAAATTACTAAACAAGCTAGAGTTGAAGATATTATGATACCTATTTTTGATGGAGCAAATAAAAGCTTTATTGGAATACAAAGAATGTGTTGAGGCGGCCATTTGCATTACGGCGTCTATTAAAAATAAAAGTGAAGTAACTGCATGGAGAAAAAAGGATTTAAAAGCAAGAACCATTTTAAACAGTACAATCGACCCGATTGGCGCAGTGGATAGCAACGGTCTATTGCGGCAGGGGGTATGGGTTCGTACCCCACTAGTAGAACATTATTATGTGATGAACATTGTAATTTTCTACTGTCTGGGTGTCAATTTATCTATAGTATGGATGTATTTACGAAGAAAAGATATATTTATGTATGTCTATCAGTTACCCAGTTACAAGCTTTGCTTAGTTTGGGACTAAGTAGCGTTGTGTTAAAATTTAAATGTCCGAGAATATTTATTGACTTATTTAATATCAGATAAACGACTAGAATTTGACAGCGAGTGTAAGAGCATTTACACATACTTAATATCAGTAACAATTGTTTGTATTTATCACAAATTTAAATTTATTAAAGTACATCCGCCATTTTAAGAGCTTAATCAATTGGATAAAAGTTTCACTTTCCCTTCACTAGATGGCGCTGTACATCGATACAACGCGCTATCAATATGTTTTTGGTATTAGGCTATATTGTTGTACTTTGATTTACTCGTTCCAAATCGGTTCAGTAGTTTCTGAACGTATTTTTGATAGCACTACAATAGTTATTATTGACTATTAAAGTGTTAAAATAATTATAAAGAATAAATTGTAACTATAAAATAGTAATATCTGTATAAATACTTAGGAATAATTTAATGTAAATCTATCCCCCACAAAAAATAAAGAAGGACTTAACCAAGAAATACATCAGTGATCAGACGGGTAAATGCATTATGCACATAACAACTACACTCAAAAATATTTTAATGCAATAAATAGTTATGCTATACAAGTCACAAACAGATATAAAGAAATCTATACTAATATTATAAAGCTGAACGCGGTAATCTCAAGAATTACTGGCCCGATTTAAAAAATTGGTTTAGTGTTAGATAGCCCATTTATCGAGGAAGGCTTAAGGCTATATTTCATCCCGATATTCCCACGGGAGCGAAGCCCTGGGGCGCAGCTAATTAGAAATAAAAACAAGAACAATTTCAACTAGACATAAAAATCATCATCCTAAACCGGTTAAATATAAATTTATGAAAAGCCCCCTCCGTATTATAACTATACACCTAGATCTTAGTATAATCTTGTGTTTATTTTAACGCGAGTACTTTCCATATTAAATAAAATACTTTTTAAAGGATTTTAAACGCGGTTTATTAAACATTATTTTACATTATGAAGAATGGCCCATGAATATAATATTGTATCTGAGAAAACATCAGAAATTGACATTTTTAGTAATTCTTTAGACAAGTTTAGGCACCTCAATAGATGCAACTTCATAAGTACATGCTGATGCAATGTTTCATTTAATATAAAATCATTATATAACTGTTACATATAAACCTGTAGAATTTTTCAATATTTTTTTATATACCTTTTAGTTGATGTTTTACTTTTGTGAAGGCTGTAATTTCCTTTAATTAAAGAAACACAATTTGTTAGTTAGTAAGCAATATTTTGTAGAATGTTATGTGTATTCTTTGTTGGACATTCTTGAAATAAAAATAAAAAGTTATTATTAAATAGGGTTTAAACCCTTTAAAAATATTTTATTTATCACCTAGATCTTTTTTAAATAATAATACAATTAAAATATATTACGATAGACATTTACACTTTCTCCAATGCTTTTGTTATCCCCAATTGTATCCGTGAAGAGAGTTCTGGTGACTTGTAATAGGTTTCTCTAAACCTATTTCAAGCACCAGTCTCTTGACATAGGTATAGTTTCTTACGATAACAGTTTCTCTATATTACCTACCTTTGTGTAAAGAGAAACTGTTTTATTTATTTACTTTTATTTATAGTTATTTAGACAGAACAATTCACTTCATTAGACTACATAATACTTGTAAATCAAAATACAAAGACAGCTAATAGATGTAACTTTACCAAATACAACATTCAAAGAGCCACTACAGAAAAGATACACTGATTTAAAATACGAAATAACAAGACTGGAAATTGATAGGGTTATAGTTCCAATGACATTATTTATTTTAAAGTTTTTATGTCATACGAGGTCAATGAAGGAACGGTTTCATTACTCCCGCATACCATCTGCATCCTAGGGAGCAAGGGGCGTCCGAAAACCAGCGCTATTCGAAATGTTGAATCTCGAATAGCATAGCTGAGGCATCTCTTTTTGTCTCCACTAATAAGGGATAAGTTAAATAATATGTATAATTGTTTTTTATTTTGTTTGGTGGAACAATAAAATTTTATTTTAGTATATTTTTTATTTATTTTATTTTAATACCGAAGAATCTTCACACCAAACTCAAAATGTTTGAACTCCAAAAACTTATTTAATAATGCAGAAAGCTGTCATCCTTAATACATGCAGATTGCTCAGAAAAATCTCTCATGTACTGAAGAGTGAAGACGGTGGCCATTAGTACAATATAGGCTTACTATTCAATACTTTTAAGTGATCCTTGGTTGTAAAACCCGCGCTAGATAAAGTTTTACCTTCTTGGCACTAGATGGCGATGTACATAGATACAACGCGCTATGAAAATGTTTTTGATAATAGGCTATATTGTTGTACTTTGATATACTCGTTCCAAATCGGTTCAGTAGTTTTTGAACTTTTTTGAATGCACTATAATAGTTATTATAGACTATTAAAGTGTTTTATAATAAAATGAAAGTACAAGTTTATATAAATAAAAAATATATAAATTAAATTGATAAATTTATTTTATTTATTCACAATAAAGTCGGCATACTTGTTTTTATGCTTGTTTAAATATCGGATTCTGTAACTATACCTTATTGAAAGAAATAAATAAACATATTATATTTTTTTAATTTTAAAATGTTGTATTAAAGGAATGACTAATGTCTGCCTCCTGTATGCTCTCAGGTGTCTGTCTCAACGACAACGAAAAAAATAAAGAAAATGAATATTATTGGAATATTTTTAGCCGTATGCATTTATATCCCCAAAAGTTTTTGTTTTATTTAAAGTGTATGGAAAATCTCCGGATTTTCTTTATAATATAAGTGATACTGAAAGGTAAACTTTTTATAATTATCATAAAACCTCACAACTATTAAATAATCTGTTCAATATAAGGCCAAAAAGTTGAATCTGCTATACATTTCGTTACTATTAAAAATTTCGTTTTATAAATATTTGTATCATAAGCTATACATTTGATTATTATTAAAAATTTCGTCGTATAAATATGTATTTGTATATTTAGCTATACATGTTGGTGTCTAATACTATTGTTAGGAATTATTTCCAATGACACACATCACTTGCATGTTGCATGTGCATTACACTCTCCTTACCCTCCATAAACGTTCACAACTTGCACCACTTAAGTTTTTAACAGATACCGGAGCTAATCAATCCTTCATAAAACCAGAAGCCTTAGAAAGTAACTTTCCAAATTTTCCATTGAGCTATGAGCCATTTATTGTTACAAACGTTCTTGCAACCACTAAGAATAATTATACCATTTATATACCGTGTTTTACAGAATTTAATGATAGTGAATGGGTCAAATTATATGTTTACAAATTCCATAATTACATTGACGGATTAACGGCCGTTTTCAATATTCTATCTATCTCTTGTTTTGCTTACTAAAGTCAGGCAAATCTATCTATTTGCACTTACTTTGATTTCAATACGCTAACGACGGATACATTTGCTATGACTTTTGACAATCAAATGTCATTTAATTTGAGATTACAGTCTATCCATAATCTTTGATACATTATTGAAAACGGCCGTAATAGGATGTGATCTTCGTCAAAAATGGTCAGCTAAAATTGATTTAGAATCCCAACAATTAGTTACAAAATCCGCATGTAATCCTATACATAATTATGTATTTGTCTGACACTACAAATTTATACGGAACAATAATACCCGCCAATTCGAGGAAATTCATGCGCCCACCTCGATTAACAAAGGTGAATTACGTGTAGAAAAACAGCAGATTGGCAGTAATTGGTACATAAATCCATGTATCACAGAAGCAAGAAATAATCGTGCTACTATAGAAATCTCAAATCCCACCAGCAGTGATATAATTGTTTCTTTGACGGAACCTTTTAAAGCGAATTTGCGTATTTGAATTAAATTAAAAAAAAAACACCAGAAAAATCGTTATTTTGGCAATACTAAAACAAGTGTTTGTTAACAAATTGAAACATTTATTTTTTACGGCTCATCCTGTTGTACAATATGATGAATTACAGTTGCTAAAAGCATTGGCTAATTCTTATTTGAATTTTAAAAATTTCCATCAAACTAGATTAAATTAATAAAAAAAATTAAAATAGGGCATGTCATGTTTACTTTTGGTTTTTGGAAAATTATGTACTGTCATATTGCACTTCCAATCACCAATTACTTAATCAAACAAAACATAGATGTTCGCTATCATTATGTAGAAGATAGTATTAAAATAATTAAATTGACGTTAAATATGTGTTAACGAATAAAATGCCTGCTGATTTGTTAACAAAAAGATTTTTGTCTAGCAAACATTATAAATTCATAGAAATTTTTGGGTCTTGTAGCTAACTTAGATCTAAATTAAATATTTGTCATATAAACTATTGTTTGGATATGTTGTTACGTGGAATTGTAATATATTCTTCAACATTATCGGCTCTTAATAAGTTCCAAAACGGAGAACAGTCATGCAACAGCCTCGGGCGTGAGTGGACGTGTTTTACCCTGGCTACTGGTGACGTAACGAGCCATTTACATACCTGATATCATAAACCTCTTTAGTTTCATATTTATATTTTATTCTTATTTGTATACACATTGTCATTACCTATTCATATTGTCATTTCAACCGTTTTCATTTTGCTGATAAAAACCTACAAACTAGGATTTGCCAATAAATGTTAGCACACAGACCAAGTGAGCGCTAGTGTCACTTATGTCACTTCAAACCTGTCATCTGTGGCGTGCGGACGTACCCGTTGACGTACTGTATGATTTACCCAGTATACGAAGAGCTCTCGGTATATTCGTCCATTATTCCTAGAGGATACCAAAATTCTCTGAAAAGCACAGGTTAACAAAAACATAGACAATTTCACTAAGAAATGAAATTGTCAAGGTTTTTCAAGAACTTAAGAATGATATAGTCAAAACGTGTGTTCACGCCATTGATAATGCTGAGACTGATGCATCAGCACATTCTATAGCAGCTACCCTTTCACAAGCCGGTAGCATTTTACTCGAGGACACTCAGAAGTGAGCAAAATCATTCGGCTATCGAGAAAGATTCTATATCTTGATTGTACGCACAACAGTAAAATTAAGAACGAGAAGATTCAACGCTGGCGATTAAAACTGCGTACAAATAAGACATCGACAGGCCTGGAACTCAGAAATATGTCGCCGATGCCCTCTCCAAAACACTCTCGAAGTTGCCATTATTTCACGAGGCCTTATGACACCCGGGAGTGACAAGAATGGCACATTGTGTTCAAACTAAGAATCTAGCCTATTCGATTGAGGAGACGGAGACGACTAGTTATTACTTATTCCATCGGATCCTAAGTTATTATTGTCAAAAACTCAATAACGAGCTTGACATAAAAAACCGGCCGAAAGATGAACAGTTCAGATAAACCTTTATCTTCCATGGAACCTCAACAACATACACGCAGACGAACAGTCGCAAGAAATCGGCCAAATTTTTTCGAAAGTTTGAATGATCAACAATATAGAGATCATTTTCGATTTACGGAAGCGGTTGAATTAATTTTTAATAAAATTAAAAATTGTTTGCCAATTAAAATACATCATCCAGGTGGCATTACACCCAAGATGCGATTATTAAGTGCCCTGAGGTTTTATGAAAACGTGAGCTTTCAACTGTTCGAATAGGCACAGCAAATGTCAGCAAAGCTACGATCTGTCGCATCACGGACAGAGTAACCAGTGTCATTGCGTGACGACCACGGTATGTCAATTGGCTTGAGGTTTTATGAAACTGGGGGAGTACAACTGTTCGAGGAGGCTGGGAAATGTCAGCAAAGCTACGATGTGTCTTATCACGGACAGAGTAACCAGTACCTTTACGTTTTTACGTCCACGTTATGTCAAAGTGGCAACTGTAGAATAATGCCCAGCAGTTTTATCTGCTTTTTATGACATCGTTGGCTTCCCAATTGTTAGAGCACTGGATTGCACACACATAAAAATAAATTCGCCAGGAGGAAATAGAGCTGAGCTTTACAGAAATAGAAAGTATGTAAAAATAAAAAGGGTTTATTTCAATTAATGTTCAAGTAATTTGTGATCACAATCACAATATAACATGTTCAAAAAGTGTACTATTGGTATAGAAATATATTTTAATTTTATAATATATTTCAGGGTGTCCCTTTAATTATACGGGTTAAAAATATATAAACAATTTCCAACTTATTAATATACTCATTTAAATATCAGTTTTTTTTTCATTATTTATCTTTTAGGCACGAGCTTCGGTGGAGCGGTGTGTAGGGGTATAGAAAGACCAGTTCAGATGCGTTCATAAGAACAGAGTTTTTAAGTACTACCCCAAAAAAGTTGCAAAAATTGTAAACGCATGTGCGGTGCTTCACAATATTATATAAAATCTGACCTAGAAAAATATTTGAATGATGAAAGTATGGAAACTGAAGAAATAGAGAACGAATCCAATGCAGAAGTGAAGTCACCAGAAAGTGATCTCTTTCAAAGAGAACTTGCAGTAAGAGCCTCTTTAATAAACAGATATATGTAATTCTTTGTTATTTTTTTCGCCACAAAATTAAACAACATACTGTTAGCATTTAGCTGCTATCATAGTTTAGATAGTTTAGGCAGGACTTAAAACTGTTATTTTTAGCAATCCCCGATAATCAGGGCAAGAAGCTAATAGTGAATTTGACACTGCGGATATTGTTAATAATTTAACGAACTAGTCTAGAAACCGTGAGTTTCTTGGTGAATATAAAAGCTATTACGATAGGTACGGTATCGACCTTCATACTATCTCCTATCTCTCCTATCTCCTGGTACCAATCGAGCAAATGGGCAAGTGGAAAATGGCAACACTAAAAAATGGATTAGTTATGATTAAAAATTATGAAACGCCATCATGGCATACGGCCCTAGAAAGTCTTCAATTTGCCTTCAACTGCACCGTTCACAAGACCACTGGGGTTGCCCCAATAACACTACTCACAAGACGTCAAAATTTTGTGCCACCAGAGCTTATTAGCTTGGTAAATTTCGACGAAGCATCTATTGATATGGAGGCATTGGATAGCCATGTGGAGCAAAGAACAACTACTGCATCAATTAAATATAAAGAAAGGTTCAATAGAGGCCGCGCTAAAATTAGGAACTTCTAGAGGGGTGACTTTATATCAATTTAAAATAACCTTAGAAACCAAACCTCTTTAGACCTCAAGTTTAGTGTGCCACGTTTACAGGGTTCTTGAAAATGATCGCTACTTCGTTGGTGGGCCACCATGGGCGTCCTCGCAAGGTCGCATGACCAACTTCGACCCGCCCCAGATCCCGGCGCAGTTCTACAGGAGGACACTTCGCCAGATGATGAACCTGGACCGTCGGGCTGTACATCCAATGCTGTTATTGAAAAGGGCGGACAGCCAACTATTATGGGACATGACGTTCAATAGTAAGGTGAGAAGTTTTCAACTCGTTAATCAAAAATCAGCACAGAATCAGAAGCGTGTGGATATGTGTGGGTTTAATTTAAAAAACTCAACAGTTAAAAATTGTGAGGAATGCAAATAAAACACAAATAAAATTTTTATCAAACTAATGGAAGCATTGGCGACGGCGACTAATAATATTTAAACATTGCATGCTGGAAACAACATTCAAAAATAAACACAAAAAGGAAATGTTAAAAGAAATTAATATAAGTTTGACCAGAATTTGTTTCAAACATTTTGAACAAAAACGAAGTTGAAAGCAAAAACAAAAACAGCAGACTCGTGAAATGCGCCAGAGACTGATATTGGGCCCAGTAAATTATCACCACTCAGACATTAAACTTCGTGTGTTAATACTCATTGGATCCGTAGCCGTGGAGGGATTGGCGG
>LQNK01000760.1:53578-78762 GCA_001586405.1 Phoebis sennae
CTGCCACTATCAGTATTTCCGAACGGTTACCACTTAGGGACCTTCAAGAAAAGAGCCTAAAAACACCTCAAAGGCCGGCAACGCATTCGCGATACCATTGCGAATGAATATGGGCGGTGGTAATTACTTACCATCAGGTGACCCGCAGGCTTGTTTACCCGCTGGGCGATAAAAAGACCCTTAGGGCGAATAGTTTTATTATTTGCATGCCAAAATGACTGAATGTAGATGATCACAATATTATCCTGTATTACTAAATTATACTCTTACCTACAATAAATTTTATGATGTTAAAGTATTACAAGAATCATGGGGCACGAATTTTAATGTAGATGAGGACAATCAGGTTAGATGGCATGATATTAAGGTACTTAGAGTCGAAAAAGAACATCCTGATAGGTTTTTTTATAAAGCGTCATTTGCTGAAGAAACTTATAAAGAAGTGTGTGTGATAAAGAGGGCAGGCACTAGAGGATGTGGAGTATCCATAAATCAAGCAACCTTTGCACTTGGACTAACTCAAGCTTACAATGAAAAAATTGCATTATCAGATGCAAAGAAAAAAGACATTGAACATTTAATTGATAAGAATGTTATACTAAAATCTTATTATGATCTTTATTATAAAAATGTTCTTAGTGATGTTAAGAATTAAGTGCAATATTGTTACCAAAATAGTTTTAACTCATTAGATCTCATTTTATATTAAATAACCTGGTATTGAGTACTTAAGGGATATTGTTTTATGTGATTTGTAAAACTTTCTATGTGCCATAATGAGTAGATGATAAGCTTAAACCTATGTTTTAAACGTGATAACTTTTGATTTGTTTTTTATTTTACATAAACAGAATTAATACTTGATTTTATAAATACGTATAAGACAAATGTGATTGTTATGATTCAATGGTGCATTTAAAACAGTTTTTTTAAGAGTTAGGACCAATTTGGGCTTATGAGTCTGATAGTGATTAATGAAACTAATATTAAAAGTACTAATAAATATTATTGATTTGACTGCAGTTTCTTGTTTTTTATTTTTTTCAACAAGTATACTCTTACTGGGCATCATAGTGCCAACTAACAAGTGGAATTATTAAAAATAATTCAAGATGTCATTCCGTTTTTACAGCATGATGCCTCATCAAAAAAGAGTTAACTTAACAAAAACAGGCTCAACTCAAATTAGTATAACAAATATTTATTAATTAATCAGCAACAGGGAACTAACTAAAAAAAACTATTTTAGATTTTTATAACGTGTATATAACTCTAGATTACTACTACATAATTATCCTTGTGTATAGATTAACCAAACCAAATAAACAAAACGTCCCTATTATGCATAGGGACACAGAAAACAGTTTTTCGTGTTTATTCAAAAAAGTGGTTTTTGAGTTAATACCTCTTTAGATCTGGGTGTGCGATATATTTTGTGGATCTCATGATATATAGCTGACATTCATGAATCTGCATTCTAACGAAGTGCAGAGAAGCAAAGATATGAAAACCAATTGAATAGGTTTTATCCAAAGAATTGAAAGTAAGGTTGCAATGTGATACCATATTCCTAAAAACACTGCACGACAAAACAAAGACGCTAAATCCTAATAACAATGACACCAAAGTTAAATGACATCCATAAAATCAAATCAGAAATCCATACACTTTTTTCAAAAAAAAAATTAAATCTTTATCTCTATTTGTATAGTTTTAAACACTTTAAATTGCTCTTGTGAATCGTAATTTTAGGTTTAATTAGATATTACTTGTGTAAGTATTGAATTAAAGACTTTTTTACACTATTTCCGCTATAAATAAATAGTGTAAGTCTTTAATGCAATACTTAAAAATGCATTTCCACCAAGTCACAATACAATCTCTCAAGTTTTGTACCTTGTCATTGACATATTTACAATGTAAAACATCAACTACTGTAAAATCAGTAGTAAGGTACTTTGTTTAAATAAATAAATTTATTAATATATAGGCCTACCTTAGGCTTATTTATTAAAATATGATTTTTCATATTTTTTATACCCTCTGAGATACTATTCAAAGTATTCGAAATAAGCCTCCTTCTTATGGAGGTCACTCATTTTAGGCTTTTGGTTTTTACAGTAATATAACCAATAGGCATAATCAAGTTTTGCCTGTAGTTTTATCACATGCATACTATTAATTTCCTTTTAGTTATGCATGTAATTTTAAAACCTTTATGCAAACCCTAATGTGAAGGGCCATGATAAGCAATTAGAAGGGAATATAAAACCCTAACATGTAGGGCCTTCATTTAGAATGGGATGTGAGTATTTTATATTTTCTATTTACCATTAGAAGGCCGTCAAGAAACTAAAGTAGTTAATCTTTTCAAGTTATAATTTCAAGTCAGTCAAGAACATAAGGTTTACAACCGAACAAGGGTTTAATACTGTTTCTGCTAATTGGTAGAAAGAAAAATGTTTATTTATCACAAGAACATTTTGTGGTTTAAAATTGCTTATTACAAGAGACCATACGGAAGGGCTATACCCTTGGCACAATGTGGAGAAGTTTTACAAATTTAAACATAATGACAGAAGACACAAGACAAATACAAAAATAGAAAATAAAATACAAAGGAACTAAAAAGAGACATTAAAAACTTGTTGTCATAAGCTGCGATTGTGAAATAGCCCTGGTTCAGCATATGTTGTGGATATATCCATGTTGTTTATTCTGCCAGGGCCCAGAGAGGATAAGAAATAAGAGATACAATCCGTAAATAGATTACAATACAAAATAACAATAAAATTTGCCACACCAATTTCATTTGGCAAACTGGTTATTGAATACCATGAAGAAAAGAAAGTCTTTTGTCAACCAGGCTTAATATTGATGTGTCCATACAATACATGATCATTTTGAAATATTATATACCACATATTTTCAGTTTGTTCTTATAAATTCTTTCCTTACCTTCTTTAAGTGTTATTTACGCCAAAACGCGACATAAAACTGGTAATGAAAGTGGAAATGTTTCCAGGTTTTTAATAAGTTTTAAAAACTTGAAGAATTATAATAAAAGAAAACGAAGGAGACCATTCATTCATAATTTTAAAATCTCATGCTGAAACAAAACAATAAACCATTGGAATGGAATTACATTTTTACGAAGACACATATTTTCGAAGAACTAAGGAAAGGTACATATAAACCATTAATTATTTTAAGGCACAGAATCAAAATTCCGTTTGTAAATTAAAGGTTCATCAGATTTCATTTGTAGAAGATAGAACACATTTATCGATACCCATAAACCTTTTTGGTTTAAATTTTTAGAATGTTTGAGCCACTTAGGCTAAAGTTCACTAATTAAACATATTTTTTACGAAATTATAACAGAAAAACGTTTATTAAAATTGAAAAAGTTACAAATCTCAAAATCTGAAACCACCTGGCACCTAATTTGAAGGCGCACCATTTTTTTAATCTCGACAAGTCCACAGACTACGCAACTCTGCAGTTGTCATGACTTTAAGTTCTATTCTCGATGATAGTCAAAAACACAAGATGTAGAAAGCAAAAAAGAATAACTTAATTTCACACTATCTTTATTACTTAAAAGTTATACTCACTAGGTACTTGTATAATATTAGATATCCGAAATTGTCGGCCTATACCGAATAATCAAATAGCGAGTATAAACCGTTATATAACCAAATAAAATTATACGATAGCTCATTTATCTTTATACAATTATGAAAATTTAGAAATAATATATATCATTACTCCTCCACCTTTTCACATCATAAACTGTGGCAGACATTACAGCGATACATTATAGGACAAAAGGACATATGAAATATTTTTCTGCGGTTCTTAGATCTTTATATGTATGTAAAAATGAATCGCAAAATGTGTTAGTAAGCGCATAAGCATAACTCAACAACGACTGGACTAATTTGGACAATTCTTTTTTTTAAATGTTCGTTGAAGTTCAATCATGATTTTTACGGCAAGAAAAATTCGAATTGCCGGGTCCACGCGAGCGACCGCGGGCGGAAAGCTAGTATTATAATAAATTTAAATTTAAAATACGAAACGCTTAATGATTTATATATTTTACGGCTACATTTCAATCAATAGCGAAAATCCGTTTTCGTCCTATCACTATATTTTAAGGTGATTCGGTTGATTATATAATTTTATTAATCTATACTAATTGTGGTGTTCACGATATATAATAAATGTTAGCACACAGACCAGTGGGGGCGCTAGTGTCACTTCTGACACTTCAAACCTGTCATCTGTGGCGTGCAGACGTATCCGTTGAGCTGTGTGCCTACTTACTGATATTTGAATCGTTTATTTAATGCTCACCTACAACTATAGAACATAACACTAATATTATAAAGAGGAAACCTTTGTATTTTATTAAATAGGCTCACAAACTACTGGACCGATTTACAAATTTCTTTTACCATTACTTACGAGGGATTCTTCCGAATCCGTATAGGCTATATTTTACATAACATTGTGCTACGGGAGCGAAGCTGCGCGGATCAGCTATAAAAAATAATTATGAATATTGATCGTTGGGTAAAGCACATAGCAATAAAACACATGCTTACTACCATTATTTATTAACTGTCAACTTTGGTTACACGGTAAACATCGGTAAATGAAAAAAATAAAATAAATAAAAATATTTTTTATTTAAATGAAAAATAAATTACACGATTTCATACTTATGGATCACAATAATACATATATAGACTGGCGGAGCGTGGAACATAGCCGATTAGGCAGATACTTTTACTCCTAACCTTTAAACTACTATTTGACATAAAAATGGCGTGACAATGTATTTTTACTGCCTAATTAAAATTTCGGTGAAAATGGCAGTGAATTTAATCGCCATTAATAAAAATCAAATGATTATCGCCTAGTTTTTTAATTTATTTAGCTTTCGCGGCTTCCTCGGCTTCGAGCCTCTTGCGCATAGATTCTGGCATCTCAGCTGGTGGTGGTCTGGGCATCCTTAGCCATACCTGGAAAGAAAAAAAGTTTAGAAAAGAAAAAAAAAATGGCGCCAATTTTGACGTTTAAGTATCGACTCATAATAAATTTGTCCACACGTTTTTTCAGTAGGAACAATTGGTTAATTTGCTTAATCATTGTAATAATCGCTTTTCATGTTGTAGTATGTATGTATTTACAAAGAAAAAGTATGATTCAAATTTAAATATGTCTATCAGTTATCTAGTCTCTATAGTACAAGCTATGCTTGGTTCGGGATTAGATCGCGTAGTATTAAATGTCCTAGAATACTTATTATATTTATATATTTATTTTATTTTCTATCTTTATGTTATATATAAAATTTAAATTTTAAGCAAAAAATTATTTTGGTGACAGAAAAATTAAAATATATTTTTTTAACTTTTACATTTTCTTTAACTTTCAGCCTATAGCCATGATCGCTACAAGTTACGTATTAATTGTTCATGTCTTCTTATTTCGTACGAACATCAGGCCAAATATTGATACATTTTATTTTTATTTTTATTAATGCGTGTCACATCTGTGAAGTGAATAGGCCTTCACTGAAAATAAAACTGAGATTTTCAAATTCTTATATAGCTTGTGCATTATAATATGTCCTACACACTTGGCAAGTCTCTGTTGAGATTGCCCACCATAGCGATTCAATCAATATAAATATCTCGTATGTCTAGTCTCTATCGAGTTTAGCTTCATAATAAGTATCTTACCTTAACGGCATCATAGATGAACCATTGCAGCGCGGTGAGGGTACCAATCATCACAATCCTAGGTCCGAGACCCTTCCATACTCCAGCCATACCGAGCTTACCGATGATGGAACCGACTGTGGCTGTCTTGTCCTAAAAGAGAAAAAAATATATATTAATAAATAAATAAAATTGTAAAATATTTATAGGTGCATACTGCAAACAAAAAATTGTTTATGTTTTCCATTAATGCATTACATTTATGTGTTACATTCATAACTAGACTTAAAGAGGCCAATGTGATCAGTTAGACCTATACTAAGTAATATTTATTGTATATAGTATTGCAGGTCTGCTTACTTTCCAAATTTCAGTATAATATGTAGTGTTACACATCCACCGTGAAATAAATTACATAGTAATTATATTCCGTAGTGGTGAATAATGAAAATAATTTTTTTATGGAAATTTTTAAATATGAAAGAGAGCGTGTGTGAGTGTAAGCGTATGCGTGTGTATGTGTCATTTTATTACTTTCAGCAGTGGTTCACCTGATGTAAAGTGACTGACTGCAGCCCATGAACATCTACAACGCAGATGCTTTACTAGCTTCAAGAAAGAGGATTAATGATGAAAAATTGGGAGAGGAATGGGATCGGAATACAGGATCATAACACATTATAGTCCTCCACTTGGGCTTCTGCTGAATTTATATGCTCAAAATGTTTTTTTTTTTATGGCAGAGCAAGCAAAGGAGCAAGTGGGTCACCTGATGTTAAGTGATCACCATCATGTCGCTAGCCTTCCCAAAAACCAGTTACTTATTATGGACCTAGAGACATATTATCCTACTTCAAATAAATGCTCACCTGGTTAAGCTTAGATACGACGGTATCGGCCGGGTGAGACACAATAGCGCAGAACACGCCGGCAATGTAACCGGCAGCGAATGTCACCACCAGCTGCTCACCCTTGGTGCACTGGTCGCGGGGCTTGGGCACGACGTACTGAAAAATAATACATTATTATTATTATTATATTTAAGCACACTAACATAAATATAATAAGCTAATGCGTGTGTATTTTGAAGTAAAAGTCCAGTTTATTTTTTAAATTATTCAATGTGGGTACCATTTGAGATTATTCAATGTTATTACACTCTGGGGTAGATAGGTAGATTTATATGTTATAAATAATTTCAACGTAATTGTCGTTCTTAAAATATTGGTAAGTAAATTTTATATGTATTTAAATCACGTTCGTCGATAATTTATCCATGTCTTTTCTCTTTATATGCTTATTAGTTATTTGATACTGAAATTTGTAGTAAAGAATGCCTCTTAATTCAATGTCTTGTAACTTCATTATTTTGTACTGCATATAAATTAGCTGCATTCTCTTCTTACTGAATATCAGACATAATTTATTAAAATATTTAAATAAACGATTTTGTGATCTAAATAAGTATATTTGTCGGAAATATTTTGTGATTTCATGTTTTAACAAGTTTTGAATGTCATCTTTCTATGCAAATGTCACTTGTTAGTTGTTAGCTGTCATCAAAGTACTATAAGCGTAAGTAAGCGTGTTCAGTATCTGGGCGCATTGGTACCGATTGCGCCTGGTGCTCGAACGTCTTATTGACGTCACGACCCAACTACCCTCACTTTGCTAATAGTCTTTATGACTAGCTGTGATTTGTTGTTAACTGACTAGTTCTATAATTGGCCAGTTGTGTAGAATCACAGTACATTTCTATTACATTCGACATAATTATACAAAGCCCCCTCAATTAGTTTCTTACAATATTTAAGCACACTAACTTAAATATAATAAGCTAATGCGTGTATTTTGAAGTAAAAGTCCAGTTTATTTTTTAAATTATTCAATGTGGGTACCATTTGAAATAATTCAATGTTATTACATTATTAGGCCTTTGCCCAGCAGTGTAATATTAATAATTACACAATAAATAGATATAATAAATATTTTCAACGTAAATGACGTTCTATAAGTGCTTCGAAAGTTTCGACTTCTTTAAGATACTGAGATTAACAAAATAATGACGCAAGAATTATGTAGCGTTTCTTGTGAAAAATAAATATGCGATATTCATGTTAGGTAAGTATAGTTTAAATGTTGAAGATGTTCTGTTTTGATAAATTCAATGAATTTGATGATTGCTCAATGTCATATTTGACGTAACCTTTAGTCCAGGTTGAGAGGAGTAAGAGTTAAGCTAACTTCTTAGGTGTTAGTATATAATATATTTTTTAAATTTTTTAATTAATTGATTTTAGTTTGCTTCAAATTTAATTTAATTTAATAATTATAACATTCTTAATAATTTTAATATTTTTTCATTTCGATATTAATTTTAATGTTGTATTTATTCATTAAAATGTTACATATTTTGCTAATTGTATTTGTATACCGTCACTTTTTTCACAATAATAACCCTATCATGTAAAGGATCCCAAAATACAGACTGTGCCTAGTTTGGGTCCTAACTGTCATTATGTATTATGTGATTCTTCCTCGTTTCTATGATTCGCTATGATTGGTCGCCGCGGTTTTTGGTTCTCGGGCGCCAAAAAACGACGCTTTCGAGAACTAACGAAGATAGACAATTTACGTCCGTACGCGCGCGCTAGTATTCGTTGTGTTATAAAACATTACCTATTGTTCTCCACTTTTTGTTTAATGTATATTATTTTAATTAAACTCTTTAATGACTAAAAGTGTTCGTTATATATGTAAGAAATGTCAATAATTTCTTGATTTGAATATGCCGCCCATTCCGCGATATCGGCGTAATGTGTCGCCATAGATAATTTTTTACTTAATAAGTTTTTACGTGTCGGCATTATGTGATGCCAACATATTTTTAGTCTTTGCTTTATCAATTAATGTCGGCCTTCGGCAAAACTGACAGATAAGTTCTTTATAGGTTAGAATGATTTAAGAAAAAATGTGTTAATTTAAAACTAAAAAAAAAACTGAATTGTCGTTTCTTTGGTTTCAGGTATGTTATATTCAGTTTTTCATATTAAACAATTGATAAGTTACTATAAAATGTGATATTTTACGAAATATATTCTTTGTTTTCAGAGCAACGCAACCTCGTTTATTTTCTTAAAAGTAATCTTATAAGTAATAAATAAATTTGTACACACCTTATACAAAAGTTCCAGGGTCTTCTCAAAGCAGGCGAACTTCATCATGGTGTACGGGATCTGTCTGCCCCACAGAGGCACGAGGCCCTTGTAGAAGGTGCCGTAGCCCTCGTTCTGCACCATCTTGGGCCAGGCTTCACGGAGAGTGTTGGCAAATCCGGGCATGGTCTGGATTCGGACCTGTAGGATAATTATTTATTATAGATGGTTGTAATGGTATTACAAATTTCAATCCTATATGTATAAAGGTAAAAAAATACAGGACATTTTTTTGCTTATTTTTTTTTGTATAATTTTTATTACTTTTTTTTTTATCGCCAAGCAGGCAAACAAGCAGGCGGGTCACCTGATGGGAAGTGATCACCGCCGCCCATAGTTGCTTGCGTTGTTAGCATAAAAAAGCAAAAATCATTGAATATGTGTAAAGAAAGGTAATATGGAAAATTAGGACATTTTTTGTACATTTTTTAGTAGATCTTCCATATAAAAAAGCAAAAATCGTTCAATATGTATAAAGGTAATATGGAAATATAGGATTTTTTTCTATAAAAGATATTAGTACTATTTTATAGAATTGAAACTATTTTTACACTATTTCCACTTTTATTTATAAACTTTATTAAAAGATATTAGATCTCAGATTGGAAACAACAAGAATCATGTTCTTCGAGGCTTAATTACTTCAATCAAAAAATCTAAGCTGTGCTTTGTTTCGGCTCGAGTTTTGCCAATCTTATAAGCACTGCTGTAAAAATATACCTCAAACAAGGATGGCACTCCCAGAAAAACTATAATAATAGTTAGCAACATAATGTTTTAATAGAAAAACTTAAAACATAAGTTGAATTGCCCTAATTTATAAGTATGTTATAATGTATGGTATGTAATGTATTTATTAAGTAGTAAATATCATCTTATTTACTAAACGAAAAATATTAAAAAAAAATATTCTTGGACTTAAATTTAAAAAACAAACCATAAAATATAGATTAGATATCTGTAACATATGTTAAACTGACATTCCTAGGGATTTCAGATTTCATTTTTCTTTCACTTGCCCTGTATCTTAGTTTTATTGTCATGAACTATTTATAAGCAATAAAGTGTTTTTGTTTCATTTCAAACTAAATCTGATCTGTGACATAATATGTTAAACTGATATTCCTAGGGTTTTACAGACTGTGATATCTTATTATATCCTGTTTTAAGTAACCATTTTTTTCACTCACTTATTTATTTTTTTATGAACATAAAATCAAGTCATCTAAAACATTAAAAATTACCTTAGCGGCCTCTAGCGGCGACAGAGCGATATCAGCAAAGAATTCCGCCGACGCAGACGCAGCCAAATACACGCCGGTCCTGTACGTGTACGCAGATTCCTCATCCAACATACCCGAGTACGCAACTTTGAACACTTCGTACAGGCCGAATTTGCAGAGACCCTGAAAATTAAAAAAAAATTTAGTTAATTTGTTTTTTTTTTTTGAGAAAATTTAATGTTTGGAGGGTAGTCTCATAAAAGTGTGTCTTCAATGTTATCGGTAGGAACAATTGGATATTTGGTTTAATCATAGACAATTCGAATATGACCCTAGTAAAAGGGGGCAAATTGGTTAAAAATGTTGTTTTATGTAAGAAAGTGGGTTTATTATGGGGGAGTCTCAAAAATTTGTCTTGAAAGTTATTCGTAGAATTGAATTTTTGGTTTAATCATAGATAAAATTTTAATTTAAAGCGAGCCACGGGAAGCAATTCTCAACATCTCTATCCAGGAATCCATCTCATTGACTCCTATAAGGCTTCTATTGGACATTATCTAGTAGCTAATGATATTTACAAAGAAGCAACAGAAATAATATTTACAAAGAATAAACAATTAAATACTAGACGGAACACCAAAGATCTACTCCTAACTAAGGTCAGGACCGGTTATAGACAGAAATGTATTACGTTTAAGGATGCTCAATTTTATAATAAACTACCTCTTGATGTAAAAACCTCGAAAACGATGTTTGTTTTAAAAAACGGCTAGCTGATTAACTATATGAGTTAACGATCACTCGTTCATATAATAAGTATTATGTAATATATATATTTTTTTCATGATGTTTCTGGAGTTCTCTCTCTGTATTACCCGTGCACATACTACACTACCAAAGGTTAACTGGTAGAAAATACCATTTAGGCATTAAGTTCGCCTTTGTATGTGAATTTTCTATCCATGTAACTTATGTGACATCTCAGTCAGCTGTACTCAGACGACTATGTATCATTAATTTTAGAACTAAGTAACCTCATGGAAGTAACTTATAAGTTTTTTAATGAGAATGAAGGATTCTTGAAACCTAAGCTATACAGTGGTACAAAATCTTATATATAAAAATGAATCGCAAATTGTGTTGGTAAGCGCATAACTCAACAACGACTGGACCAATTTGGACAATTCTTTTTTTTAAATGTTCGTTGAAGTTCAAGCACGGTTTTTACGGCGAGAAAAATTCGAATTGCCGGGTCCACGCCAGCGAAGCCGCGGGCGGAAAGCTAGTATCTTATAAGTTTTTTAATGAGAATAAATTCTTTAAACCTAAGCTATACATGCATGCATATATGGTACAAAATTCTACTATAGATTCACCTGTAGCGAGTATCCGATGAATGTGGGTGCCCAGCCCTTAGCGAGCCCTCGCATGCCCTCCTCCCGCACGGAGACCTTGAAGCCATTGATGACGTTCTTGTACTTGTCGGGGTCGACCTGGAGCCTGCACTTCACCAAGTCGAGGGGCACGACTGCCGTGTGTGTGATACCTGTTGATTAAGAAAACAAATAAAACAGGGTGTTTTTGTCACTTGAGTCTATTGGTTGTTTATTCGATATAGGCCGACAGTTTCGGACCGTTTCGGAGGTCTACTACTACTCTACCAGGTGAACTATTTAAAATTTTTCGATAGCTCACTTATCGTTAAACAATTATACGAGTCTATTGCAATCAAATACTTTGGTATTGTTATAATAAGTCATTATTTTACTAAATAATTTCATTCAGTATATCCTAAAAGAAAAAAATAGTTGTTTATAGATAAAAATATATGAAATTATTCCCAACTAGCTGCGCCCCAGGACTACGCTCCCCTGGGTATATCAGGATGATGTATAGCTTATAGCCTTCCTCGATAAATGGATTATCTAACACTAAAAAAATTTTTCGGATCGGACCAGTAGTTCGTGAGATTAGCGCGTTTAAACATACAAACTCTTCAGTTTTATAATATTAGTATAGATTAAACATCAGCTGTATTTTATTATAAAAAATAGAGTAATAAAGTATAACTAGTACAGTCGCGAGCGAAGCGAAATTAGCACGGGTCACAATTATCAACATTGTATTACATTTGTTGGCATATCTCTCTTTAATACACGTGTACACGTTCACTCATTTCAATACTATAATTAGAACAGTCACATGCATTTAGGAATTACATAGAGAAATGACTATTAAATTGAGTGTTTTTTTATGTTTCTTTTTTTAATGCCTTCTATCGTCTCTTTCTATTTTTTGTTTGTATGTGATTGTATATTGTGTATTGTGTGTGTCTAAATAAATGTTTCTTTCTTTCTTTCTAAATGTGTAATGCTCGGTTTATCTCTTTAACGCTAGTTCATCTATACGATAGCGTTAAACGTTCGGTAACTGACGATTACGTTTTCGAGCAACGCATCATAGTAAAATTTTTTGAGAGTTAACTTTAATGAATGAACTATTAACAATATTTAACTATTGAAGACCCTATTGGGCAGTGGATGTGGCAATGGTCTATTGCGCCGGAGGGTGTAGGTTCGATCCTCACTATAAAATTATGATGTGATGAACATTGTAATTTTCTACTATCTGGATATTAATTTAGGATAAGGGTTGTGGAAAGACGACTCAAAAACCGGGCATGACTAAAAATATAAAATTAGGAAAAAAATACTTGATGTCAGAATCTCGATATCCAAAGATAACAAGATTAAGTAAACAAACGCTTAGATTACACTGGATTACGTAGATTACGTCGAGTTACAATAAATTACAAGACTCTTCAATCACGGACGAGGTCATGGGTTTATCTTATCAAATTTGATAAACTTGTTTCATACTAACCCATTTTCCAATTTGTTGATTTTTAGTTTTAATTACTAAAAATTTTTTAATTACTAAAAGGTTTTTTAAAGACGCAATTATTTCAATTTTATATTGTTTATACTTAACTATATTCTACGAATAAAAATGATAGTACTATACGAATGTAGTGGATGTATGGTAGCCACCTCTAAAAAATATTTTTATCGAATAAAGTGTAGCTTATACGTTGAACCTAATATACAATCAGCATATACAATTTTATCAAATTCTGCTCAGTGGTTTTTACGTGATTGACGCATATAGAGAACGACAGATAGAAAAAAATGACCATGGCTTTGGAGTCTATAAATTGGATTTCTACATATCTTATAAGTTATAATTGTCTAAAACCTATATTTATAGTAAATTTCATCCAAATCCGTCCAGCCATTTCTACACAACACAGATACAATCTTTATAATCCAATAAAGATTTGTATATCCGTTTTACATAATCCGTTTCTTTTCAACAATTAACCCAGATTTAATATATGTTACTAAGGCTTGGCCAGAAGCCATTTTCATGACGTGGTTACCTTGAAAACATTATGTAAAAACATTATACAATAATCAGTTGTTAGCTGAGTGTATGACAGCATTTTTAATGTCGATTGACATTTGAAATTCAAAATGTTTAAGTTTATGAAATAACATCTGATCCCGTGGCAACTCCAGGATTAAAAGTAACCTATATGTTATTCTGAATCTTTGCCTATATGGAAGTCAAGTTTCATCAAAATCGGTTCAGTAGTTTTTGTGTGAGATAGTAACAAGCATCTATTCATACATCCTCACAAACTTTCGCATTTATAATATTAGTAGGATTACAGAATTATTTTCTAATCCTTACTTTCTTACTAACATTATAAATGCAAGAGTTACTCTGTCTGTCTCTTTTTTCGTGTCTAAACCACTGAACCAATTTGGTTGAAATTTTGTACCAATGTAGTTTGAAACCCGAGAAGGATATACAATACTTTTTATTACTTTGAATCGGTTTGGACAGTCTCTAAGCAAACTATTGCATTACGTAACTTGCAATATATCAAATGTGGCATTTGATTTTCTACAAATTCACTTTTAAAAAATATATTTATTTCTGTGTTAATGCTTGCCGTATTACAAGGTTTTAGCTTAGTTCGGCAGCAGAGGCTCATACAAGTTTATATAAAATTGTATAAAATGTATAATGGAAAACCATTATTTGTGTCAAAGTTTATTTGGAAAATAAATGTGTTTTTATTAATTTGTTTTATTTATTTATAAGAACACATCTCAGTTCTTAGTGGAACTTGGGGATATCGGCACACCCAACCCACGTCTCCATACAACAGCTAAATCGATCGACAAAAAGTGGGTCAATTTTCAAATATATCAGAGACACGATAGCAAATAAGTTTGTGAAATAAAGAGATTCTCCTTGGAAATTGTTCGAAACGTGGTTCATAATAATGTAAAATAATGCATAATAAACTGCATTAAAAATACTTAAAAAGTATTTTATTTTAGTGACGGTAGATACACAATTTTTGGAACACTCAAGAAGACAACGTAGTTAATAAAATAATTATAAAAAATGTACAATAAACCGCGTTTAAAAACCTTTACAAGGTATTAAATTTAATATGGAAATTACTCGCGTAAAACACAGTTTGCTGTTGTGGATGTTCATGGGCTGCAGTCAGTCACTTAACATCATATTTTTATTTCTTTATGAATGCTTATTTTTATCATTTACATTTTGTTTTCTAATCAGTAATGCACATCTTCTATTCTTTTCATTAATTAACTTTTCCTATATCCAAAGGTTGCTTGGAAGATATCGCTCTTTAGCGATAAGGCCGCCTACTTGCACTTATATTTTGTTCTTTTCATGAACGTATCTTCTGTCTATGCCTGTGTGCAATAAAGTGTTTTCTATTCTATTCTATCATATGAACCACATGCACCGCTTGCCCATAAAAAAAACATAAGAATATGCCAAAGAGGTTTTAATATAAAACTTACCGCAAGAAAGGATACCGCCCAATCCGCAAAGCGCGAAGTATTTAGAGGATCCGAACTCGCAAGAGTCAACTTGGGCGACGGAAGCTGCCATGCCTCCCTTTGAATGAAGAAAAATGATAATTATTAATTAATAATAGTAATAAAATGAACATGAACACCTATTATCATATTATAAAGAGGAAAACTACTGGACCGATTTCAATTTTTTTTTTACCATTACTTAAGAGGGATTCTTCTGAATCATATTATAAAGAGGAAACCTTTGTATTTTTGTATTGAATAGGCTTAAAAACTACTGGATCGATTTCAAAATTTCTTTTACCATTACTTAAGAGGGATTCTTCCGAATCCGTATAGGCTATATTTTATCCCGGAAAATAGTATATAATATTATGCTACGGGAGCGAAGCCGCGCGGATCAGCTAGTATGTAATACACAGATAAAATTGTAAAGAGGAGATTAGATGTTTTCTTTGTTTGAATGTTTATGTTTATTTACCTCCTTAGTTTTTACATATGTGATTAAATTATAGATAATTATTTACCTAAATTTTCTTTATGCGAGTGAAAACCTAAACAGTGAATTTTTCATGAAATTTGTAGTTTTTAAAAAAATTCAATTTTTTATATATTTATGCACCGGTAACATAATGTCATATAAACTATGTTCATCAGGTATAATGTAGGATTTCAATAGTAAAAGAATTTTTCAAACCGGTCCATAAATACCAGAGATATATGGTAACATACATAAAACTAAACAGTTTAAATTAGAATCTCCTCCTTTTTTGAAAGACGGTTAAAAGCCCTCAGATCTCATAATCTCTTGGTCATCAGGCACCACCACCAGCTCGCAGGCATGCTGCTGTTACCAGCAGTGGTGGTTGAATCACCGACTGCAAGCTGATATCACCCTCAAGTTTGAGTTGTCATCATTGGGCAGTTTTTATTTATGTTATAATGTTTACTTTTGTTGAAATGTTATTGAGACATTTAAAATTTTGAAATCCATAGATTAAAGATCAAATAGTTTAAACAAATTTTTGGAAATCTTCATTGTTAAATGCAATTTTTCTCTACGAAAATAAAGAAATGCTTTTTGAAAGTAAATTTATGTATAATTTTTGGTTATTCTATATTCTTTTACAGGTTTTCATTAATATTTTTTAAAACAATACAAAGAAACAGAACATAAAGTTTAACAATATAAATGTAATGCCGGAAAAAAATAATTTTCCTTTGTCTATCTACATTATTTGAGTGTACTTTCCCTTCAGGTGCTATTACCAAATTCTACTTTATGTATTGTCTGATCTCAAGATTATAGAAAGATTGCAATTATGTCCAAGAAAAAATCTACACTTATATGGGGAAGATTTGCCATTTTGTTTGTTTCTTCAAATTCAACAGGCTCCATTACTACTGGACCGATTTTGATGAAATTCTGTACAGATTCTATGATATCCGAAAGACATAGGATAGTTCTTATCAAAATGCTACAGGAACGGGAGATATACGGGAGCTCAGCTAAATGTATATTTTAATTTAAGCTAAATGTATTTTTTTTAAATCCAATTTCATGACAATTACTACAGATGGTGTTCGAACCGGTCCAATTTGTAATTAAAAAAATGATATAGTGCAAAAAATATACAGGGATGGTAATTGCACTGGTGCGAGCTTGGCCTAATTGTGCAATGCTCGGCTACCACTCTTTTCTTGCTGGAGATGTTAGCTGAATTACCCTCTGTCGCCTCTTACGACACCCACATAGCATTAGTTTATAACAGTATATTACCTGTTCCATGGGAGCAGCGATGGCTGCATCACAGCTCGCCGGCGAGAGTGGGCCGCGGAATGGCGAATTTCTCGCCGTTTCCAACAAGGATGAGAACATTTTACTGAAATTCACAAAATCTACTTATACTTTCCATTATATATGATAAGAAAATTACAAAGTACCATTCAGAAATAAGTGAAAAAATTAAGTACAAAAATTAAACATACATTCCTTACAAACAAATGTGCTTATAGATTCCATTAATTAAGAAAAGAAAATAAGAGAGTACCATTCAGAATAAGTAAAATATCTAGGAACAAATCTTGGTAGAAGATAACATTTATATTAATTTTTTTTTTGGCAATTATTACCTTTAACTATTTTTATGTGAATTTATTTGCACTATTTTTTAACAAATAACTGTTGAATTTGTTTTTTTTTTTAAGAACATACCTAATTTAAATAACATACAAGCAATTATTGGTCTACTATACATATGTGACATAATGAGTAAAGAAATAAAATAAAAAACTAATCTTTCTTCACATTGTTATTGCAAATTTTAAAGCTCAAATTATTAACAGCAGTGCCAATTTCACACGTCTGTCTGATGTATTACTATAAAACTTAAAAAATCCTTTTTTAGTATCTTTTATGCCCTCAGCTCTCATAATCTTTTGGTCACAGGGTACCACCACCAGCTTGCAGATACACTGCCGTCTCCGACAGAGGTGATGAAAATGATCACCATCCACTCACTGGCCACACCCTCAAGTATGAGTTTTCATCATCGGGCAGTAAATAACTTATTTTTAGAATCGCTTTGTAACTTGATGGAATTACATTTTTTATCATAATTAAATGAATATTTGAATTTCAAAATTAAATGTTAAAACAACTTAATGTATTTATCCTTTTAATACTGTAAATGTGTAAGTTTCTGTGTCAGTCTGCAACTCCTGAACAGATTTTGATGATATTTTGTATACTGATAAATTGTGGCTGGTTTAGGTGATACCTTTTATTGGTACACAGATCCTTGAATTTAGCTTAAGCAAAGCCACAAACTAATGAATCACAATATTTTTGAACCATAAATACAGATATTTAAAAGAATATATATACAGGTGTAATTTTTTTTTCATTGGAGTTCTTTTCATAAAATCTTTTTTAAATTGTACATTTTAAGTGACTAATTAAGGTACAGCTTATGTAAGTAATCAATTTTGTGTTAAATCTTTTATTTATCTGTCTGATATAAGTTTTAAGATAATGATGCATTGCAGTATATTGACATTTATGATTGATGTAAATTTCAAGAGTAAATAATATTACATAGTACATTCAAACTACAAGTTAAATAATAGTATTCGTTATTTGTACAAGCACTTTTGTATTTTTAACATTTATTTCGTTTAAAAATTTGACAAGAACGTGAAAATTATCAAGTCCTGACTTAATTGAATTATGTAAAAAACCTTGATAAAATTATAGATAGCTTTTGTTCTAGAAACTTCTCAATTTAAATTTCTATCACCAATGCATTACCTACATATTCAAAAAAAGAATCTTCTGTCAAAACTATGCGGGAGTAACGACATCAAAGAACCGGCGCCTTGGCTAATGGAATTTAAACTTTGGACCAAATCACATGTAATGGCTTTAAAAGTGAATTGAAGCATCAAAAAACATTGATTGAAACTGGCTGAATCTGATCAATACTCAACAGTACTGGGTGGCTACTGGTATCACTAATTTTAACGTTTTGACACACTAAAGTCGCCTAAATTAAGTGTAATTCATTGATGCAGGGTATACTAAACGCCGGTTCTTAATTTTTATAATATTAATTGATAAATCGTACAAGGTCACGTGCAAACATAATTCCACCAGGTTACGTAAGGTAAATTTTAAAAGAATTTCGATCTATTTTCTAACACATCAATGAGAAATACATTCTACTTTGGGGAATACAAGTTTATGCGCTATGTGAAAATAAAAACAAAATCAAAATACGACTTACATATCTTATATCCTGTGGAAACTATTGGACACACACCTCACCGCGCTCGTAGCACAGTGACAAAAGGAAACGGAGTAGGCGCTGTCAGCGCCATATCGGAAGTTACATAATCACGTGGAAACTATTGACAAGCGGCGCCGCTGCACAGATAAGATAAATTTAATGTTGCCTTATAAAAATGAAAATGTGAATCATTTGAAGTTATTATATTATGTATATCTATGGATCTATATGTAAAAGTAATTTGAAAAACAAGCATTTTTTGTATTCTAAAACCAATTTACATGTATGCGTTGCATTAATAAATTAATTTAAAATGTTAAATAAATGTGCGAGCTAAATTCTTTTGTCACTTATATAAATTCGCCAAATAAAACATATAATATATACATACGTATTAAAAAACAGTACATTAAAAATTTAGGATTTTCCCTCACCAGGTGGACTTTGTATTTCCATGGTACCAACATTACGTGGAAGGTTATCATCACCTGGGATTCAGCAGGAGCTATTATTATCATTCATCTTGACTCTCGACTCTTAAATAATAAAAAAATCTTGAATGAAATTGAATTTAAAAAGGACTTTGTATGCAGTATGGTGTATGCCGTATGGTGTGGTTCGCATTTGAGCACGTCTGGTGACGGGCTAATAACATAGTCTTCAAATGGGTTACCACTTCTGTAAGCACATATCTGCCACCAAGATTAAAAAGTATTATATAACATACTATGTTTTGGCATGGCTTTACCTCCGAAATTTCCAGTTGCCAAAGTACAAGCATGGTCTCTTATGTATTTATATTGTATGTATTCTCAGTTCTAGCAGAAATGAAATAAATGAAAAATAATTCGACGGAAATCTTGATCTTCTATTTGATATCTAATATCTATCAACAGTCTTATTTTTCTTTTATTACACGCATGAGGTTTTATATCGAATCTTATTGATTATCTATTTAATAATATATTATTGTATATTTTTATGCCTTTGTTTGCCTATTATTATAATTGAAAGGTTAAAAATATAGATATGTCCATAATATATGGAACGATTTTTTTGTGCCTTTATTTTGTACTTCGCGCATATGCATTTTTATGCACGAGAATGATAGTCTCGTATTTGTAATCTATCATTTAATCATCAATCATCTGCTGTCATAATTCATTGATAAACAATCAAAAACATGCATACCGAACAGGAAAATTAAAAAACACGTAAACAATATGAAAATTAAAAGGTGAACAAAATCACAAAAATTAATTCACACACTTTCAATATTCATATATAAAATGCAGTTGAACATACGTTGCGTAGATATCTTGCAGTTGAAATGAACTAGATTAGTAGAATATTCAGTACCTGATGCCACGTTGCCGAAAGAAATGCGCAAAAAGATATCAGGAATTCACTTCGGCCCCTCGTCCTTGCGTTGACAGTGTACACTTACCTTTCAACTTCTACATACCACAGCATATGTTCTACCCACCCCCTTGTTATCACACCCCAATTGTAACACCCGAATTCATTTGCGAATGCCCCGATAGCAGTGGTAGTAGCACATCTATAAACTGTATGCCCCACCATCGCGCTAAAAAATGTTTTGGAGGATGTACCAGCGATGACTATAACGAACAAGAAAAACATAACCAAGTAAGTCCAAAGGAAAGGAGGGTAGAACAAAATCAAACAGTACCGTATACACCTTCAGAGAACCAAAGTCCACCGCAGTATCAAAGTGGCTTAAGTGATATTCCCAAATATGAACAAGATCAACGAATCGATTTTGAGGAGAAAGAGTATATTTCGTATCCACGTACGTACCAGAAGATAATAAGGACTCAAGAAAGATATAGACAATCTGAGGCATATAAAGAAATGTCGAAAGGTAACGAAAATATGGGATCTGATAAAGGAACGCATAATACGCAACATCCTACCAAAAACAATGATTCCGATCAATGTACGAGTGTAAATCAGGAATCTGGGTATGACGGTCCTCCACCACGGTACGCTGATGCTGTTGAAGTCTCACCACCACATTATTCGTTTCCTGGTTCCTGCTGTAAAAGTAACGCTCGTGGTACGGAGGTGAGGACGATAAGTCGACAGAATTTGAGAGGTCAAGAGTCAAGTCCCGAAACGGTAAGATTTCTTTGGGGTTTGTGAGAGTTGAGAGGGTTTCAGTAACAACAAATCAAATCAGTCTCGCAACAGGATTACCACACTGTTTTACTTGATTTAAATCGAAATACGCAGACATGGATGCATGTAATCCAAATATAAACAGTATGTTAAAACTAAAACTAAAAAAGAGGCCCGTATACTGTGATTCTTATTGTCTGGATTTAATAATAACTTTTTGCCATTTTTAGTGACCTGTAAAGGGTAATCACATCATCTAGTCACAATTCAGTCTCAAAGTAAGAGTTTTACGGGTATATTCATCACTAAACCTTAACGTTAACCGCAGAGCTCGACCACACTGACACTCTACTCCTTCGAATGCAAAAACAACTTTCCAAATCGGTCCATAAATGCCGGAGATATGCGGTAACATACATAAAACAATACAGTTGAATTGGGAACCTCCCTTCCTTTTTTAAAAGTCGCTCAAAATATAATTAAAGATTATTTTTAGTATAAAGTATAATCTCATAAATGTTTTCACATTTCCAGAGCCGAACTCGATCACCCCGATATTCATCGATCCGAAGTGACAATTCAGAGCCATCCCCCTGCTGCGCTCATGCATACAGCAAAAAGAAAGACGACAAACCACCATTACCCAAAGGCATGAGCGGTGCGCATCGGCCAGGGTACGTATTTAACGACCCTGAAGACAAACTGGACATTTCAAACTCAAGATGCATGTCAGGAGGCTCTGCTTGCTCCCATGGAATAACCAGCATCATGCCAAACGTCCCACATCACGTAACACCTGAACGAAAAGCATCAACATGTTCCTGCAAAGATATAACCGGTAAAATAGTGAAGTCTACACGTAAAAAAAATTGCCTCAAAGAAGCGGGCACGGATACGTGCGAATCTGTCACGTGTTTGGCAAATAAGAACCGGTTTTGTCCCTGTATATATCCACCGGCTTTTAAACATTTGAGCTGCGCTGGTAATATAACTGGGTGTTGTAACTGTAATGAACACCGTTTTTGATGAATATTTTGGCAGTGAGCTAGCCTTAATGTCGATAAAGCCCCCTCTACACATCAGCAGATGCATACGCAGACGTCATCTGTCGATGCATTTACCTACTACGGCTGTCTACGGATAGACATAATACCCCGTCTTTACAAACTCGGACGACATCGGCAGATGATGATGTATGCTTCTACTGAAGTGTAAAGGGGGACTTAATATGTTTAAATTATTTTTTTATACATATTCCATAAGTTTTGATAACCTTATTGATGTTTATACTGAAAATAAAAATGATTATGGATTTAATTGTCATAGACGCAAAAATCGATACCTTTTTTAATTTTACCCATTAATGATTCCATATGCTGTTAAAAATATGTATACAATCACAAAATAAAACATGAATGACTGTTGAAAACTTTAATAAAAACGATTTACAATATTTTTTACTTTTATTGGGACCCAAACTTGTATATTCAAATTGATTTAACATTACTTAATACTGGGTGTTTTCTGGCGTCGTGTTTTGATTCTAACTTTTTTCTTGGCCTCTTTTTGATCTGTTTGTTCAATGATATCTGCAAAAATGGAATTACTCACAATTACATTACTTATTCACTTAAAAAACGTTCATACTTTACTTATTACTAGCTATTCCGCGCGTCTTCGCTTCTATAGTATAATGTTATATACCTATAGGTAGGTAGCCTATAGCCTATATTCATCAGGGATGATGTAGGATTACTTTCGAAAGCTATTCAATTCAAACAAACACAATATCAAGATATTAGATTAGTTAAGCTCCGCGGTTTCACCCGCGTATATATCCCGTAACCATAGGATTTTCAGGATAAAAATATCTGTAGAAAATTTCATCCAAATCAGTCCAGTAGTTTCAAAGCCTATTCAATACAAACAAACGATCTTTCCTCAGCAGAATTGTATAGTATAGAAGTAGTATAGATTGTAAATCCTGTCCGCTGAATCAATTATTAAATTCAGGATCAATAAAGATCAATTAGGTAAAAAACCTAATCTAGCTAATTGCCTACCTGTACTTATACGCAATTTCATCGAAATTCTGTTCAGTATTTGCGACGTCGCGGTCGATGTCAATCACACAAACATCCTATAATCAAACTTTCATATTTATAATATTAGTGGAATAATGATAAAATAAATAAATATCCCTGGACATTTAACACAACAAAGTAACACAACGTCATCTAGTCCCAAACTAAGCAAAGCTTGTACTATGGAAACTCGATAACTGATAGATATACTTAAACATACTTTTTTTGTAAATACATACACACTTCAGACAAATTAACACTCAGACCGTAGAAAATTACAATGTTTATCACATAATAATTTTCTACTCGTGGGGATCGAACCCACACCCTCCTGCGTAAAAGACCATTGCCATATCCAGTGCGCCCATCGGGTCGTCGATTGCGTGTTTTAAAATATGTAACCGTTCATATAATTTTGAGAAACTTTTCATTTAAAGAAACTCAACGTTTTCAAATCTCAATTGAATGCTCTACCTTTGTCGTCGAATTGCGAAATCGACTTTTCCGGGGGTTTTGAAGAATCGCTTTCTTCATCATGTTTACCTGAAAAATGTCTTTGTTAAATACCAGATACGTTATGTTTGGAATACTAGCTGTTCCCCGCGGTTTCACCCGCGTATATCTGTTTTCTCTTTTCTCTTAAGACTTGATCAAAATTCTTTAACGGATACCTACGTCATAACATCTACATGCATGCCAAATTTCAGCAGTTAGGCTGTGCGTTGATAGATCACTATATCTGAGAACTGACTGTCCTTTGAGTTTTATATAGATAAATAAATAAACATTCCTGGACATTTAACACAACGCTACCTACTCCCGAACTAAGCAAAGCTTGTACCTTGGCTTGTACTATGGATACTAGATAACTGATAGAGATGCTTAAACATACTTTTTTTTTGTAAATATATACATACAATAGATAAATTGACACCCAGACAGCAGACAATTACAATGTTCATCACATAATAATTTTCTGCTCGCGGGGATCGAACCCAGTGTGGGTGCAATAGACCGTTGCTGAACCACTGCGCCAGTCGGGTCGTAAAATGATACGTCAATAAATTCTAGCCTACTATAGACATTGTCCAATAAGTTAGGGCGTAAAGGACCCAGTTTCCATTCCTGCCCTATGCCCCAACTAAAACACATGCGATACTTCTTTCATTAAATTATAGCAATTTACGTATGATGTAAGGGGGCATTGAAAATCCCCTTTCTCATAAATAACTAGGTGTCCCGCGCGTAGGTACAATCGATTACATTAACTAAAACATTTACTAATTTATGGAGAGTTCCGAAGAATCGAGCGAGGCTAACTACTCGTACGTACACGTGCATTTGTGTGAGTGAAATTTGGAAATTACGAAGCCCTCGTGACGTGTTGTGTCAAACTAGACGAACATTTTTGTATTTGCTTTTGAAATTTGTAGTTGCTTTTCAGCGTCAATCGATCAATCAATCTGCCTTTTATTCTCTAATCTGTGCATTTAATTATAATAAGTAACTTTTTCCTACAAAACATACCATGTATTTTCTCCAATTGTTCCCTCAAAGGCTGTATAAACAGCCGTATAGGATGTGTATCATTCACAAAACCGTATCGAGTCATATCAATCGACGCAGTTTCTTTATAACAGATCTTCTGCAGAAACTTCTTAGTTTGCGCTGACATAGTACAATATGGTACTTGATAACCTTGTTTTCGTTTCGACGCCATATTGTCAGAAATTAGTAACTACACATTCTTTTGTAAAATAAATGGTTTAAGTTTTATCAATGCATGGCAGTTCAATTTTGCGAAATATTTTTTACATATAAATTTTGTATGTAATGCAATTTTTTTCTACTTTGTTATGATGTTGTCAACTATGAATTTAAGATGTCTTATGTCGCCTCTTCATATCATCAGATGTATCTGCGGACGTCATCTGCGGATGCATCCGCCAATGTGAAGACGGGGTAATCTGCCTATCCGTAGTAGGTATTTTACGTCCGCCGATGCATCCGCCATCAATCCGGCTGTTGTCGGTTTTTTAGCACAGATCAAAGGATTTCATTACTCAGAA